>JAQHUG010000009.1:135017-149580 GCA_028555095.1 Dicrostonyx torquatus | reverse complement strand
ATACTCATCTTTTTGGGTTTGGGATATCTCACTAAGGATAGTGTTTTCTATTTCCATCCATTTGCCTGCAAAATTCAAGATGTCATTGTTTTTTACCGCTGAGTAGTATTCCAATGTGTATATATTCCACACTTTCTTGATCAAGCATCTCCATTTTCTATTCGTCCACATTACACTTAAAATGTGAAGATAAGCCTCTGAGCGTTGTCAGTTTGTACTGCCAGGTCTGGTTCAGCATCTACCTAACTAGGTGACTAAAGAAACAAGGGGTCAAATTAAATTCCCTGCTGATTATTATGCATGAATTGATTAAGTGAAAGACTCAAGTGTTGATTCTGCTTGTATTATAAAGGAGGGAAAGGGGTGTGTACATTGTGGGGGGGGCTGTGTATATGTGGGTATGAGTATGTTTGCATATATGTGGGTGTGTGTATGTGTACATGGGTGTGTGGAAGGGTGTGAAATGTTGAAGTCCAGAATGTACCTTCTAATCTGCTTTGTACTCATGATCTTAGACCTGTTTCAGAAAACTGAAAACCACCAAGTGATAAGTAAAATCTTAAATCACATGTCTAGGATACATAGTATCGGTGAAAATCACAAATATATCACAAGACACACACTAAATAATAGGCATTATTCTATTTCTTTAAAATGAAGTGCAAAGACTGGTAAACCCCACCTAAGACTTTTGATTTATCACAGTTCAATGTTCAGTGGTTCAGAACCACAAGCATTGCTGTAAGTTTGGGGCTGGACATGTTTCCTTGTTGCAGGGCACTGCAGTCAGCCAGTCACACCATCACAGGGGAGAGAGCCACTGCTCTCTGGCATACTTTGCTACCAAACTATATTTGGAGGTTACGTGCAGTAAATTCATTTTTACCTCGAGGTTCTTTCAACTTACCATGAGCATTTGGGGGTGTAACCCTATCAGAGTCAAGGAGGATCTGTATAAATTTTTAAAATAACACAAGGAAGAAAGCCTAAAGGCAGCTGAATTCTTTAGTACAATCCGGGTGTTTTGAGTGGAATTAAAAAAAAAATCTGCACTGGTACTAATGGAGCCAATAATCCCTCAAGGTCACACTGCCGACCTTGAGCACAGGCTCATTTCTAATCTGCCAGGAGCAATCTTCAGAAAGAAGGTCTGGAAACGTTTACTGTCCAACCAAAGTCTAGGCATATTTACCTGGAAAAGATAGAGTCAGGTGACAGCCCCATTCCTATAATTGGCTGTACTAAATTAGGAACATCTCCTGTCTTAGTTGGGGTTACTATGGCTATGATGAAATACCATGACCAAAAACAAGTTGGGGGAAAAGGGGTTATTTTGCTTACACTTCCATATCTCAGTTCATCATCAAAGGAAGTCAGGACAAGAACAAAACATCATCACACCTCCACCCCTACCCCACCACCAGCCTCACCGACCACCCCACTCCTACCCTCAGACAGAAACCCGGAGAAGTGTGGCTCAGCTTGTCTTCTTACAGAACCCTGGACCACTAGTCCAGGGGTGGCCCCATATACAATGGGCTGGGCTCGCCCACATCAGTCACTAATTAAGAAAATGCTCTACAGGCCTGCCTACAGCCAGATCTTAGGGAAGCATTTTCTTAATTGAGGTTCCCTCTTCAGGTGACTCTAGCCTGTGTGGTTGACACAAAAAACTAGCTGATACAATTAATTAATTTAATTGTAAAATACCTTTCATTTCTGCTGGGGAAGAAACTCAGTGGCAAGCGCTCTACCACTGAGCTGCACGCTCATTTGTTGATAAAATTCAAGTGACGTTTATTTATTTAGGTGTTAGGGAGAGAAGTCATCGAGTGTTGTGTGTATCGTGAAAGCTCTGTACCACTGAGCTATCCCCCAGCTTTTAATTCTAATTCAAAATACTTTTAAATCAAAACAATTCCTAAGTATTGTGATGTTCAAACGAAAGCAAAGATTCGACTTTAAGTTTCAGACTATTTTCGATTTAAGAAGTTACCTCCTTGTGCATAGACCTGAGTTCGAGGCATGATGCATAAAAGTTTCCCAAGGAGTGGCTGCCACCCCATCCTTCTACTCATTTCCAGCCGAAGAACTATTGCTCTGTTAACCCCGGGCCTGGCACAGTAAACATTCAGCCAAGTGTACCCAAAGTCGCCTACACTTCCTGGGCAGGCAGCTGTCTGGTATATACAACAGGAAAGAAACAGATGACTGACTGCCTTAGGGTGAGCCACCCCGAAGTGGTCCAGCCTTTGGCTTGGAGTTTCCTCTGCTCCGAGGGGCTTCCTCCTGTGGCGCCTCACCTTTTTGGAAGACTGATATCACCCTCTTACTCAGAGGTGAATCGCCTCTGTGCAATCCACCTGTCTAGTCAGGCTTACGACCTCACTCTGCGTAGACAGACAGTTGCAGACAGGAAGGGATTCTCCCAGGCCCCCGGCTATGCTATTTACCTAGCAGGCAAAAGAAACGACTGGGCTTTTCGACCTGGGCCAGTGGTGGAGGGCTTCAGATTATCCAGAACCCTGGAGGTGTCCAAGAGAAGCCATATAAAAGTGAAGACGGGAGGGGTGGAGTGTGTCCCAGGCTGCTTGGCTCCTGCCAGGAGCTGCCCTGCGGCTCCCTTCAACCCTTACTGTATCTTCAGCCTTCGCCTGCTCCGCGCGCGAGCAAGACCTAGCAGGCAGGGCTGGACGTGCCCCCGCCTGCCCGCCGCCGCGCTAGCCTGCGCCGCGACACTGCGGTCCCGGGACCGTGCTGGGCGGCGGACTCTAGGCGCGCTCACTGGTTGTCGCCAGGGCCCCGCAGAGTCACCTGGCCCACCGCCGCCTTGTGCTGTCCCGCGAGACGCCGGCTCGCCCAAGGCGGGCTCTGGGGACGCAGCTCTCCACGTGCAGGCTGCAGACTGGACGCCGCGGGCTCCATAGCAGGTGAGATCAGGGGCTTCCGAGTTGGGACAGCCAGGCTGTGATCCGCAACGTGAAGACTTGGGATCCCTGTCCCCTTCTTTTCTGCAGCTGTGTGCAGTTAAATGACCGTTGAATTGAAATAATTTTTTCTGGATGTGATCACCTTCTCGGGCCCAGTAATCTGGCCGCGCAAATTAACTCTTCGGTTCAGCTCTGGCTGTTGTCGTTAATGGGGCGAGGGGCAGGTGCCTGGCCAACAGTATCCGCCAAGGGCCTCGCGACACCCTCCAAAACGGAGCCTCTTTTCTTCCCCGCATTCTCTTTGAACCGGGGTGGGGGTGACTTTAAGGCGCCTTTTACCTTCTATTTTGGTCTCCTTGGGTGCGCTTCCACCGACTAAAGTTTACTGCACAAGTAACAGCTTGTTGAGGAGGAGAACTTCAGGGCAAAATGAAGGCACAGCGAGATAGGAAAGGAATGTGGGGAAACCAGATTGTCTTCATTTTAGGAGGAATTTTCGTTGTAGAGGATCTGTCCATTGTCTATACAAACGTTTTAATCACTCCAGTCAGGAAAACTAAGGACTCTATGTCTGAAGACCCGGAAACGAGCAGCAAGAAACCATCTTTTTTTTTTTTTAAGACCAAAGTTATTTACGCATGTGCAAAATGTTATTTAAAAACCCAGCCTTGGAAAATAGCGTTTTGAAGACCATAAGGCTCTTCAAGCCCTTCCGTGACAGGTTGGCCAAGAGGGTGTTTTCATTGTCCCTTTGTCGCTGATCTGTTTGTAGAAATGATCTATAATAGTAAAAGCTAGAATTTCATTCATGTGGTTTCCTCCTGTTATCGCAAAATTACCCAGGACATTTCTCAGAGCGACGGTTAAGTTTATAGTATAAAGGGGATGGATTCGTGTTTGGGTTCCTGTATGGGATTGAATACGACTTACATCAGTGGCCTACCTTCCCTCCGCCCAAGTTTCCTCCGTTTTCAGATGAGTGTTGGTGAGAGTGGAGGACCTGATGCTGGGATGGTAGCTGATGCACACCAGAAATGCTCCCACAGGCTGATGAGGGGAGCAAGCATTCAGGCCCGGTCAACCACTGGATGCAAGAAGTTGCCCTGAGGGCCTCCGTATTGAGGGGCACACCACTGCATGCTTGCACTGCGCCCCTGGGATACTTCCAGTTATGAAACACTCTTGAGCTCTTGCATATGATTCAAACACCTTCAGTCTGTACTGCATGTTCAGGTTGCAGTAGTCCGTCTGTGGACTCGTGGTAGTTAATGTATCTGTTGTATTTTTGAGAGTCACTTAGTGCTTACAATATACACCATGTGAGATGAATATGTGGTGTGACATTGGTAGTTTAATTATCCACCAATTATTATGAGAACAGTGCCCCTCAGACATCATCACCAACCCAGCTTCATACTGTCTGGTAGGCAGAAGGGAGTACTGAGTCCTAAAGCTACTTTTTCACTTGCCCTTTGAGACACAGAGTGTAAGCCACAGAAGCTGGATGGGCCTCAGAGTCTCTGGCTCTGCCCCACACCTAAGATCCCCTGAGACCTCTGTCAAGGTTAGGAGTGCAGTGGGTCCCTCAAGATAGGCCTTGAGAAGCATGCACTGGCTTCTCATGAGCCGTCTTACACAGCTGTGTGCAAAGGATTCCTTACAGTCATTCAAATGCCCTTTATTTAAAGCTTTGGTGAGCCATCATGTGGGTGCTGGGAATTGAACTCCGGACCTCTGAAGAACAGCCAGTGCTCTTACTCACTGAGTCATCTCTCCAGCCTTTGTTTAAAGCTTCTTAAAAGTCCAATTAGCAGTGTCATTTGAGGCAACATCTCAAGTTTTGTTGAAGTCCCTGCCTGCTTTGGATTCTGATGTTCCTGAAACCACCAAGACATCTGGGTCCGGGTTCTCCTTGTTTTCTGTCCTTCTAGGACCTCCAGTTAGGACTTTCTTTCTTGGGGGTTCTCGTACCAGAAGATGCCAATACTAATGGGAGGAATATAATAACACAGATGTATTAGAGATGCTAAAGAGAGAATTTTACTGGGAAATGGTTTTAGTGAAAAGATTTTTGAGTTGACTTTATTGAAGTATAATTTGCATATGACAAAATGTGTTGAACTATCACATTAAAATCTGTATACTTTATCACACACAAACTATAATCTCATTAAAGATGGGGATCACTGGAAGACTGCCATAGTTTCTTTGTTTTATCAAATAGTTCAGAGAAAGTCAAAAAAAACTAGTAGAAAGGGAAAATGAAGATTGATACATTATGTGGGCAAAGAAAATACATACCTCAGTGGAGAAAAGAAAATACAGAACTTTAAATAGTTGGGATTTTTTTGGAAGTTTTGTATATACATTTATGATCCTAATTTAGTATCTAGGTACCAGAAATCTTGCAGAAATTTTTGAACAAGAATCTAAAACAAAATATAAAAGTAAAAAGCAATGGCCTTTCTCTGACAACCTGCTGGCTTTTCACTGCCATTCTGACCTACGTTTGTCCTTGTCCCTAAAGACACCTGCCTGTGCCACAATGATGTCATCCAGTGACTTCGCATCTGCTTCTTGGGAGCTTGTGGTCCTAGTTGACCGTGCAATGGAAGAGCAGCAGCAGACAGAAATCAAGCTGAGGGTGTCGGGGGACCTGCATATTGGAGGAGTGATGCTCAAGCTGGTGGAAGAGATGAGTAAGTCATTCATTCCCCATGGTTTTTCTGCTTTTGACCCCTCTCTGTTACTTCACCATTCCATGGCTGGCTCTAGGTTTCCTGAGAGCATATTCCTCTTCCTCACCCCTAGTTTCTCCCAGAAAGAGGAGAGGGACCGTGTGAGAGCTTCCAGCGGAATCCAACCACCTTTGTAAAAGCTTAAGTCTTAGGTGGCAAACGGAGCTCTCAAGAAGGGCGGAAAGCTATGCCCCTGCAAGGTCAAGGGCCATCCCACCAGTGTCAGTCATGGTAATAGCAGGTAACATCTATTCTCTACTAATACTTGGTAACTTCATGCTAAACTCAGCTCGCTCTTACCATTTCCTTCCACACTTTCTCACCAACAAAGACAGAGAAGTACACTTCTGACCTCAGAATTTAGTGTTTCATTTTGTATTTGTTTGAGGCCTTGGATGCTGACTGCTCATTTATACTGAGATAAAGGTCTTTTCTAAGTGCATCTTATGTCCGTATTCACATGACAATCATGTAAATCAAGAAGGAACATTACCTGCTCCCCTCTCAAGCCCAGGCTGCTACCCACCCGTCCCCCAATTGTTAAGGACCACTATCCTGTCCTCTTGTTTTGCTGTTTTTGAACTTCATGTAAATGCATTCATACAGGATGTACTCTCACAAGCTGCTTTCTTTTATTTAATATTATGGTTGAGAGAAATCCATATTGTTGCTCATAGCTTGGGTTGCTCTAATTTTGTTGCTATATAATAGTCTGTTGTGTGAACCTACCACATTTTATCCACTTGTCCATTGATGAACCTTTGAACTATTTCCATTCTCATTTCATAGAGGTGGTAGAATTGCCTCTTGATAGATATTCTGTTGAAGACTGCATTAATTCATTTCTTTGTTGTTATAACAAAAGTACCTGAGTAAAGGTAACTGTAAAGAAATAAGGGTTACTTTAGTACCCTTATTTTGGCTAAAGGTCTAGGGACTACTTCTGATGACAGAAGCCTGAAAGACACTCAGGACAGCACAAGGCATCATGTAGTTTGAAGCAAGGGGTGTGTGTGTGTGTGTGTGTGTGTGTGTGTGTGTGTGTGTGTGTGTGTGTACCTGGTTCTCCTGCCTCTTCTTCTAAAGCCACCAGATTCGGCCAGAGGGTCTGAGCTTTAAAGGCCATACCTAATCTTATGTACTTTCCAGAGGCTCCATCTCCCAACACAGTGGTCGGATTAAGTTTCCACTCTCTTCTTTCCTAACAGTGGGGATCAAACCCCAACTCATAAAGTCTTGGGGGACCCTCAAGCCGTATCCCAACCACAACAGATATAGTCTATGCCATGGAGAACGATTACTGATTCATCGCCTTCCAAAATAATTCAGTGCTTCCACTAGAAGCATTGAGAGGAAGGCTTTGTAAATAAAAATGAGGCAAAGCTCACAGAGAGAAAAATAACAAGTAAGTTAGAATGGTTAGCGAAATAAAGGATGGGATTGACTTTATACTGGCGAAGGGGAGATTCCACCTTTGATATAATGTCAAAAGCAAGTCTGGGTGTAGGCGCCACACTGAAAGGGAGAATGTGCAGCTCCGATGTCAGCACGGCTGCTTTGCCACCTGCGAGTACAAGGCTGCTAGAGGAGCTGGACATGGCTGAGCAGGGTGAACGGTCAGCTTTCCGTGCTCTGTGTGGCCTGTGGAGATCAGCGTGTTCCCTTGCAATCCGTAGTGAGAGGATTCATTTCTAGCAGAGGTTAAGATAAACAATCAAGGATGATGCACAGAGTAATTGGGGACGTGGTTTAGAGTTCATCAGAACAGAAAATTTACTTTATGTTGTTTTTAATGATACTTAAATGTAAATGAGGGTAGAGTTCACACGCCATTTGTTCCCTGCTCTCCTGGGAGACTTTGGAAGGAAGCTAACAACCATAAAAAAGAGATTGCAAGCTAAAGGTTAGATCTTTACCAGTGAATACACCGAGATGTCTGGAGGCTGCGTGCTCAACCTCCCCTCATACGCTTAACTACGTTTTCTGCTTTTGCAGACATTGCCCAAGACTGGTCAGACTTTGCTCTGTGGTGGGAGCAGAAGCGCTGCTGGCTTCTGAAAACCCACTGGACCTTGGACAAGTGTGGAGTCCAGGCTGACGCCAAGCTCCTCTTCACCCCGCAGCATAAAATGCTTCGCCTTCGCCTACCCAACACCAAGACCGTGCGGCTGCGAGTCAGCTTTTCGGCTGTGGTGTTTAAGGCTGTTGCCGATATCTGCAAAGTGCTGAGTGAGTTCCTCTGTGCCCTTTAGACTCTTGGCAAAGGAGAACAGGAAAATTACCTTTCTGCCTGCCTCACACATTGGCTGGAGAACCCTCCTTTACAAGGAAGCAAACTCCCGAGCCCAGTGCAAGGCACTGCAACCGTTCAAGTGGAATGAAATGAAAGGAACACTGTTTGCATAAGTCAGAGCCATTCCCATGTGCTTGCAATTGTGTAAAATACACTTGTAAGTAGAAGTGGTCATGTTGAGGGTTCTTCTCCAAAACACACTCAGATGGTTAAGACAAACCAAAGAATGGGAGTTTTGTTGAATCATTCATAATGACACATCTCTGTCTTTGGGATGGCGGTACTTCATGCTTCAATTCTTTCTTTAGTACTTGGCTCCTGTAAATAACTCTATCTACAGAAGTCATTAGAAAGAGAGCTTATCGGTACAGGGCTTGCCTTGCCAACCCTCAGAACCCATGCTTTTAAAAAGATGGGCACAACGACACACACTTGTAATTCCAGCCATGAAAAGGCAGAGGCACACAGATCCCTGGGATCCACTGGCCAACCAGCCTGCCCTACTTGGCAAGGTCCAGGCCAGTGAGAGACCCTGTCTCAAAAAAGACAAGTTGGATGACTTCTGGGGAATGACACCAAAAATGTCTGCTGGCCTCACACACATGTGCACACAGGCATATGTGTACCTGTATGCATACAAATATCTGCGTACATACCACACACATACACATACAAAAATTATTTGTGAATAGAAGCCTAATCTTTTTTTTCTTGGGTTTTAAAATATGATCTTATTATGTAGTCAAGGCTTATGTCAAACTTGTGATCCTCCTGCCTCAGCCTCAAAAACACTGGGATCACTGGCATGTGCCACCAGGCTCACCTGCTGAATTAGTGTCTCGTGGTAGAGTATCACATAGACAACACTACCCGATTAGTTCTCTCTTTATGATACACTGTAGAAAGATGGACCCTTAGACCATGAGTGGTTCTTAGTTCCTATTTTTTGAAAATGTGTGGGTGCCTTCTTTGACACCAAGAATATTGGTGGCATCACCACCCAGCACGTGAACGCAGAATATTACACATCACTAAGTAGTCGCCGTCCTCCATTAAACGATAAACTGCTTTATTTGTTCACCCAACAAATGCTCATTGTGTAGCCGGTAGTAGGTGAATGGTAGAGAGTGTGATGGAGATCACTGAAGTCTTGCCCTTCGAAACAGGCAGAGATGGATAGCCAAGAAATGAGCAAGGAAGGAAAAGAGCAGAGAGCGTTGAAGCGGGATGGGCGGTAGAGCAAATGAAGGAAAGTACCCACGGATTTAGGAATGCCCATGGGAGACATTAAGGGTTCTGATAGCCTGAAATGGGATTAGGAAGGAAATCACTACCTCAGCGTATCAATGTCTGGCACACACTGGCTGCCCAGTGACTGTTTGGTGAACCAACCAATACATGGGAACAGTCCATTGCAAAGCACGAGTTCCTGAAGGGTCCCTGACATGGGATGGGAAACTGTGAAGCGCAAGGCCACGTTGTTGTTAGTAGGACTCTCGTGAGGATCTGAACACCAAGTAAGCCATCCCACAAAAAGGCCTTGTCCACACCCCACGGGGACTAGGTGACACGTCACAGCTGAGGCCAAGCAGTCAGGTGCTCTCTTCTCTAACTGTGGCTTTGAAGACACGTGCAGAGAGATCTCTGCTCAGCATCTCTAACCGTGGCTCTTAAGTCTAACCAGTCAGCACTAACTCGGATTTAGCAGTGTGGTGGTTCCCCCCGAAGAATGGAAGAGGCACAAATTCAGAGCAGAGGAGTTTCACTCTGTTGATTGTTTAATGCGTACACTATAATATGTAAGTTGTCAGGTCAGCGTAAAATGCACATTTGGGATGGCTCCAGGTGTGGTGTAGCCTGAGAGTCAGGCTTCCTGGATGATAGGGAGGTCAGTGGAATTGCTCTTGCCTCTGGGCGCCTCGCAGTTCACGAACTGACTCGATAAGAGAATCTAAGGGAGCGGTACCAGGACCATTAAAACAGCCGCTTCCTTGGATTAAAGCTGCTCCGTGGGTTATCGGAAGTTCTAATCACAGTGGCACTCTTGGGTGACTCAGGAAGGGTTATTGCAGCTAGGTTTCTTCAGAAGCAGATTCTGAGATAAGGAATGGAGAACTGAGGTCCCGATACCTGGAGATATTGTGTGGAATGCAGATGCAGGGAAGAGAGATTGTAGATTCACTAAGAGTGTTGCATTGAGGGCAGCCAGGACCTCTGGGAGGCACTGTGTAGACATAGCCTCTGGACTGTCCCTGGAGGGTGAAGATACCAAGGAAGGACCCTACCACCAAAGACATCTTTTTGGAGAGCACAAATCCTCTCACATGGACTGTTGGAGGTGGGCAGTACAGAACGTGCCTAGCCGCCAGCAAAAGCTCTTAACAGACACACAAATACTGGAAGTCAGGTTGGCACACAGGAAATGACAGAGACCCAGAAGGCAAGGCTGGACATGAGGACACCTTTACAGGGATAGCAGGAAATGATGGGCATTGTGTATGAAAAAAAAAAAAGATTACAGAGTCAATTGTCACAAAGAAAAAGAAGGATGTTACAAAACCAAAGAGAGAGACAGAGATGGGAGCTGAAGGAAAAGAGAAATATTGCCTGTCCGTGGCTGGCACAGGAGCCGCACAGCGCTGACAGTGGTTGGAGCCGGATAGCAAACACATAGAGAGGGCGTTACACCATTCCCTTTGCTCTGGGTGTATTTAAAATATTTTCATCACAAATTAAAACACAAACTAGAAATCACACTAGACTGAGCCTTCTGCCACTATCTGTCCTTCTCCAGTTAGAGGGTCTTTGTCCCTTCAGATGGGATACAGTGACTTCCATCTGCAGGCTCAATCCCCTAAGACCCATCAAATCCACAGAGCAGCTGAGGCTCGGCAGGACTTCTTTTTCTGTTTAGTTTTCTCCCCTTTTGTGTGTGTTAGTTCTTACTTTGTTTTATTTTAGATATTAGAAGACCAGAAGAACTTTCACTGTTAAAGCCTGCTGCTGACTATTCTAAGAAGAAAAAGAAGAAAGACAAAAGTAGTAAAGACCCTGTGATTGAAGACGTCCTGAGCCTGGACAGCTCTTCAACAAGTTCGGGTTCCCCAGGTGAGGGCTGTTACCCCAAAGGAAAAATCAGTAAATACTTCCCTCTCTCCACCCTTTATTCCTCTCTCTCTCCTTTCTTCTCTCCCTCCTTCCCTTCCTTCCTCTGCCCCTTTCTTTCCATATATATATATATATATATAGCAGTTTATGAACTGACCACATGTGTGGACCAAAGGAAGCCCCCCTAGGACTCTTAAAGCAACAGAGGGGGTCTACGTCTCCCCTCTCTTCCTTTCTCTTCCTCCCTCCCTCCCCCCACTTCCTCTCCAAAACAAAGAAGGATCAATGCTGCTGAAGGATTAACTGACAAGTTGAGAAGGAGATACGTAGTTACGACTTTTACCTTAGGTATGCTTAGTAACTCACAATTTTAATTGGCTATCTTATGCTGTGAAATACTAGCACATCCAGTCATGAATTGTGGATGGTAAAATACATTTTAGAAAGAAGATAATTTGGGTAATTTCAATATATTTCTCTTTTCCTAGTTTGTCATTTTGTTTTTGTTTTTCGAGACAGGGTTTCTCTGTAGCTTTGGAGCCTGTCCTGGAACTTGCTTTGTAGACCATGCTGGCCTCAAACTCACAGAGATCCACCTGCCTCTGCCTCCTGAGTGCTGGGATTAAAGGTGTGTGCCACTGCCTAGCAAGCTTTTTCTTAAACATGCTTTCATTTGGCTTGTAAAGGAAAGGCAGGTAAAGATTTTCAAAGGTGTACCTTTATCAAAACATCTGTCTCTTACTTTCTAGCATTATATATTATCTTATATAGTCTATTCGGACACAAAGAATAAAAGAGGGATCTGAGCAATATTCAGAGGTAATGGCCAGTTATTAGTAAGAATAACTATTGGGTTCTTCAAAGTAGCAGATGTAGCTCTGTGCTATCTGAGACATTTTGTGCCTGTGTTCTTGGTTTGCTGATAGCCCCAAGAAATAGAAAACTCTGGATGATTAGAAAGGACTTACCAACATTTATCTGTGTTGATTCTTGGAAACTTTTACATCTTTGGGATTCCAGATTCCAGGACTGGAAGGAGCAGATGAGATCTTTACCTGTGCACCTAATCTCCCTACTATCCTGACTCCTGATACCTTTAAAATCAAAATTCATTTTAGTATGATCTTCTTCTGAAGATTTCTAACCCAGATCATCTATCATTTGCTTGCCTCACAGTAAGCCCTGGCTTGTACAGTAAGACCATGACACCCACATATGACCCCATCAATGGGACGCCAGCCTTATCCACTATGACTTGGTTCGGTGACAGCCCTTTGACAGAGCAAAACTGCAGTGTTCTGGCCTTCAGCCAACCTCCTCCATCACCAGATGTGCTCGCCGACATGTTCCAGCCTCGATCTTTGGTGGACAAAGCCAAGATGAATGCAGGGTAAGGGGGACTCCACCTTTTTCCTGTCTGAACTGGTGTTCATACACTAAGAGGTATTAAAGAGATGGGGGCTATCTAATTTTTTTTAATTAATAGGCATGGGCATTATGCTCCTCTAGCAAAATTCGGAGTGCTAACTTTAAAAGGAAAAAAGGGATGTACACAGATTATGGTGGTCTCAGTGCCTTAAAAGTGTGAGAAAATTGTCTTCAAATAACTTGATGGCTGTGACTTTTGATGCTGTTGCAGGTGTGAAAAGAGTGCTGGGGGACGCAGAGTGGTAAATACATATGTGTGTGTGTGTGTATACACATATATATGTACACACACACGTGTGTGCATGGCAGTCTCTATGAGCCCGTTAGAGACATTGAAGGTGGTCAACTCAGATCCTGCTGTATTTTATAGAACACTGCTCCTCCTTAATTAAAATCAAAATGTGACATTACTCACATTTAAATATTCAATATCCACATCTGGCTAGAGGTTAATGCACTGTACAGCACAAGGAGGACTTTTCCCATCATTGCAGAAGGGTCTGCTAGGCATGTCCAACTCGTGGCCTATGGGGCTACAGACACACAAGGTAACCACAAATGCATCCCAACGCAAAATTCTAAAGTTCTTTAAAGTACGAGTTTTTTTAAAAAGTTTTGCTTGAACTTTGTAGACGTACATGAACTTTGTAGATAACAGTGCCATGTTGCTTGTCAAAAGGCTGGACACTGACTAAGCTAGCCCTAGCTTTGGGCTGATCACAGCGGAGTAGCAGAGCAGGCAGGTTAGAGGCACAGAGTTACCTGCTGGCTCTACCATGCAGCTGTAACCCTGCATAAATCATCTAACTCACTGAGACTTGGTCACTTCATCTGCTACACTGACATAATGCCAGGCATGGTGGTACATGTTTGTAATCCTCAGGAAGCTGAGGCAAGAAGAACACAGGTTCAAAGCCAGCTTGGACTACATAGTAAGATTCAGGAAGGAAGGAAGAAGGAAGGGAAGGTGAGAGAGAGAAGTTAGGAGGGAGGGAGGCAGGGAGGAAGGAAACACTATCAAACAACACTCCTAGCTCCTTCACTTTCATATGTCAATGAGAAAACTTTTTATCTTAAAAATTGTAACATAGCTAAGTGTGGTGGCATATGCCTTTAATCCCAGAACTTGGGAGGCAGATGCAGGTGATTCTCTGTGAGTTCGAGGCCAGCCTGATCTACAAAGCGAGTTCCAGTATAGTTAGGGCTGTTACACAGAGAAACCCTGTGTGGAGAGGTGGGGGACTTTAAGGTAAAGGATAAATATAAGCTATTATGTGCTCACTGGTTTTGTTGATGTGGATCATTCTGTCCATGTTCTTGGACTTATGTAAGATGGGGAAAGTGGCTGGTTTTTAAATCCTACCCTCTTGTTTCCTAGTTGGCTAGACTCCTCCAGATCCCTTATGGAACAAAACATTCAAGAGGATGAGCAACTGCTGTTAAGATTTAAATACTACACCTTCTTTGACTTGAATCCCAAAGTAAGAAATTGTTCTTTTGTTTCATTTTGTTTCCTTTTGTGTTGTGTGTGGAAGTTCTACACTTTACATTTTGTTCAAGGCCAGGGCTGATTTGTGGGAGCTCCTCTTCCCTGAAGGTTGGACTGAAGCAGGTGTACCTACTTCTGAGCTTTCATCTCTGCTTCCTAAGGCAGGCTAAGCAGCGTTAGCAGGAGTTGCCTGGGGTCTTCACATCCAGCATGGTGCACACAGCCTCTCGCCATTCACAGGAACAAGAAGGGAGTAAGGCACCCACATAGCTAGAATCTGCCATGGCTTAGGAAGGAAAGGAGGTATCAGTGCTAGGTTGAGGACATGTTCTTTTTTTTTAACATTTTTTTCTTTATTGTTAAAAGAAAAATTTACACTTCCTCCCCTTGTCCCAGGCCCTCCCGCTCTCCCACTACCCCTCTTCCCTCCCCCTGCTTCCTTAAGAAGGGGCAAGGTACCCTGCCCTGTGGGAAGCCCAAGGCCCTCCCCCCTCCATCCAGGCCTAAGAAGGTGTGCATCCATATAGACTAGGTTCCCAAAAAGGCAATACATGCAGAAGAGATAGGTCCCCATGCC
>JAQHUG010000009.1:108949-123288 GCA_028555095.1 Dicrostonyx torquatus | reverse complement strand
TTCAATTCCCAGCAACCACATGTGCTCACAACCATCTGTAATGAGATTTGGTGCCCTCTTCTGGCCTGCAGGGATACATGCAGGCAGAACACTGAATACGTAATAAATAAATAAATCTTAACATACACACATATATATATATTAATTTAACTAAAGAAAAGCTAAAAACCTCTGTTTATGCCCTAGTACCATATCAGCAAACTGTCACTGTGTGCGGAAATCCAGGACTTTGCAGCCAAGTCTGAGGTTGATGAAGTGGAAGCGGCACTCTCTAGTTTGGAAGTGACCCTCGAAGGTGGGAAGGCGGACAACACTTTGGTATGAACCTTCCGGTAACTCAGAATTTGTTCTGACAAATGCAGGCTGGAACCGGAAGAACATTTCTTCCAAAAAGAAAAATATGCCACTCGTGTGACCAGGTTAAATTTAACAAGAACTGGCTTTTCTCAGGCTCGAGAGGCAAGGGACTGTAATATAATTCCACCACCACCCATGAAAGTTTTTATATTGCATTTCTTTTTGGGGGATCAGCTGTCATGGTATGTGGGGAAATTACAACGGATCTCCTACACCGGCACGGATCATGCCCTTGATGCTTTAAGTCTAGAAAGAGCTGTACAGCCTAGGGCATGGGGCTGAGGACGAAGAAACAGCTAAACCTTGGTGTCTGGTCATACGTTGTCACTGAGTAAGGCTGACAGAGGGGAAGGCCTGTCTCTAGGACAGCAGTTCTCAGCCTGTGGGTCGTGACCCCTTGGGGGTTGAATGACCCTTTCGCAGGAGTCACCTATCAGATATTTCATTACGATTTATAGCCATAACAAGATTACAGTTATGAAGTAGTAAAAGAAAATGATTTTATGGCTGTGGATCAGCACAACACGAGGAACTGAATGAAGGCTATGTCAATGACAGTATTAGGAAGGTTGAGAACTACTAATCTAGGATAGAATCAAACACTCCTAAACAATTTGGATTTCAGGAGCTAAACCCCTCCAGTCATACCTGAGAAGGAAAACCAGTTATCCACCCCTTGTCTCTCCCCATAGGTGCTTGAATGGCAGCTTTGTGATTGGAATGCCCCTCTGGTTGGATTCTTTTCCTGAGCACTGCTCTTTTGTTTTAACTTCTTCAACCAAGGGAATAATTGCTGGTTTAACCACACTGAGTCCAAGCAGTGGGCCTGCTGAAACTGTGCTCTAAATGAGCGCTGAGGATGAGTCACGACAGCCTTGTGCTTCCATTCTGAGTTCTCTTGTCAGTAACTGACTGAAAAGGGGGAGCAGGCGCTTCCCACACAAGGCCAGTGCCTACCAGAGCAGAAATTGGAGCTCCTTTTCGCCGGCCACCTACACTGAGTATATAACAGGAAGTTAAACCTGCTTGAACAAATGAGAAATTCCCTCCTTCCCTCGGGAGTTTTGTGTGCTGCAGCCAGCCTTCAATGGCCACCTCAGAATGAACTTTGAACCAGTCTCCTGCCAAGTTTAATCAGTGACCTGGCAACCACAGTAGCCAACTTTAACTTCAAAATTACAAAAAAATCTGTTCATACATAAAAGTCTGCATTCCTAACTCAAATTTTTAACTTGAATGATGTGTAAGTATAAGAAGTATCTGTTTGTTTTACTTCTTTTCACATTCTTATCCTCACAAAGAAAAGTGGTTTTATATATGCATGTATATTAATTTTAATATGTGTATATTAAATGTGTTTTAATATTTTAATATGTATATACAAATACATATATTAAAAATTAAGATTGCCAACCAAGTCACCATCCAGGATTGGGAGACAGGATTTTGTCACCTACCCAGGAGCCCCTGCATGTTCCTCACTCAGTTTCCACCCTTCCCCACCCCGCCCCCAGAGATAACTACTGTGGCTCCTGTAACTAAGGAACTTAGTCTCTCGTTCTATTTCATTTTGATTAACTCAGATTTTAAAGTCTCTGTGGCAAGTGGCTGCCATGCTGCCTGAGGCAGGTGTGGACTGGAAATGCTGTCTGTAAGGTTCCTCCTTCTGGTAATCGTTGCATTTCTTTTTAGGAGGACATTACCGATATCCCGAAACTTGCAGATTATCTCAAGTTATTTAGGTAAGTAAGTTGAAAGGGCAAAAGAATGCCTTGTAGCAGACCCCCAATCTGGGATTGGGTGTAATTGTAAAACCAGCAGGCAGGTTCATGGGTCAAAGGCAGACTCTGACTTATGGGCTTTGTCACAAGACAGCAATGAGTTGAACCTTAACCCCCGCCCCATGCACTGGCCGCCTTGAGTGGAGTTTTTATGACTCTGAGCTTTAATTTCCCAACCTTAAAGTGAGGGTATACCTCTTCCTGAGTTTGTTGGGAGCACTGGATCAGATGGGACATTTGAAGAATGTAGCCTGGTGCCTGGCACACAGATGCTCGCAGACCAATGGTGTAAACACAAGCAGGTGAATGTAGCCTGGTGCCTGGCACACAGATGCTCACAGACCCGTGGTGTAAACACGAGCAGGTCAGCAAGAATGAACATCTATATCACAGCAGCGTTTCTGCGAGGGTCTGCTTAGGAGGCTCAGGACCCTGACACCATCGGAGAGCTGTTCGGCAGTGTAATCACTGTCTGTTTGTTCCTGGGCCTCCATTCACCTGCTCAGTGTTGGTCACTCCTCTGCCGTCTCTGTTTGTTTTAATGGGTGACTGCCACCTTTGTGAGAGTGCCAAGGAGTGCTAAGTTGAAAGAAACAAAGCAGTCACTGTGTCGCTTTATGGCTTATTGACTTTTCTTAACAAACCGAAACTCACTAGGGCACCTGGCCTTGAGAGAAATGCAAGTTGCTTTTGAGCAGACATGAGGCAAAGGCGGCCTTGCAAAGACTGAATGGTGAATGGTGCCTCCATGAGAAGCAAGGGTCCAAAGATGTCATTTGTCACTGGGTGACTAGGGTTGGTTTGTTTGGTCTTTTGTTATGTTGATAGGGTATGATCTCAGGTCACTTCTGTGGCACAAGAAGCTGTAACTACAATTGATCAGTTTGATGATACTCAGAGCGTCAGGGAAAAGAGTAATTTGATGTGGCAAATTATAGCTGTAGAAAATATGTAAAATTATTTCACAAAGAAATTTAGTTTTCATAGTCTCTGAAGACAGTGTAGCCGGCTCACATCAGGAGACCAATGAAGGCAGCCTCTTGTAGATGTTCTAGTGTTTTACAAAGGGATGACGTTTTGAAAACAACCTGTGTCCTCTTCACAGCTGTTGCCTGGTGGATTTACTGTAACTGACACCCAGATTCACTTGTCCCTGTCCATGTTGAATGGACACTGCCTACCCAAGATCTCAAGACACCCTATCTATTATACAGTAATAGAAATGCAGTAGTGTTCCTGGCTGAAAGAAATGCAAAAAGGAAGGCGAGAGGTCATGTGAGAGATAGACTGGGGGAGGGGGAGCGTGAGTAGAGCGACATCCGTCATCGAGGTCTGGTGCAGAAGGCCCTGCCGGTCCCTGGGTTTTCTTTCCTCGTTGATATGAGGACAGTAGACCAATCCTTGGAGGCTGACTTTTTATTTTTGTATGGGGAACAGAGCTCTTTATTTTTTTTTCTAAACAAACTGTAGTCCCCACTATCACTGTTGAACAGTGAGCTTCAGTTTCCAGCACCATGGGATTGGGTCTAATGCACACCCCAATCTGGCAGAAGTCCACCCAAGTGCGGTGTGAAATACTAGATGGTGAGCAACAAGGATGTTCATAAAATGAAGTCGCAGCCATGCAGGAATTGGGTTCTCGTGGCTTGGGGCTGGTGTTTGCTGTTCTGCTGTGTTAGGCTGATCGGTTTGATCGTTTGTTTTGAGACAGGCCACTATGTAGCCCCGGTTGACGGGAACTCACTGTGTAGACCTCATTCTGGGCTCAAACTCACAGAGATCCACCTGCCTCTGCCTCCAAGTGCTGGAGTTAACAGTGTGTGCCACCACACCTGGCTGGGGCTGGTGTTTTAATTTCTATATAAGGCATACAGCTGTACGAGTCACACAAAGCAATAAGTCAGACAAAAGCACAGAGAAAAGTGGAAACTCATGAGGCCATTCTTCCCTGTTCCGCATGAACTAGGGAAACTGCAGGCCACATGGAGAAAGCAGAGGGGCAGCTTCCTTGCAGTGCCATCTGTGGGGAACAGAAAGCCTCTCTTGTGGAATCAGAGCCAGGGTGCCAGCCTCACGCAGACTGAGATGACCTAAGTGACTTAAATGAGGAGGGAATCTAATCGAAGGTTGGTTTGGACCACAACACCCATGAAGCCCTAGCAGTCACAGCTCTGAAAATACTTAGAGGGAGCTACCCACACACTTCATATGGAAAATAGTATGAGTTCCCACTAAAAAAAAATCACAGCCATGTGATTTGGTGGGCCATTAATAATTTTAGATGTTAAATTATTAAGAAACTATCAAGTGAGTATGATTATAACCATTAAGCACATTTAAAAGTAAAAATTATTGCAAAATAGAACATGAATTGTTGAAAGGATCAAAATAGAAATTCTGAAAATAAAACTTGTTACATAGGAATGTTAGATTGCTACATAGAGAGTTGAGGATTAATGCAAGCTTGAGATTGGCCTGGGCTACATAGTGAGAACTTGACTCAAAATAAAATTTTTAATTGTTTCAGTGTATTAACCTTCAAATTATTAATACCATCAAAGAAAATCCAAAAAGGTATAAATTAAAAATATGACTTCAATAGACTAAGAAGGTCCAACCTGTATCTACTGGGAGTTCTAGAGGACATAGTTGGAGTGGGTGAAGCATTCAAAGATAATACTTAAGAATTTTCCATGAATCTGGAAAGGTCCTTAAATCAATAAATCATTAACTCATAGTAAACCCAACTATTGATAATGGAAAGTCTTTAAAATGAGAGGAAGGAAAGGAAGGACTCCCTATAGGAGAACCAGAGAGGTGGCAGCCCAGCCTGTCACATGGGCAGCCAGCATCAATGGGAAGTGGTCCAGGAAGTGCTGAGAGAATAGAGAAATCTCAGTCAAACCTCTCAAGTTTACTTCCCGCAGGTCTGCAAATATATTCCCGACCTACAAGATCTTAAGAAGTTCCACATTTGAGTAAAGCAGATAGGTCTTAGCGCTACTAATAAATGACTTCATGTGAACAGGTTGAACGCCAAAGCTCTAAGGCCCCACTCTGCTGCCAATGCCACTTTGGAGCAGAATGGCTCCATGAACACTTAATAGGAATGCCACAGAGAAAATGTGCTCACTGAGCTGGGCGGTGGTGGCGCACGCCTTGAATCCCAGCACTTGGGAGGCAGATGCAGGCAGATCTTTCTAAGTTTGAGACCAGCCTGGTCTACAGAGGTAGTTCCAGGACAGCTAGGACTGTTACACAGAGAAATCCAGGAAAAAAAAATTGTTCGTTTTTTATGTAGGCAAGCTGCCACAGCAAGGAACTTCTAGTAATACTTACACATGAGCTATAGGGGTTTACTTCAAGACAGGAGTCTTAAAATACTCCAGGATCTTTGCAACACTTCATAAATAAATGAAGAATGACCATGAAAGCTTGATCCCATCGTAAGACTCACTGGCTTCATGTAGGCCAATGCCAGCAAGTGGCATTGTGAGGTTTTGTTTTCCAAAAACAAGTATCCCACACTTACCATCACTTGTAAGCTACCACGTGCTTCCAAAACAGTTTACACGCTTGTTTCTCCCTGGAGGGACCAGTGATTGTGAAATAGTGATGGAATGACCAGGTTTTGAAAGATGGGAATGTTGTGAAGATAGCATTTCTTTTTTGTCATATTTTATGTATATGAGTGTTTTGCCTGTGTGTGTGTGTGTGTGTGTGTGTGTGTGTGCATCATGTGCATACCTCGTGCCCACAGGGGCCAGAAGGGGCATCTGAGCCCTTGGAAATAGAGTTACAGGTGATTGTGAGCTACCATGTGGGTGCAGCAAGTGTTCTTAACTTCTGAGCCAAGTCTCCAGCCCCCAAAGATAACATTTTAAAAATAAGAATATTTTCATGGCTACCCTGCTACCAATAATTATGCCATGAATTCAAGAGACAAATGCTGAGGGTAGTGGTACATACCTTTAATCCCAGCACTCAGAGACAGAGGCAGGCAGATCTCTGTGAGTTCAAGGCCAGCCTAGTCTACAAAGCGAGTCCCAGGACAGCTAGGGCTGTTACACAGAGAAACCATCTCAAAAAACCAAAACAAGACAAATGCCATAGCTCTAAAGCATCAAATTTACAGAAGTGGAAGGCAGAAGTAGCATGATGGTGTGATCTGGGATAAGAAAAAAATGAGTGAGGCCTAGGGGATACAGAGCTTATGTGTAAGATAAGGAAGTCCTGGAGGTCTCCACGGCAAAGAGGAATTTGCTAAGAAAATTAACTGCTCTTGCAAAGAGAATGGTGATAAGGAAAACACGAGGAAACTTTGACAGGCTTCACACATATATGTGGCATTAAGGGAGATGATTTCACATTGGTAACCCAATATTCATCCAGATTTGTATATTAAGTGTACAAAACTCTTTACATGTCAAAATAAAAATAAAAACTCTTTAATGACAACCATTCCTGATTATAGTACCAAAAAAAAAGTAATCTTTAGGCTGTTGTCTTAGAGTTTCTGTTGCTGTGAAGAGACACCATGACCATGGCAACTCTTAAAAAGGAAAACATTTAGCTGGGTGGCTCACTTACAGTTCAGAGGTTCAGTCCATTGTCATGGCAGGAAGCAAGGCAGAGTGCAGGCAAACATGGTGCTGGAGAAGGAGCCGAGATTCCTCCACCTTGATCTGCGGGCAACAAGAAGTGGTCTGAGACACTGGTGTGGCTTGAGCACATAAGAGACCTCAAAGCCCACCTCCACAGTGACACACTTCCTCTGACAAGGCCACGCCCATTCCAATAAAGCCAGACCTCCTAATAGTGCCTCTCCCTTTGGCATCCATTTTCTTTCAAACCACCCACAGCTGGCATACAAAGTAATGCCTTCTGCTGTCTTCCCACATAAGTGTCATTATACTTTCTTCTCATTCATTCCCCTCCACTGCCCACCCCCTAAAGTAGTTTTACAAACTCAATAATAGCTGAAGATAGAGTTCAGTGGTAGAGTGTGCCAGGTCCTGGTTCAGTCCTCAATACCATAAAAGAAAATAAAAGATCTGAACGCTTTTTAAAACATGGTAACATATATTTCCATGTTGGATAATGCCTAATTCAAGAGCTACAGTGAGTCTGAAATGTATTTATTAAAAATACTAAAATTCCATATATTCTACTTAACTTTCCCAAGGAGTGACTGACTGGCTTCAGTGAAGCTAGGATTTAGAAGTTCTGTCTTGCACAGGTAGGGCTCTAGCATCATGATTCAGTAATACAGCCAAGGTGAACCCACGGGGCTTTGAGTGCTTCCTTTCTTGAAATGGGCTTAATATTTCACTCACTTTATATTTTTGTGTAGACCTAATGATGTTTTTAGTAGTACAGTATTACTGTCTGGAAATACTTACACATTCATAAAGGGAGCAGGTATTCAAAATAGCTTCATGGATTTTTGTTGGTGGTGGTGGTTGGTTGGTTGGTTTAGTTTTTTTCTGTTTTTTTAAGGCAGGTTTTCACTGAATAGCCCTGGCTGTCCTGGAACTCTCTCTGTAGACCAGGCTGGCCTTGAACTCACAGAGGTCTGCCTCCCTCTGCCTCCTGAGTGCTCAGATTAAAGGCGCACATTGCCACCACAAGGCAAATCTTTTTTTTTTTAAATTTTACATTCAGACTTCAGTCTCTTCTTCCTCCTGTAAGTTCTCCCTCAATCTCCCCTCTCCCACACCCCATCCTCTCCTCCTTGGTTTCTATTCAGAAAAGGGCAGACCTCCCATGGATATCAACAAAACACAGCTGGCATATCAAGCTGCAGCAAGACAAAGCACCTCCCCTTTGTATTAAGGCTGCACAAGACAACCTAATAAGAGGAATAGGGTCCCAAAAGCCAGAAAAAGAGTCAAAGATAGCCCCTGCTCCCACTGTTAGGAGTCCCACCGTGGCGGAGGACGAACATGGACTCAAGAGCTCCGACTATGACTTCCGGGCCTTTGCATTAATTTGTGCATCACACAACAACATTTCACTTTTTGCTTTAATATGTTTTAGTGGGCTGGGGTGCAGTTCAGTGGTACAGCACTCACTGAGCATGCCCAAAGCTCTGGGTCTGATCTGTATGATCTTTATATGTCTGCTAACATAGAAAGACTGTTATCCCAAGGCCTTACTCCACTGAAAATTTGCAGTGTGTTCTGCAGTTCTGACTGCTGTTTAAACATTCGCTGTACTTAATTTGCAGGCCCAAGAAGCTAATGTTAAAAGCTTTCAAGCAATACTGGTTTGTCTTTAAGGACACGTCTATAGCCTACTTTAAAAATAAGGAACTTGAACAAGGAGAGCCAATAGAAAAACTAAACATTAGAGGTAAGAGCTTTTGGCACCTCGCTGTGGCATCCAAGGGGACCCAGGAGAACTCTGAGCCTAGCTGCTTACCGCAGCAGCTCCTCTGCATCACAGAGCACGGCATCGCATGGGGTCTGTGCTGTGCTCTCCCTTGTCACCTAGCCTGCTAGGCTTTCTGATTCAGAAACAGTTGTGTCCAGGCTGGGGCGTGACTCGGTGGTAGAGAGTGGACTTTTGTGCAAGATTCCTGGTTCGATCCTAAGCACTAGAGATGGGGGCGGGGGCAGGAAATGCCAAGAAATGTTATGTTTAGTTCTTAGTTACTTCAGTGTGCATTCTAATTGCTGGAAGTGACTAGGAGTGTATTGGTTTCTCTGCTTCCTGGGTTATCTGATCAGCCAGTGAACTTAGCTCTACCATCGCTGCAGCAGAGAATCGCTTCTGCTTTGCTCTCTTTTCAATTTTTTATTTATACCAGGAAAGGGGTTAACCTCCTGAGGCAGAAGGATTATGGATTCAAGGCCAGTCTAAGCTACACAGCAAATTCAAAGCCAGCCTGAGACACGTTGAGATCTTGTCTCAAAATAGATATAAATATTTATAATTTCCCCTTACAAGAGAGCCAATATCATCCTAAAAATGAATTCAATTGATTTTTAAAAAAATAATAAAATTATTTTCCCTATCCATGTTGTTTATAAACCTATTTAATTTTCCTTAAATTATTATTATCGGCTGCTCCTCTGGCTTTGGCTTGTAGTCAAGTCTGCAGATGTATGTGGGTATTTATTACAACAGATTTTCCAGGCCTCAGTTTCCCCCTGCTTTTTGTTCGTCAGGCTGTGAGATTGCACCAGATGTGAATGTGGCAGGGAGAAAATTCGGAATCAAGTTACTAATCCCCGTCGCCGATGGGATGAACGAAGTGTATTTGAGATGTGACCATGTAAGTACAGGCACAAAATCTCATCAGTTCCTCTGGATTAAGACAAAGAGCAGGGGTTGGTGAGATGGCTCAGTGAGTAAAGGTGCCTGCTGCCAAACGGGATGATCTGAGTTCGATCCTCAGGACTCAACAGTGGAAGGAAAACGCTGACTCCCCTACTGTTCAGTCACAAATTGCACTTTAAACACCTAACCTACAAACATCCCAGCTAAACCTACCTCAGGCATGCTCGGAGCATACAACAGCCTACACATAGGCTAAATCGCCGGACCTAACACCTATACCATAGGAAGTACTAAATACTCTATGGGATTACTGAAAGGGAAAAAGAGTGATTGTGAACCATGTTTTCACATCACTGCAAAATCGAAGTCCCCGCCAGAGAACTGTGGGAAACAGCAGCCGCATAGAGGTAGCATCTCAAGCCGCTGCTCTGGAACAGACGTCGTAAGCAGTGTTGCCCCCATGTTCTGAAAGCATTTGAATGTCCCCAGTCGGGGAGTCTGATGTTCCAGGCTGACAGTAGCTGGCTGCATCTTACTGAGCTACAGGTCTACCTAAGCTTGGCTCCTTATTTCAGTTTGAGCTGACTTTATTCTGGGTCTCAGGATGCCTGGTGCAAGCGTTAAAGAGTAATAGAAACTGCCACTGACTGGTCCCAATCCCATCCAAGGCCCTGATTGCCTCCTTAGAGTTAGAATCTTTACCTAGGATAGATGAGGATACAAATAATACATAAGGCTGGAGAGGGGTGTTCTTCATCACGTATGTCACCATGTTAGGAAGGCGGAAATAGTATCTAGGAAGTTCTTGGGAAATTTGGGGCTTCATTTATCTGCACTGCTCAGGACTTCTTTGTCTCCTTGCATCATTTTTGCACACAAAATTCCTGGTGCAAAATATAAAAAATAAAAAAATAAAAAGGATACGTTTCAAAAACTCTTACTGAGTGTTCCCCTGAGTGTGTAGCAGTCACTCAGAGCAATGGGCCACTTCACATCTTTCCTTGATTGAGAACAATAGTTCTGTATCATAGCTCAAGGCCTCTGTTGCCTCTCAGCCCTTCTGCTAAGATCGACTACGGAACCAGTCTCTGCTGTGGCAAGGTAGCTCCGCTGGTGAACTTGCTTCTAAGCCCTCTCGCCTTTGTTTCAGGAGGATCAATATGCCCGGTGGATGGCAGCCTGCATCTTGGCGTCAAAGGGTAAAACCATGGCCGACAGCTCCTACCAGCCGGAGGTCTTCAGCATCCTTTCGTTTCTGAAGATGAAAAACCGGAATTCATCGCCTCCGGTGGCTTCCAGTATCGAGAGCATAGATATGAACCCAGAATGTCTAGTATCGCCTCGCTGTGCAAAAAAGCACAAGTCTAAACAGGTTCTCACCTGCTTGGTTGTTCACATACAAGGCTTAACACTCTAAAATAAAAGGAAGGACTCCATTCAGTTAAGGCCATCATCATGAAAATTAGGCTAAAGGAGAAATTTGACAGTGTCCTGGGAAGCAGACGATAGGTCAGAACTACTGTTGATTTGTTACAGATTATTTTACTGTGAGAGCGGGAAGCACAGGGCTCCACTGAACTCTGCGCAGGTGGTCTATCCTATCAGTTAACTAGGTAGTTAATCCGCTTTCTCCCTTTTGCAGAGTTGTGAAAATCATTGCGTAGGAGGAGGTATTTTACTGTTGACTGAATATAGTAATAGTTCGGAGTTTAACTTAATTAAGGATAAAACCATTAAGAACAAAATTATGCTCCCATAGTGTGGGATCAGGAGTGTGAAGCAGGGTCTGACGCCTCCCGTTTCTGCTTAGCTGGCAGCCCGGATCCTGGAAGCTCACCATAACGTGGCCCAGATGCCTCTGGTGGAAGCCAAGCTGCAGTTCATCCAGGCATGGCAGTCCTTACCGGAGTTCGGCCTCACCTACTACCTGGTCAGGTAATTCCAGGGTCCTCGTGCCTTTCACTTTCCCTTCAGCCATTGATGGCTTCCTGGAGGCCTACTCTGTTCTCAGAATGTCAAGTTCTTCTTATTTAAGCATGTTTCCATTTCACAAAGGGTCCCAGTACTCTGACTGCCCTTAAGAATCTTCCATACCTTCTGCTCAGTGAGTCAACCCTCCCTGAAACTCAGCTAAATAAAGGGAAGGAAATGTTGAAATTTTATAAAGAAATTTTGTTCTTTTAGGCTAACCACCTGTTGCAAACCAAAAGGAGAATCTCAGCTCCTGAGTCTGTGCCACCTGTGACCTCCCTTCATGTCCTTTCTCTCCCTGCTATGTGTCTCACAGTGTGACCCATGTGTGGCTTTATAGAGTTTTGGGTTTCCAGACAGATGCCCTAGCAAACAGATATATCGTGTTCCCCAGCCTTTCCAGAAAAGACACTGTTTCTATAGATCACCGAAGATGATCATTCTGGTTCTGAATGTCTCGTGTGTGTCTCATCTATTATTACCTTCTTGTAGTTTACAGATAAGAAAACGGAGTTATGCAATTTGTCCAAGTTCAACCCGATAACCAGGGACACCTACATCAGTAATCTGCACTGGTACAATGACTCTGTCTAGCGTATAAAGTATGGTTTTCCAAAATGTGTCCATAGACAGAGCAGTGGGAGACCCATACTACTTTTCAGAATGCTGGATTCCCCTCATCAATATTAACCGTCTGGGCACACATGCATAGAATGAAGGTCAGAAAATAGATCTAATAATTTAATATTATTGCCCAGGAGTGGGAACGGAGCGTCAGCTAAAGTGCCCTCCTGTAGAAGCAGATTGCTTACTGCCTTTTCTTCTGAGATAATTCAGAAATGTCATAAGGTCATCTTTGAGAAACTGTATGTGGGGGCAGAGAGCCAGCCCAGCAGGTAAACGCTGTACAAGCCTGGTGACCTGAGTTCCCTGGAACCCACATAAAGGTGGAGGGACAGAAGTGACTCCAGAAAGTTGTCCTCTGACCTTCACACGTGTGCTCTGCTCTGCACCCACACATATACATCATGTGCACAAACAACAATGATAAGTTATTTTAAAGAAGTTATGTGTGAATAACAGTTGTTCTCTTAATACTGTCATTTTCAGATTTAAAGGGAGCAAGAAAGATGACATTCTGGGAGTTTCCTACAACAGGTTGATTAGAATCGATGCAGTCACCGGGATTCCAGTTACAACGTGGAGATTCGCCAACATGAAGCAATGGAATGTCAACTGGGAAATCCGGCAGGTAAGGCAGGAACTCACGATAACACAGGCTGACCATAAACATACATTCTCAGAGAGTCCCATTCCTCTGTTTCTTTAAGTTGCCTTTGTAATTAGAACTCATGAGCCAGAAGCATGTGGTAACAGCCTCTTGAATTACTAGCATACGTTTCTGAGCCATTTCCTAACAAACCTAGGCCCAAAGTTAATCACTTAACACTGCCGACTGACATAGCTCTGTGCAGATTTCCCCTCCAGGCAGTTTGTTCCATTTTCATAAGATCACCCTAGGATTATATATGATTGAGCACAATCGTTGCTTAGCAGAAAGCACCGTAGATGAAACCCTACACAAAACAAAGCCAAAATAGCCTCCTCTAACTGCCAAGAGCTAGGACTGCCTGCGGACCCACCAACTCAGTTGCCTACCTAGAGAACATTCCAGGCCCAAGAGGGGAAGAGTGCTGAAGAAGCAATAGAGATTCGCAGAGATGGCCAAAAAGCCTTGTCCCATGAGATGAGCTCTTGAGCCCACGGCTGTGTAATGGCTGCCATAATTTTACTTTCTAGGAACTATATTTAGGCCAATGCCAAGCATACATCATAGAAAATTCTAGATAAAGTTAGAAGTGTCTCAGAATTCTACTGATGATACAGAAGAGTTTGCTGTTGCTGATATAAAAGTCTGTCTTGGGGATGGTGAGGTGGCTCAGTGGTTAAGAGCGCTTGCTGTACATGCACAAGGGACCTGGGTTTCAATCCTCAGCATCCATGGAAACCATTAGGCATGACCATAAACGCATGTAACCCCAGCATTAAGGAGTGGTCAGGACATTCCAGGAGCTTGCTGAACAGCCAAGCTAGCTCAGACATGGAGTTCCATGAGGGACCCTGTCTTAAAGGAATAGTAAAGAGTAATAGAGGATAGCACCTGACCCTGTCCTCTGGCCTTCACGGGGTGCACACAGGTGCACACACATAGCCACACACACCCCAACACACACCAAGATAAACCCATAAGACTCGATCTTCCGATACTCCTTCACATTCTCATTTTCCTAAATGAGAACCAGCAGCGTAACAGAGCAGTGAAAGAGCCACACTACTTTTCAGAATGCTGGATTCCCCTCAGCAAGATTAACCGTCTGGTCATGCATGCATAGAATGAAGGTCAGACACTAGATCTTAAAGCATTTTAATATTACTGCCCAGGAGCGGGAACTGAGCGTCATTCATTTTTAAAGTTCTGTGGGGAAGTCCCAGGGTGGGATGGGCCTTATAACGTCCATGTAGGAAAGGCTAACAGGCAGCGCTGCTGGACAACTAAGGCAAGCCTTCTGTTCTCCATCAAAGAATCCGCAGTCCACAACGGTGGCTCACACCTAGAACCCAGAAGGCTGACACAGGAGGATCGCTGCAAGTTCAGGACTTCCAGCCTAGGCTACACACAGTGAGACCTCATCTTAAAGAGTCCACAAAGCTAGCTAGCAGTGGTTAAAAGCTAGCTAGCGCACACCCTTCATCCCAGCATTCAGAAGGCAGAGGCAAGCAGATTTCTGAGTTTGAGGCTAGCCTAGTCTACAGAGTGAGTTCCAGGCTACACAGAGTAACCCTGTCTCTAAAAAGCAAACGAACAAACAAGAGAGAGAGAGAGAGAGAGAGAGAGAGAGAGAGAGAGAGAGAGAGAGAGAGAGAGAGAGAGAGAGAGAGAGAGAG
>JAQHUG010000009.1:83600-98577 GCA_028555095.1 Dicrostonyx torquatus | reverse complement strand
CTTCAATGATGAACAGTGTTGTGGATGTGTAAGCCCAATAAACTCCTTCCTCTCCAAGTTGCTTTTGGTCACGGTGTTTCATCACTGCAATCATAACTGTAACTAAGGTTGTTACAGTCTTTATCACAGCAATAGAAACCCATAAGCCACCTGAAAACACCTAACTCAGACACTGGCCATGGGTAGGTAATACTTGAGTTGTTGAGTTGATTTTTTTTTTTTTGCAGCATACATTGAGATGAAATTCATAAAGTCATGAAATTTCCCCCTTCGGTTACTTTATATTAGATTTAAAATGCCAGATTTTCTACTAAACAACTCCTCAGACGCCAAGGGTCACTGCACTTGTCCAGCATGGCACTCATTTGCAAGCCTGGCTCATGGGTGGGCTCACGGTGGAAGGAAGGGATACCAAACCCAAGCAGAGACCTGCAACAAACACTTGGTTGGCCCAAACCTTGCTGTTGCTTACAAATGGTATGATGCCAAATCATACCAGAGAGCAACACCTCTCCCTCAGGGGCCAAGCCCCAGGGGGATGAGTGGAGTGAGACGTTGTTCTAACCTTTTCCTCCCTCTGTAGCTGGCTTTGGAAATCAAGGGCTCATCAGGAAGGATGGATGACCAGTGGATGCTCGGGAAAGGGCTGCTAAATAACCCCAACCTGTCAAATAGAATCACAGACTCAAAAATCACTGGGAGGCAGGAAACGGACAGGTGTAGTCAGTCAAATATGAGGCCATCTGTGAGCCATCTCCTACCTGCTAGTTACAGAGGAGAAGGGGGACTGAGGGAGATACATTTGTATTCTGTTTTAAAGATGCTTTTGTACTGCATATCATAAAAAAGAATCGACACGTGTTAGTAATAGCTTACTTAGCCCGTGCCCACTGTTAATGGTCTATGTGTTTTGAGTTACTGCCACCTCTAGCCCAGATGACTCTGGAAAAGTACAAAGTTGTCACCGCAGACATTAAAATAACTGGACTCAGCATTTTGAGAAGTGCCTGGGCCCAAATGTGCACAGGAGGAAGGAAGAGGGCAAGGAAAGATAATGAGAGCTTAGACATCATAACTCTCAGAAACAAGGCTGACCTCCTGACCAGAGAGAGGGACAAGCCTGAGCACCACAATGGTTGACTGCCTTTGTCCCACTTCCCGATCCCTACAAATACTGTGCCTTCTGGCAGTGAGATGCAAGACAGATCTGTGCACGTTAATCCACTGTCCTCTCAGATGGCCAGCTCGCTGAACAAAATTTCACATTAAAGACTCAAGGCCTGAGGCCTGGAGAGATGGCTCAGTGGTTAAGAGCATTTCCTGCTCTTCCAAAGGTCCTCAGTTCAATTCCCAGCAACCACATGGTGGCTCACAACCATCTGTAATGGTGCCCTCTTCTGGCCTTTGGGCATGCATGCGACAGAATATTGTATACATAATAAAAATAAATAAATTTTTTTAAAAAGACTCAAGGCCTGTCTCTGTCCCTGGCAAGTGACAAGTAGCATGTAGTGCTGGTGTTTTCATTTCAGTGTGCACACAGGACATGGCTGGACAGATGGCTCAGTGGTGAAAGGTGCATGTTGCTCTTCAGAGGACCCAAGTTCTGGTCCCAGCACCTGCTCAGGTACTTGTGATTCACAACTATTTATAACTCCAGCTCCTGGGTAACTTGATGCCTCTCACCCCCATGGGCACCTGAGCGCACGTGTACACCCTCACACAGAAAGAGACACGCTGTGTGATATTTTGTTTGTGTTCTGACAAATAAAGCCTACCTGGAGATTAGAGGGAAGAGCTAGCCACTAATCAACCATGAAGGCCAGACAATGGTGGCACACACCTTTAATCCTAGCCCTTGGGAGAAGGAAGAGGACAAATAGGAGTTGAAGGCCACCCTGGGCTACACAAGATTGAATCAGTCTAAAAGAGAAAAAGAGCTGGGTAGTAGAGGGGATCCCAGCATTTGGGATCTCAAGCCTTTGATCCCAGTACTTGGGAGGCTCAAGCCTTTGAACCCAGCAAAGTGGAAGTGGAGACAGGAATGTAAGGTGGGTAGAGACAGGGTATCACCCCCATTCAGTCTGAGAATTCCTGGAGGTAAGAAGTAACTGTGGTTGTTCTTTGTGTCTCTGATCTTTCAGCCCGTACCTCGACATCTGACTCTGGGTTTTTATTAAGACTAAGTAGATTCGTGCTTCAGAGACACATAAAAATACATAATTAAAACATTTTTAAATCTTTCTTTTTTAAACATCACATGACAAATATATGTCAGGACCTAATGCATCTAGCAAACAATCATTGTCAACCTGGGGCAGGTCTCGGCTATTATAATTCAACCAAATCAATTTTTCCCCTAGCAGTGCTGAAGGTGGAACCCAGGCTGACTGTAGAGAAAAAAACATCACTGAGCTGTATCTCCCAGCCTCAGCCTTCCTGCCCTTTTTTGTTTTCTGACTCTTACTACTCCACCCAAGCTGGCATCAAAGTCAAGATCCTCCTACCTGAGCCTCTTGAGTGTTGGGGTAACTGACAAGCAACACCATGTCTGGTCTAAATCATTTTTATTTTAAAGCATACATATGGACTTTTTGCTATCAGAAAATTTTCTCTGTTGAATCCATGTAGTTTTGGTTGTTTTTTTTTTTTTTAACTCTTTGGGGCCTGTCACCCAGCACCCAAATAAATATCTGGAGATTATTCTTGCTTATGAATGTCTGACTTGTTTCTAGCCAGCTTTTCTAACTTATCTCATTTCTCTTTGACTACATTTTCCCTTTGGGTTTTCCACCTGTCTTTATTCTATATATCTTTTTTCCGTCTTACTCCGTGGCTGTCTGTGTGGCTGGGCACTGGCCCTGGCATCCTCCTCTCCTTCTTTCTCACTCCTCCCTTTTCTTCTCTGGAGCTTAGATTTCTCCTCCTATTTTTTCTCTGCCTGGCAGCCCTGCCTATTCCTCTCCTACCTATCTTTTGGCTGTTCAGCTTTTTATTAGACCAATCAGGTATTTTAGGCAGGCAAAGTAACACAGCTTCACAGAATTAAACAAATGCAACATAAAAGAATGCAACACATCTTTGCATCATTAAACAAATGTTCCACAGCATAAACAAATGGAACACATCTTAAATTAATATTCTACAACAAATCCCTGCTTGGGGAAACTTCCTTCTTCCTCCTAACCCTCCTCAGGCAGGCAAGGCTAGACTACAAATCATGATCCAAGACCGAAGTCTACATACTTGCATCTTTTTGCTCCACAATATTCAGCTTGTAGTTCCAAAGTCAACCTTTGATCCAACAAGGCAGCTATAGCTCCAGGCATGTCACATGGCTTTAGTTCTCCTCAAGGGAGTTTGGAGTATTTGCTCTTTATTCAAAGTGGCCCCCGCTGGCTGAACCAGAAGTCAAGGTTATTTTACTGATAAAAATGTTGAGAGTGGCTATTGAGAGACAAGCGGCTGCCTCTCCACGGGCATGCATGAGGTGCCAGGAACTGTGCTAGCTGCTCAGGTTACACAAAGTGCAGAAACAGGTAGGAGACAGACAATAGGGCAAAGCAAGACAGTCTAATAAGTGCTAACACAATAAATAAAAACACACGAAACCAAGGAGAGGACAGTTTGTGACAGTGGAGTCAAGGGCTTGTCAAAGAAGTTTCTCAGGGTGTGTATTTAGACTCGGCCTTAAAGGTCAACAAGAGGTTTGCCAAGTAGAAAGAGGGGCAGGAATTCAGCCAAGCTTGGCAGACATTGACTGTGGAGAAAACTCACCAATGCTCATCTCCACAATGGCCCACAGTCATCTTGGCGTGCAGAAATGCAAGTGTGGCAGCTGATGGTGGAGCAATGGAAGGCAGGCCACACTGGAGGGTGCAAGGGCAGGCCAGAGCTAAGCCAGCACATGGGGCGAGAGCACACTGGCAAGCCATCCCAGAGTCAAACAGACTTTGCTGCTGTGGCCCAGACTATTATCTGTGAACAAAAACCATTTTCCTTTCTTCCTCCGTAACAGAACTTGATTTTTGGTGGAGCCAACGTGTCCAGCCCCGGTGGTGGATATTTACTGCTCTATACCAACCGTGACGATCCTATTTCCCAACCTCTCATCTTGTTTTGCAGAGAAGGGTGCACATATGACCTAGTTGTGACCAATGAGGCTTGAGTGTGTTGTGGAGATGCCTGTGACCATCTCTTATCTCGATGAAAAGACAATGCCGCTTGTCTAAACTTCACCTTTCTAGTTCATCCTGTCCGGAATTTGGATGCAATTCTGGAAGCCCCGCAATCACCTGCTGCCAGAGAGATGAGCACTAAGCACAAAAATGAGACAAACGCTGAGATAACACACCTCTCACGCAGAAAACTCCTGCGGCAACACCTAACGACTAAAGGGAAAACAGTAGCTCATACCTGCTGTACGTTTGTGATACCATTCATTTCTGTCAGTTTTGACTGGCAAGGGAGAGAGGATGTTTCTAGTGGCTTCGTTAAACAGCCATGAATTTCTGCCATTATTAAATAGGTTTTCTTGAACACTGACCACATGAATTTGCTCAATGAAGGGAAACAGAGTCAAGCTTGAACATGAAATTCCTTGCTTGGTGAGCTGAGCAGGTGGAAACCCAGTCAACAGCCACCAAGGGTCCCATACACAGTCAATGGGCCCCCAGTGTGCTGCTGGTGTGGAGATCAGAACCCACGTGTGACAATCAGGCAATGCTATGTACCCTGTGAACTTTTACACTGCTGCTGCCCAAAACATCCTTGGAATTCCCCTTGGGAATCCTCAGCAAGGTCTTATCTACTGTTAGAATGTCCTCACCGTCAGCAAAACCTCATTATTCCCATGACGACCCAGTCTTTGGAAATACCCAAGACAAAGGTGAGAAATGAGATTATGATAAAGCAGTTTTAATGGGTGATTGAAAAAAAAGTCTGCATGTGTGTGTGATAAACTCATGAAAGAAATTTCAGGGCAACAATTACAAGTACATGGTCAGCAGGATGGCTCAGTGGGTGCTTGTCACTAAGTCTGATGACCTGAGTCTGATCCCTAAAAGCTGTCCTCTGATTTTGAAGTACATATCATAGTGCCCTACTTCCCACCTCACATAAATACATGTAATAAAAATAAGTACAAGTGGGGCTGGAGAGATGGCTCAGTGGTTAAGAGCACTGACTGTTCTTCCAGAGGTCCTGAGTTCAATTCCCAGCATCCACATGACAGCTCACAACTGTCTGTAATCCTAGGACCCAACACTCATGGCAAAACACCAATGTACATAAAATATAAATAAATAAATATAAAAAAGTACAAGCATGGTTTTGCATCACTTGCAAAAATATATTGCCTATAAAGTAAATTTCTGAAGAGTAATTCTTGCCTGACTTTTTAAAACTGATAAGAATGGATACTACACTTGATATGAGCCAAAGGACTGAGAAGCAATGCCAGACTTGTTTAAAAATAATTTTTATTGTGACCACAGATGCTCAGTGGTTAAGGGTATTTGACACTGTTTCAGAAGACCTGGGTTTAGTTCCTTGCGCCCACAGACTGATTCACAATTATCTGTAATTCCAGTTCCAGGAGATCTGACATCCTTTTCTAGCCTCCATACACATTAGTCACACATATATAGCCGTGGTACACACACACACACACACACACACACACACACACACACACACACACACATATTATGCCCAGATCTGCAAAGTCCTGAAAACCAAAGAGGAGACCGAGTCCCATATGTAAAAGCAAAGAGCCTTTATTTTATACAAGTTTGCAAACTCGGTCTCTCCGTGGGTCCGATGTATTGGAATAATCGGAAAGCCCCAAGCTCAGTTAGAATTGGGTTTTTATAATAGTAAAGGTGGGGGTGAGGGATTTCTAAGGATCCCTAATTGGCTGACATTTGTCTAGGGGTGTCCTGGTGAATATGAGCTGGCAGGTGATCCTATCTACAAAGGCTGGAATGTTAGGCATTTCCTTTGGATGGTCTGTTCTTGGGTGGTGCCTGGATCATCTCAGTTTGTGGTCCTTCCTGCAACCAGGTATTGCCTCAGGGTAAACTACTGAGACTCAGGCCTCCATTAAACTTATCATGACTAGGTCCTACACGGGCAGGTGATAATGGTTGGAAGTTAAGAACTTCCTTTGGGTGGTCTGTTCCTATTGAGCTTATCATGGCTGGATTCTACAATATACAAGCAAAATTCTCATACATATAAAATGAACAACTTTTAATGATTTTTAATTTTTAAAAAAAATTCGCTGGGCGGTGGTGGCACACACCTTTAATCCCAGCACTCGGGAGGCAGAGGCAGGCAGATCTCTGTGAGTTCGAGGCCAGCCTGGTCTACAAGAGCTAGTTCCAGGACAGGCTTCAAAGCTACAGAGAAACCCTGTCTCGAAAAACCAAAAAAAAAAAAAAAAAAAAAAAAATTCATGTGTGTGTATATGCCATTGTGTCTGTGTGCCACCGGCCAATCTGATGGAATCAATTCCTCGGTTTAGGGTCCCTCTTCCCAGGTGACTCTAGTTTATGTCAAGCTGATAGACACTCAGCAGCAACTCCTAGAATATGGGCTATCTCTCACAGGTTCTGTAAAGATTTTAAGAAAGTAGTAATTAGCAATAAAGTTGCAGGATTACTAATACATTATTGGGGATTAGTAATTATGTATTTCTAATTGATGTTATTTTCAGTAAGGACAGAATGCCATCCCTATTTAAACCTGCTTTAAAAAAAAAAAAATCTGGCATCCCAGCCCTGAGTTTCCATGCCACGCCTTCTTCCCTTCTCGGCTCTCATCAGGTGATCTCAGCCAGCGTCATTTGTACGTTGTCTGTTGAGCAGTGTGGCGTGGCATCATCCTGCCACTGTGTCCGCCCTCTCTTTGACTTTCTTCCCTCTTGTCTCAGTGGGAAGAGTGCCCATCTCCAGCCTTCTGAGTGTCCCCTTAAGGCTTCTGGAGTGCTTCGCTCCTGCAAGCTCCTCTCTTCTAAGGGTGACTGGTTTTTCCCAGCTTCCTAGCACATTCCCATCCAGCCTGTAAATGTATTCTGCCTCCGTAGGGGTATCAATCATCGCTGTAAATTATTTAACAGTGTTCCCATGAAGAGGTGGGATTATACCATCTCCTAAGAGATCCTGGTAGGCTTGCGGTTGAACTGACGGCAGAACACGGCAGAAGTAACATCAGGCAACTTCCAGACATAGATCACAACAGACCATGTGCCATGTCTAATTGGCTGAACATTCTCCTTAAGAGCCCTAGCCTGACCCAGTAGAACAGACCTTCTAGCCATCCTCAGGACAAAGCCAGTCATTGTGTGAAATCACCTTAGTTCTCAAGGGCAGCCCATTCAAAGCTGAATCTTACTTATGACTTCAGCCAATGCTACCTAAAGTAAATGAGCCATGTAGCCAAGCTCTGACCAAATTCTTCACCAGAAAATCATGGAACAGACTACAAGGACTTGTCTAAAGATATTAAGGCTTGGGGTCTGGTTAGCCAGGATTAAACATAGTATCTTCCATCTCAAATGGTTTCAAAACTGTAAGTTGCCCCATCTTCTTGTACATCTCATAGCAGAATTTGCCCCTGTGGGGCTGGGGAATTGGTTCAGTGGTTAAGAGCACTGGCTGTTCTTCCAAAGGATCCGGATTCAATTCCTAACACCTACACTGCAGCTCACAACCACCTGTAACTCCAGTCCCAGGGGATCTAACACCCTCTTCTCTGGCCTTCTGTTTGCTCAAAACCTGACTGACCACGCTTTTCTAGGTGAAAGTGTTCTCAATATCCTGAGCCAGGTTTCCCCGAGTTTTCTGCCACCTCCCTAACTGCTCCTTCCCAGTCACTCTGGCTTATTCTGCTTTCAATGCTGGTTTGACCTTTTCCTCTTCTCCTCATACACACATTCCTTGGGTGAACACAACCCATCAATTTTCCACAAGAATCATTTATCTGCTGATGCCTCCCAAATGCTACTCCCCAGCACAAGGGAGAATTCCACAGTTACACAGCCAATTGCCTCCTCAGCATGTCCTTTGAAGGCAGAACAGCCATTTGGAATTTAACTTGGCCCAGACTAACTTAGCCTGCTCCTAATCTGCTGTGTTTGTAGATTCTTGTCTAGGTCTGCCCAACTCTCCGCCAAACACCAAGTCACCTTAACATCTTCTTTTCCATCATTACATCAATTAGTTTCCCATGGCAACTGTAAAAAATTACACAGATTTGGTTGCTTAAAATAACAAGCAATGCTATCCACTCTCAAAAGGGAATTAAATTTTAGTACACACTCTAATGTGAGCGGGCCTTGAAAATCTGTGTTTAATGAAATAATTCAGGAACAGAGAACAAATGCGTATAATTCCATTTACATGAAGCACTTTAAATAGGCCAATAGGAAAAGAAAATACAGTAGAAGCTATTAGGAGCTGGGTAGAAGGGGCAGAGGGAGCTACTGTTTAATGGATGCAGAGTTTGTTGGAATTGATGAAAGTGCTTTAGGTGCAGTGTTGGTTAGTTTTATGTCAACTTAACAATCTAGAGTCATTTGGGAAGAGGGACTCAGGTGAGAAAATGCCTCTCTAAGATTTGCCACTAGAGATGGTGCCATGTTCTCTTTGCTAAAAAAGGTAACACTTACCCCTCTGGAACTAAGCAATAAACATCTCTCAGACTATTATTCAGCCCACCGCACTCAATTCCAAACTACTAACAACTCTTGTTCATTCTAATTGCCAAACTCTTCAAGATTATTTGTGTTCCCTTTGCTGTCATCCCTCTCCGGCCAGCAGCAGCATGTTAACCCAGAATATTCACAGCATGTTTTCAGTGTAACATAATTCTACCTTTGCTCTTTCCTTCAATCTTTGGCCTTTGAACACCTGGGGCATGTCCTGTGCATCTTGCTCCCATGATAGCATCCCTGCTCACTTCTCTCTTCACTCACTATCTGCTAGCCACAAAGACCTATGACTCAGGCACAGAAGGATCTTTCTCACCATCCCATAGAACACAACGCCTGTGACCCTCTACGTGACATAGCGCTATCTCCTCCAGGGCCTCCGTTCCAAAGAAGCAATGCCTCCTGATGGCCATCTCCACTCTCCTTCCCAATGTCTTTACATTCAGTCCCCCTGGTTATTCCCTTTGTAATGCTCACAGAAATCAGGAAACACCTTGTTCACTTGCTTCTGTCAGCAGAGAAGGGACAGTGTCGGCTCTAGCATTCAGAACAGCTACTGAGTATAGAATAGACATTCAAAGTCTTGAACGAATGAGTCCAACACCAAACCAAGGCATGCAACTATCTAAATAATCGAGTTCGTGGTAATTCGCTCATTTCTCACACTACATACAAGTGTTCAGGCCAGAAGGAGTTCCTAGAGACATGGGCAGGTAAAGCAGCCACCATCACAGATAGGTAGACAGAAGGTAGATAGAAGATAGATAGGTAGGTGGATAGATAGATAGATAGATAGATAATAGACAGACAGCAGACAGGCAGGCAGATCAACAGTTATGCCAAAGGGAAGACAGACAACCCCCTCCACTGCCAAGGATCACACAGCAACAACTGGCTATGATACCTAGAAGTGAAACATGCCACATTCTACAATTATTGGTAAAGCAAAGCTGGGAGAAATGTTCTTAGTCAGCTATGAGGGTTAGGAGGTACCATCCTACCACACAGTCAGACAAAGGAGAATGTGAGACGTGAAAACGCACCAAAGATGAACTAATGCGGAGCCTTTCACAAAATGACACATATAACCTTTCCAACTCTGCTCCCTCCAGCCCCCTGTTGTCTTCCTGACACACCATGCCTATCACTCATTCAGTCCTCTGCCCATACTGGATCTTCCACCTCAGAGACTCTTCAGAGCTAACTACCTCTCTAAACATCAATTCCTTTTTTGATACAGAGTCTCACTATGTAACCCTAGCTTACCTGGAGCTCACTTTATAGGCCAGGCTGGCATTGAACTTTGAGATCCTCCTTTCTCTGCCTCTAAGTGCTGGGATTAAAGGTGTGCACCACTACACACAGCCATCATTTTCTTGAACTTCACATAAATAGGAACATATATGTGCTCTGTGTACCTAACTTCAATCAAAGCAAAGTTATGGAGATTCATATGTGGTTTGAGTGTAGCATATTTTTTTTCTCTTTTGTGGCTCTGCACTAGCTCATTGTATGTCTACACTAAACTTTACAAATTCATTTTCATATTTAAAAGCCTTCTGGGTTATTCCCAGTTGTGGGCATTTATAAATGAAGCTGTTATAAGCATTCCTTCTCTCGAGTATAAAACTAGGGGTATAGTTTCTGAGTGACAGGGTGCATGTATGATATCATATGGCATTTCCATGAGTAGCTCATGAAGATTCTTTTTGCTCTGTATCCTTGGCAATACTTGGAATTGGTTTTCTATGGCTTTTGTTTGCTTTTTTTTTTCATTGTTGGCCATAGTGGTGGACATAGTGTCTCAATATGGTGTAAATGCACGTTTCCATGGTGAGCGATGAATTTAAACACCTATTTACTGCTTACTGGGCAACAAGCACTTCCTTGTTGTGGGGAGCAGATATATTCCTGAGTGAATGTGCATTATTGACATGGGCACAGCCATGTCAATGACCACAATGCCTAAGACCCCTGGTTGTGGCAAAGCCTTCTCCCATCCCAGTACAAATGTTGATGACCAATTGTCCTTTAACCCAAACCAAAGTGTGCAAAGAGTATCAAATGCAACGTCCTCAACCTTCTGGAATATTGACGTTGTGTACAGAACTACCAACCGCAGCAGCTTCCTCTTCCCAGCTGACTACAACCTGAGACTGCTCCTACAGAAACCTCCTAAGAAGGCCTTCTACCAAGATTAGCTCACCCCCGTCCCCACTCCGTGTTGGTGCTGAACTTGCTGAGTGTCTGAACTGCTCCTGGTGCACCTGCAACAGAACACAGAATCCATCCACCCCACGCCAGCTTTGCTGTATGTGTGTCTTTTCTTCATTTCCTGTCACCCCAGTAAGGTCAGCCCCTACACTGTGTGTCACTGAACCTTATTCAACAAAACGCTGTTTAACGTGTTTATTACACATGCAAGTTAGACAATGGTGACAAGCAGTACTCACGTTCCTTAGGATTACAAATCATTGTTTGGTTTGTGTAATTTGAGCTCTTCTATTTTAAAAGAACTTTCCTGAATATACTAGAAATCTAAATACGCTCAAATTTGATTGCTCTTCTCCAAAACATTCCAGGTAAAGAAATATAACTAATCAGAAATAGAAGGGTACAGAATAATCAATAAACATAATTAGTAAATATCACTTAAACAAGTGTGTTGTTCAGCTTTCTGTTGTTGTAACAAAACCTGAGATAATCAACCATCTTACAAGGAGGAAAGATTTGTTTTAGCACACGGTTTTGTAGGCTTCAGCCCATGGTAGACTGCCCATCATTTGGGGGACTATATAAGGCAGTACATTATGGCAGTAGCAGGTAGTGGGACAAACCCTCTCACTTCCCGTGGCTAGGAAGCAAAAAAAGAGGAAGAACAGGGTTTCAATATCTCCTTCAAGACTGCATTTATGATAAGACAACTTCCTATCAACAATCCCTACCCCTTAAAGTTTCCAAATACCTCCCAGAAGTGCCAGGGACAAGGGACCAAGTCTTTTTTTTTTTTGGAGTCTTTGGGGGCCTTTGATGCCCAACCCACAGAACATGTATCATGCATGAGTCTTGCCAGATACAGGGATGAGCAGTAAGCAAGCTGACAACAGCTCACAGCTCAGCTCCTTGAGATCTGGCCATGTGTGCTCACACTACATGTGGGGGCTTCTGTCTTCCGCTGGAGGGCAGGGTCCAAGTCTTACTCAGCTCTGGGAATTCATTTTATATGTGGGCACCCAAGGCAGATGCTGGCATCGCACACTGAAGCTGATAAACCAGCTGATCTGTTTGATAAATGCCATGTGGACTAGGCAGAATTTACATGGTCCTCGGGAAGGTGGGAGCTGCTCTAAGATGACAATCCACATCATACGTCCCACTTTAAAGTTCTTCGCTTTCTACTGTATTCCTAGCTGTGGAGAACTCCAGAATCAGTCAATAATACAGCCGATGTCTTCATCTCACTTTCTATATCTATACATGAAAGAAAGGGACACATCTGTGCCTGGCTCCTCTGTTCAGTCTGAATCTTTTCCATGATGGATTTGTTTTTAAGTGGTGTGTTTTTACCTCCCAACACCCCCCCACACACAGATCCCTGTGTTAAAGTCTCACTGACACTGAGTAGTTAAGCCTGGCTTTCGACTGCCTCTCTCTTATTCCTAACCTTAAGACCACTTCATCATTGGCAGGTCGTCAGTGAGTTCACACGGATGCCGTGAGCTCTTGAAGCCTTTGTGCCGCATACCATTCCATGAGAGCAGGCTCTTTCCGGAGACTTGACAACCTGGTACTGCGTCCTCCCACGCTCACCCTCCCATCCCAGCAGCTTATCTCAGGTGTCAGAGAAGAATGAAGCTTTGCTCTTGGACGTTCCAACTCCGGCAACTGGAGGGGAAGTCCTCAATAGAGTCAGCTGACATCCGGAAAGCCAGGCTGACCCCTGGCCAGTCCCTATCAACCAGGCTGCCAGAGCTGTGAGAACCGCCAGACAACGCCCCCTTGGGAGATCTCTGGAACAACCTGTATCTGTTCAGGTATATATTCTGACACTCCTGGGAATGGGACGGTACTGCACAGGTCAAAACCCCAGAGCTCTCCCCCGTGCTTGGCATTCAGGAGGTGAGTGATTGAACCGTCTGTGCAGGTCAGGTTATCACTCCTACACCAGGGCAGGAGAGACCTAGTGGACTGTGAGCAAATGGCCTGGGAGGATTTGTGAGAGTGAGGTCACCCTTTTCCAGAAGCTCACACCTCTGCGACCTCAGCCACACCTTTGTCCTCTCTGGAACTCAGTTTTCTGCCTCCAAAATGGACAGGGTACGGGGAGGGCCAGACAAAGGGGCAAGCCCTCTCTCAAAGCAATAATCTTTGACCCTGACTTTGACATACCACCAGAGAAAAAGTATGATTACTGGTTGTTTGTTTCCCCGGGATCATGTGTTTCTAACCCTCTAATCACGTGATCTTCCAGGATAAATTCACCCACCCCCAAACCCCTAGAATGTGTTGGGAACCTGGGTTTTCAAAATCCTTGATTTAAATTTTGTTAAAAATATTTGATCTATGTGTGTGCCTAAGTGTATGTATGTGTGTATGTGTGTGTGCCTAAGTGTATGTGTTGTGCATCCTTTGAATTTAGGAACCCAGAAAGGTCAGAAGAAGGCAGCAGATCCCTTGGAAGTGGAGTTATGGTCTTGAGGCATCATACGGACGTGAGGAGCCAAACCCAGGTCCTCTGCAAGAACAGTACGTGCTCCTAACCACTGAGCAACCTCTCCAGCCCCATAGTGATTCAATTTTCTATTTCTGCTTCAGTCTCCTCCCCAATCTCTACCTCTCCTTAGCAGTCTCAACACAGGGACCCACCACGATCCTGGCATGCCTTTTTCTATTCATTTGTCAAGCATTTTCTCCAGGAGCCAGATTCTGCCCCGCACTCTGGAGCTGCCAACGTGGCTAGTTCTCAGGACATTCAGTCTTACAGATAGAGGTTCTCTGTCAGTCATCTGTGGAACACAGGCTGTACCACCTAGGAATGAGCACCCAGGAAGGACATTTAATACAACTTAGCGCGAGGAGCTAGAGTTGGTGCTCTCGGCACTCACCCATAGCAAGTGGGCTTCCTTGGAGCGGCTCCATCCATGCTCAGGGAAAGCCAGGTATGTCTGGGGCCAGCAGGATATAGAAGCTGGGAATGAATTCTCTACCTCCTCAATAGTTGATAGACACAGTCCAACGAGACCCGCGGAACTAAGCCTCTAGTTCTCTATGCAGAGGCAGCTCATTACCGTCAGACTCTCTGTGCTTCCTCAGACCGTCTCTCAAATAAGCTCCCTGCACCCGAGTCCTGAGTTAAAGGTCTCCTGAGGGAAACTCCAGGTATAGAGGAGGTTGTTAAGAGACTGAGTTGGTCAAAGAGGAGACACCCCAGTAAGGGAATCGTTCAGGAGGTGCCACTTCGGGGGAAGGATGTGGTAGGGATTTGAAAATCATGAACCTCTTGGTCCCAAGACTTTGTCACAGAATTCTAGCATCCTTTCTGATGAAGTAAAACATTTATGTCATTTTTTTCGTATGCTTTTAAAATGCTAGATGAGGAGAAAGGACTGCCAAAGGGTTCTTTGGTGTCCCTGAGAGATGCCCATGGGTTCCATATAGTAGTCACCTTCAAGCCTACAATGCTCAAGAAGTTAGTTAATTGATAAAAGGAAATTTTCAACATGGTTTAGCATTTTAAGTGATAGGATTTATCTAAATATCAAAGAAATGTTTTCTTTAAAAGGAATATAACAGCTGAGTGGTGGTGGTGCACACCTTTAATCCCAGTACTCAGGAGACAGAGGCAGGCAGATCTCTGTGAGGTCGAGGCCAGCCTGGTCTAAAGAGCTATTTCCAGAACAGCTAGGGCTATTACACAGAGAAACCCTGTCTCAAAAAATCAAACAAACAAACAAAAAAACACAAAAAAAGAAAGAAAGAGAAAGAAAGAAAAAGGAATATAGCAACAGCATCAAATACTAGAATCAACTGAAATATCTAAACACAGTGATGCATACAGTGCGCCCTAATTTGCTCCCAATCAACCTTGGGAACCGCGGTTTTGTTATCATGGGATAGTAGTCAGCACCGTGAGATTTAGTGGGAGAACACTTATGGACCTGGGGTCTAGCGATGGGAAGTACTTAGTGAGAAGATTCAGTGGGAGGATGCTTGTGGACCTGGGGTCTAACGATGGGAAGTACTTAGTGAGAAGATTCAGTGGGA
>JAQHUG010000009.1:67521-83349 GCA_028555095.1 Dicrostonyx torquatus | reverse complement strand
CGATGGGAAGTACTTAGTGAGAAGATTCAGTGGGAGGATGCTTGTGGACCTGGGGTCTAGCGATGGGAAGTACTTACTGTAAAGTGGTAGGTGGTGACGAGAGGCAGAAAGCACTATACAAGGGTAGGCAAGCCCAATCCATAAAAATCCTAAACAAACCCATACAGGGACTGACATTCCCGTCACAGAGACCCAGTTGGATAGCACCAGGACCTACCCCCTGAAGCAACAGAGCCACCCAGAGGTCCCCACTTAAGCAGCACAATCAGCTTAAGCAGGCCAGCTCTAGCCAGCTCTGACCCAACAGGCAGCAAGCAACACAGCAGGTTAAGAGGGCCAACAGGTTAGGTTGGTTAAGAGGGTCTGTTTAGAGCTCCAGGAAAGCACATGGTGATAATCTCAGGGCCAGGAGCTTTCCCTCCCCCTCCCCACTAGTGCACAGAGGAGTGTTCCCAACATGGTTTCTCAACATATTTTACAGTCCTTCCTCCTTGTGGTCTGTTTGAACTTATATTTAAGTGGGTTCTCCTCTTTCTTATCTGGTGTTTCCAATTGAACTCATAACTCCCCTGCTGTCTTCAAGGGAGCTAATAGCTTGACCAGGGTGGACAGAGCATGCTTGATTTTGAGGCTTTGATTGTTGGGTATGCAACTCTGTTCTAGTTAAAGGTTAAGGATTTCAGGGTTGGACCCCAGGAGTCCAACCTCTGCTCACTTCTCTTTCCCATCTTTCCCTCTGCTTCCACTCCTCCCTCCTATGGTGTAATGCTCCCATCACCTGTTCCCATCACCAGGGCCAGGACCCAGACTCCTGGATAGTTCCCTCCCTGGACCTGCCTTAGGCAGAGGAGGAATGCTTCTGATCAGCAAGACCTCAGCTGGCCCTAGACTGCAACACACATCTTTGAGGCACTGCTTGAAGACGACCTCAAAGGAAACCGCCAGGGACTAGAAATCCCATCGGGCCAGTTTGCAAGGTGTCTGGGACTCCTCAGAGCTGCCCAGATAAGCAGTGACAGGAGGGAAAACAGGAAGCTCCAGTCCCAGGGTCTGCAGACAGAGAATTGGGGCTAACAGCCCAGCCTGCTCTCACACTTCCTGATAGGCCTGGGAGGATCTGGGAAGGGTTGTCTGGGGGCACCTGCAAGGCTTTGACAAGTGGGATCCATCATGGGGCAGAATTGTCCTTTCTGCATTTCTGGTCTCTGTATTTATTGTCACGTCTCAGAATCAAACACAGGTTGTCACTGAACTGGCTTTTGCACAGGGCTTGAGCTAGGTCCAGCTTGAAGATTCCTCTGCAGGGCTGTGGTCACTTCTCTGTGAGTCTCTGCAAGCCACTCTGAGGAAAAGCAGCTTCTTTATTTCCCAGCTCACCATTCAGTCTCCAACCATCCCGGGGGGGGGGGGAGGAGAAATCACCTGGAAGAGAAAATAAGATTCCTGGGAGGGGTCAGTGCTGCCTCGCTGGGCACCAGCCCTTGCTGCTGGCTCCTTTTCTCAAGCTTGGGAAGAGTGAAGTAAGGAAAGACAGGGGTGGGAAGGATGAAGGATGGGAGGACCGTAGGTGGGGGTGGTGGTGCCAGGTCTGTGGAGGGAAAAGCCTGAGGCGGGAAGAAGAGAGATAAAAAGTCTTGGTGGAGAAGGAGGGGCTTTGGGGCTGGAATATCTCAGGCTCCTCCTGGACAGAGCTGGAGGAGGGGCAGCAGGGAACCAGACATTTTCCCTCTGACATTTGGAGTCACAGTCAGAAGGCACTGGTTCCTGCAAAATTCAAAAGTTTGAGGATCGTGAAGGGGTGCCACATACCACAGGGACAGCTTCCGGGTAAGTAAGACATACTGCAGGCATCCGCTGCATCCCAGCATTTTCTCATCATTTCAAATCCCTACCAAGAGGAAGGCCTTTCCCTTGGAGCCTTAATAGTGACTCAGAGATGGGTGTTCAGCGGGAAGCCATGGCAGGAATCTGCAGTAACATGGGCTATCAGGCAGTGACTTCTTGCCCAGAGCCCACTTAAAAGCCACTTTGCCGTTCCCCCGTTCCCATGTCAGCTCATAGCCACCAGAGCTGCTTCGGGCTACTGCGGCTGGCAGAAGCACATGTAGCAGGACCAGGAAACGCTTCATTCAAGGGTCCAAGTCTTCTAATTGTCTAGGGCTCCTGTCTTCTGAAGACAACCCTGAGCTCCTTCCCAAGAGAGGAACCCCAGAACTCACTTTGGACAAAGTAGGAAGTAGCTGGGCACTTCTAATGAGAAAAAAAAAAAGGCCCAGTCTAGGTATGACTAAATCTGTTTTGACTCCCATTTAACCTCTGCTGAAGTTTAACCCCGGGGGCATTCACAATTAGGGTGCAGCTGCTTAACCTGGGGGGTTTACAGAGGAAAAGAAAACAAACAGCCTTCTCTCAAAACCCATAGAAGAGGGATATGGAAGCATGGGGGGTCCTGGAAGAGTCAGGGCAGGCATGGAAAGGCATTGCCAGGGCAAGCAAATGGGCATGGGTCCTGCACCAGGGATGAAGGGAAAAGCTGGTTTCCACCTGCGCGCTGACAAGTACGAGGTGGGGGTGGGAAGAGGGTGGGGTGGGCTTCTCTCTCTCTCTCTCTCTCTCTCTCTCTCTCTCTCTCTCTCTCTCTCTCTCACACACACACACACACACACACACACACACACACACACACACACACACACTACAGGAACATTCAGGGACACACTTTTGCCTTCCGTTCAGGGGCTTCTCTGAAGTCATGGGCGGTCTTTCCCTAGAGATTCGACATGCAGTGGACGCTGCTGCTGCTGCTGCTACTACTACTGCAGCCGCTGCCCCCACTATTGATGGTGCAGAGCCGGAGCCTGGAGGGACTTTCCCAGGAGACTATCCCCCTCTTCAGACTCACTCATCTGGGACCCTGGGACAACCACAACAGCCACACCACCAACTCGCCCTGCCAAGGACTCCCCTCCGCGGGAGCCACGACCCTGACCCTGGCAAACCGGAGCCTGGAGCGCTTGCCCGGCTGCCTGCCACACACGCTGCGCAGCCTCGACGGCAGTCACAACCTGCTGCAAGCCTTCGGCGGGCCTGAGTTCAGTCGCCTGCCCGAGCTGCGCGTGCTCACCCTGAACCATAACCGCATTTCCACGCTGCACTGGGGCCACGGCATGCCGGTCGGGCTCAACGAGCTCGACCTCAGCCACAATCTACTGGCCGCGCTGCCCCCCTGCGCCGGGCCCCCGGTGCGCAACCTGCGCTCGCTGACGCTGGCCGGGAACCCACTGCAGGCGCTACAGTCACGGACCTTCGCCTGCTTCCCGGAGCTGGGGCTGCTCAACCTTTCCTGCAGCGAGTTGGGGCACATCGCCCAGGAGGCATTCGCCCAGGAGGACGGCGGGCCCCTGGCGGCGCTGGAGGTCTTGGACCTGAGCGGCACGCGCCTCGAGCGAGGTGAGTGCGGTGTGAGGGCTATCTATGTATGCGCCTCTGGGGGAATGGGGGCGGCTGGAAGTCAGGGCTGAATTCTTCCAAAGGTGGCCCCAAAAACTAACCATGTGGCCCCGAAGTCGCAGAACTGTTGACAATCTCCTGGTTACATATGAGGAAACTAAGGCACAGAATGGTGGAATGACTTGACCAAAGTCTCACAGGTCTAGCGGCTAATGTCCCCAAACCCAAGCATTCCACCAGCAGATCTCGACACCTTAGCCACTATTTTCCATCTGGATGGAAGCTGTGGGATGGTGAGGTGGCTTTGGAGTTCATGTACACATATATGAACTTTGTCCCAAGCGTGCCAAAGAGGAATCCACTGATTTTCCCCCCGCCTCAATTGTTCCTACGTGTGTTGGATTCTTCCAACAGGGTGTAGGAGGGAGGTGCCTTTGATTCGCGGGCATGCTTTGGTTGTTCTTTGAAAACACTTTACCTGTCTATAATCCCTTGTTCACCACAGTGGTGTGAGGAAGGGTGGCAAGGGGCTAGAGAGAACAAGAAATTCAAAAAAGGGGAATATTCTCCATATATTGGGAAATAACAAAATTGAGTCCCTGGGGTCTCCTCCAACCATGTGCCCCTCTTCTTTTCTTAGGAGGCATAAGAGCTAAGTCTAACTATTTTGCGTGTGGAGTTTAACCTGAGGCTGTGACAGCAGCAGGCTTAGAAATGATGTTCCAGGTAACCCACTTATAGCTGCGTGGCCTTGGTTCAGCCATACTTCTCTATGTTTTTGGCTAACTTGTAAGAAAGGATTAGGCCTAGCAGAGAAAGGGCCTTTCCAGTGTTAGTTATACCTGTGACCTCCTCCTGTCACTCATGTCTTTGTCCTCTGGGGTTTTGTGCCTTGCTGTAACAATAATTCCCTTTGATTTCAGTTGAGTCTGGGTGGATCAGAGACCTGCCGCAGCTCAAGTCCCTCTACCTGAGAAAGATGCCCAGGCTAAAGACACTAGAGGGAGATATTTTCAAGAAGACTCCCAACCTGCAACGCCTGGATTGTCAAGAATCCCCAGTGCTTACTTCTGTCAACACAGAGATCTTTCAAGACACACCTTTTCTACAAGTCCTTCTGTTGCAGAAGTAAGTAATTCTAAGCCCAGCTCAAATTGGACTGACTTTGCCCATTATACTGTTTGGATTTTATATGATATACCAGTTTTTACTGTTTCTGTCACTGCCCTTCCAAATCCCCTCTGGGCTTCTGTTCTCCTCCATCTTCCCCTTGGTGTTTTAAGCAGGTGTTTTCCCCAGCTTAAAAACTAGCAATGAGGAGATGAGGATGTTATGTCTTCTCTCCACCGAAAGGCCCTCCGTTCCCCCAATGATGCCATTTCAGTTCATCCCAGGGTATGAGTGGGGCTGGGAGGGAAGGAGGCAGAGTAGGAGGATTTACCATGCAGTAGGATCTGGACTTGGCCCTCTTATTCTAGTAGCAATCATTGACTTAACTTCTCAGAGTAGCAGAATACTTAAGGTGACCCCAGGCCACCTCTAGTCAGTGGGGCCTAAATCTGAGACTTGTCATTTGTCATAGACATCCTCTTTTCTCCCTTTTGGTAGGGATGGGGATTTGAGGAGATTCCAGAGCACTGTCCAGTCTCTTCTCCCCTCTTTGATCAAGTTGGATAATGAGCCAGTAGCCCCCTTGTCATCCTTTGTCTTGAACAGGGTGTAGAGCAATTCTCTTGGGATCTGAGCACCTCAGCCAGCCTGTGACTCTGTGCTCTCAGCCTTTATGGTTTCTGTTGACCCTAAACCTTAAAACAGCCCTGTTGGAAATATCCAGTTATTTAACAGTCTGTTCTGTGTCATTGGCCATTTGTAAAAAATTAAAAGTAGTAGCATTGCACCTTAGTTCTGCAGTGAGGTTCTGTGTTCCCTGACCCACCTGGGCCTGGCACTTTCCACAGGACGAAGACCTGCATGAAGATGGTGTCTTAGAGGCACGACAGGGCTTGCCACATTGTAGATAAAGGTGGTGCGGTGGCTAGCAATTCCAGGGTAGCCTGGAAGTGCATCCATTTAGTTCTGTTTTGCCCAGTGCAGGTGCCAAAGATGTAACTACTTTTCCTTAAGAGTGAATGCTTGTCCTTCATTCAGTAACCAGCTACTAAGCACACATGGTGTGGAGGGAAAACATTTTGTGGCTACAACTCCTTTGAGCTTGATAAAAATGCAAAAAGTCAAAGTAAAAAGAATGAAACACTGGAAAATGATATAAAGTGATACATAAATATATTTAACACTGGTCCTCCCTCTGGGGCTTTTTCACTTGGGAAAAGCAAATGGGAGGACTTAACTTCATTTCTGGAGTATAGGAGGTGTCTATAGAATTAGTGAAGGTGTCTATACAATAGAAGAAGGGGGTAGAGAGGTGGCTTAGGGAGAAAGGCGCTTGGTATGCAAGCATAAAGACCCGAGTTCCACTCTCTAATGCTCCAGGCATGGCTGTTCACATCTGTAACAGCAGCATACCAGGATGCAGAGACGGTGTCCCCCGCAATGCGCTGGCCAGCCTCAGCCAAATGGCAAACTTCAGGTTCAGTGCAGAGACTGTGCCTCAACAAATAAGGTGGACAGAAATTGAGGATGACATTCTGACAATCTCTGACATCCATAGGCACATCCATGGATACACATTCCCACATCCACATTAATATGCATATCCCCCCATTCTCAACATTCTACATGTTGATGCCATCCCCTCTTAACAAGGGCTACTGGTGCACTAAGCAAGGCATGGTATAAGTATTGGCATTGTGCCATCAGCTATGGTCCAGTTAGTATTATCACACAAATGATAATACTAACTGGCGGAGAGGATGCTGGTGATGGTAACAGCAATGATGGTAGCAATGATGACTGTATGATAATAATGGTGGTGGTGAAGCTGCTGATGCTGAAGATGGTGGTCATGACAGTAATGATGATGATATGGCTCCATCTTTCAACAAGGCCACAATATAGGAAGCAGGTGACTGCCAACTAGAACAAGCCATCGTGAGCCACAGCAGAGGCACACACCCTGTGCTGTGCTATAAAGCAGGTAGTGGTATTGATCCCTCAGGCTGGGGAAGGGAGGCTTCTGTAGGAAGGGCGTGAGGGAGCCATAGTTCTGTATAGCTCATCTCCCCATGATGAATCGTAACTGTGAAGAGCAGGGAAGGAAAGAGTCAAGGCACTCAAAAGATGTGAAGAGCCCAGTTCAAACATTCTGTCAGACTCCAAGGAAGAAACAGGAGAGAGAGCCAAGAGTGGATCTGCCATTGTTAGGTGTAAGAAACTGTAAAATACCTAGAGTAATTCTCCACCACTCCTGCCCCCCGTTCCTGTCTGTGATTGCTCATCTTCACCCATCAAAAGCTTGACGCTTGGAGCATGGTGACTTTAAGCCAGTGTTGTACTAGCAAATGTAGAAAGGAGGCCTTGAGAGCCGGGTCTGTATTTTCTTACTCATGGAGCCCAGACTGCCATGTGATGCTCGAGGCTGACCTCCCAGGTGGTAGGTAAGAGGTGCATGGAGAGCCCACACCCACTTGAGGCTCTCTATAGGTGATGTAGTCCTGCATCACCTGGTCCAGTGGAGCCTGCCCACACCAGAAACTACCAAGGTACCCCCAAAAATCATGGGAATGAAAGCAAGGCAATGAAAGAATAAAAGCTTCTACATGTTGATGCCATCCCCTCTTAACAAGGGCTACTGGTGCACTAAGCAAGGCATGGTATAAGTATTGGCATTGTGCCATCAGCTATGGTCCAGTCTTATTTCTGGTTACATTCAGTCTGCTAATATCCTCCTAGCCTAAGTCAGTCACCAAGTTTCAAGGGGTAGAGAACTACAGATTAGTTTTGGATGGGAAGAGATGCAATCACATTGCAAAAGTACTTCTTACAAATAGTCCACCATACCCAGCAATGGCAAACCCGCTCCCAGATCTACCCCCACCCCTTTCTTCCCTGGAGTTCAGCAGAGTCTTTGTCCTAGACTCATTCCACTCCCTGGGTCTCTCAGTTTATTCAGGGGTGTTTTCGCTAAGAGTTTTGGATTAAAGGTGGTAAAATAGCCGGGCGGTGGTGGCGCACGTCTTTAATCCCAGCACTCGGGAGGCAGAGACAGGTGGATCTTTGGGAGTTCAAGACCATCCTGGTCTACAAGAGCTAGTTCCAGGACAGGCTCCAAAGCTACAGAGAAACCCTGTCTCGAAAAACCAAAAAAAAAAAAGTGGTAAAATATTTACCTAGTATACGTGAGGCCCTGGGTTCAATTCCCAGCACCAATCTATAACAATCATATCTACTATCTACTTTTTGCATAACGATTTTTATTTACTAACACATTCATTATCACAGATTTTTTGATAAAAGCACTTGGCATTGGGTATTTTCTCTATTCAATGAGTTAATAATGACTTGTTTGGTTGGCAAAATAGGAGGTCTAAACTCATTTTGGGTTCTACTCAGAGTTCTATCACTGGCAGATTGTTTTTTTACACAATATTGCCATGCCTCTTAGGAACATTTCTTTTTCTTTTTCTTTAAGGTTTAGTTATTGGGGGCTGGAGAGATGGCTCGGTGGTTAAGAGCACTGGCTGCTCTTCCAAAGGTCTTGAGTTCAATTCCCAGCAACCACATGGTGGCTCACAGCCATTTATAGTGGGAACTGAAGACCTCTTCCAGTATAAAGGAATACAGGCAGATAGAACACTCGGTACATAAAATAAATAAAAATCTTTTTAAAAGATTTAATTATTTTTATTTTACACACGTTTGCTTTGCCTGTATCTATGTCTGTGTGCCATGTGTGCAGTGCCCATGAAAGCCAGACGTGAGATCCAACTGGAACTGGAGTTATAACTGATTGTCAGCCACCATGTGGGTGCTGACAACTGAACCCAGATCCTATAGAAGAGCAGTCAGTGCTCTTAACCCCTAGGCCATCTCTCCAGCTCTTGTGGGAACATTGTGAACCTAATTGTTCAAATTGAATCTAAAAGCATGACTTAACTGATGTGTATGTCATTTCAGCTGCAACTTGAGTTCCTTTGGTCCTTGGATTGTGAATTCCTCCCAGATCTTATCTGTCAGCCTCTTTGGCAACCCTCTCAGTTGCAGTTGTGAACTGGCTTGGCTTCTCAAGGATGTAAACAAAACAGTCTTATACAGGTAACCAGACAGACGGCTGTGAGGTGAGCTCAGCCTTCCAGAGTTGGAGTTGTCCCAGCTTATGTCTTACCCATACAACCACGTGGGCATTCACCCAATGTAGTCAGACAGGGGGGATGAGGACTCTACTTCTATTCCGGCCAGCCAGAAAAAGCAAAGAACATGGAAACTGACTTGGGAGCTTTTAAATGAACGAAGCTGCCAGATGGTGCTTCCCAGTTCCACTCATATTGTTTGGCCAACAGTTAGTGGACAGGGCACAGCTAACTGCAAAGGAGGCTGGGAAATGTAGTCTGCATGCCCTGTAGAGAAAGGAAAACCAGCTATACTATTTCTCCCTTTTAAACACAAAGGAATGGAGCCCAAGCAAGTGAGGTACTTGATAAATTCATGTGGCTATTGAAGGAGGCAGTGTCAGGCTTCATCTACATCTGTGCTCTTAACACTAGATCCCTTGACCCCCCCTCCCCAAGATGGCTTAGCTTCCTGCTCTTGGCCATTCAACCTAAGCCCAATATGCTTACAGAGCTTTCTCAAGGGCAGAAAACAAATTCTAATGGTATCTCTTGGCTTAGAAGAGCTTTTTTTCTAAGATGCACCAAATCCCTTGACAATCAGGGTCGCCCTATGTCGGTAAGAAAGATGCTACAAGCATACGCTGAAGCAAAAAGTACAACTTTATTTCAGTTCCTACTATAGGTATCACTGTCACACTCTGTGGGGATGACAGTTCCTACTGCACAGTGCTTCCCAGGTTTATGCTCTGCCATTGGCTAGCTATGGCATCTTGGGTAATTAGCACCTCACTCCTGTTTCTTTCTCTGCCCAGAAGAAGGGGTGACAGGAACGTCCTTCAAAGGTTTCCTGGGTCAATTAAATGATGTTGCTAGGTGATGCCTGGTAGATATGTGTCGACAAAGGAGATCCCCACATTGAGGGTTTAAAATCCTGGAACCAAGTATCTCCTAATGATTAGTTTTCCCTCCAGAGCGCTAGATACCATGTGTGAGCCAGCTCCAGGATCCGAGGACCCCTTCTCTGGCCCTCTCTCCCTCTCCCAGCTGTCTACGGTGTGCAGCCCAGACCAAAGCACCACCCTCCTGGCTTCAAACCTGCCCCACTTTGATCATCCAGTTTCTGCACCACGGATACAGGGGCCTTCCATTGGACAGAGCAGGACCCTCTCTGATCAGCCTGGAGGAAGCCAACAAAATATCACTAAGGTCTCCTTCCACACCATGGCTTCTCTAGCACAAGGGTCATGGACGGATATCAACACTTCAGAGGAAGCTACCCAGGCCACTGCTGACTCTGTGACAGTACCCAGCCCCTCCAGGGCTTTGCCTGGTGCTGCCGGCACCAGGGCAGAACAGATTGCCACACATATCCCTGAGCCCAGCATCTCACCTGCCTCCACCACACTGCCTGGCAAACACCTTGGTCCCTGGCCTACTTCACAAAACCCACAAGCCACCACCAGGGTTCTCCACACACATCCTCCACAGGAAGAGATCCCAGTCTTGCTGTTAGATGACAGTGAGGAAGAGGAAGAGACTCAGCATCAGGTGGCAGCCCTTCCCCAGGATGTCTCTTGCGATTACCACCCCTGCAAACATCTGCAGACCCCATGTGCAGAGTTGCAGAGGCGCTTCAGATGCCGCTGCCCTGGCCTCAGTGGGGAAGACAGCATCCCAGACCCTCCCAAGCTGCAGGGGGTTTCAGAGATGACTGACACGTCGATGCTCGTGCACTGGTGTGCCCCCAACTCAGTGGTGCACTGGTACCAGATCAGCTACTTGGCAGAAGGAGGATCTGGGAACCAGTCAGTAGTGGACATCTACGCTACAGCCCGGCAGCACCCCCTGTACAAGCTGTCACCGAGCACTACCTACCATGTGTGTGTCCAGGCAGCCAACAGGGCTGGCCTGAGCCAGCCGCAGACCTCAGGCTGGAAGAGGTCATGTGCTACCTTCACAACCAAGCCCAGCTCTGTGGTCATCTTCTGGGGACTGTGTACCTCCAGTGGCCTGTTACTGGTTAGCACCCTCGTGCTGTCTGTGTGTCTCTGGAGGCAGCGCTGGAGGCCACACAGGCAGTTCTACGACACTGACCTGGTGGCCTTCAAAAACCCGGCCAGGGCTGAGGAAGTAACTCAGTGGTAGTGACTTACCCATGCACAAGGTCTTGGGTTTATCCCCAACATCAAAATCAGACACATTTGAGGCCTTGGATTAATCTCTAGCAACCAAATGAAACAACAGACCAGCCTTTGACCACCTGCTGAGGCTCCAGACCTGCAATTATCCCAGCTCCTTTTTTCCAATCAAACATCTGCATGCAGAAATTATGATCTAATGTCTAAAAACAACCACAAGTTCTACATTCCCCAAAGCTTAGATGTAGGCTTATTGTGCAGCCCATACTGGCCTCAAACTTGGGACCCTTCTGCCTCTCTCTCCAAAAAAGAGTTTGGAGAGGAGGCAAAATTGAACCCACAAACAGCACTTATTTCTACTGTAAGAAAAAAAAATGGTTTGAATCCATCTCTGTCTCCAGGTCGCAGCACGAACACCATGCTGCAGAAAGCACGTGTATCCTAGCTGGTCCCGAATGTGAAACACACTAGACACTTCTGAGTGACTAAGTTATTCAAGCATGTTTTCAACATCCTAAAATATAGCCCTAGTTTCATCAAATATATGCCCAAGAGAATTGGAGTAAGCATTTGAAAGACCCCCCCCCAGATCCTGCTTAAAAAGCTACAAAAGTCAAACATGTGAATTAGTATTGTCCTAAGTAATTAAACGGCCCCAGTGTTCTTAGCCTACACTCAAGGATGATTCTATCCTATGCAGACTCTGAGGTAAGTTTGTCAATCAGCATACACAAATGTATACTCTAGTATTCTCATTCAAATACAACTCTAGTATATATATATATTTTTTAATGAACGGAATGCTGAGCAGAGGTGGTGCACACCTTTAATCCCAGCACTCGGGAGGCAGAGGCAGGTGGATCTCTTTCAAGACTGACCTCATCTACAGAGCTAGTTCTAGGACAGCCAAGCCTACACAAAGAAACCCTGTCATAAAAAAAAAGACAATGTATTTTTAACAATTCAGTATAAAAAAATTGTGAGGACATTTGAACCATTTTGGAAAAAGTGTTGAACAGAGCAAAACCCCTCATACTAAGGATACTATGAAACAGCAACCACAATAAGCAAATATAATAGAGCAGAATAAACATCCAGTTTCCTCCCTAAGCGCTTTGCCATCTTTTTATTTGACATTTCTGTGGGCTCGCCATCCCGGATGCTCCAGCAGCCTCTGTGTCTCCAGTCTCAGCCGCTCAAAGTTAGAAACTGTGTGGAGAGCTGAGGCGGGGCAGCCCCCAGGCTGGCCCACCCATCCCTCTTCCCTGTGAATCGTGGGTAGGGTCTTGTATGCTCCAAGGCCATGGTAGCTGCATTTGTCACTTTTCTATTACTAAGACAAAACATCATGACCAAGGCAACTTACAGAAGGAAAAGTTTACTTAGCTTGTGGTTCCAGAGGGGCCAAGGATCTGTCATGGCTGGGAGTTTGAGAGCAGGTAATCATGGCAGGTGGAGCTGGATGTTGAGAGGTTTTTTTGGTCTTAGTAAACTTTTTGTCATTGTTTACTTTCATTGATTCTTTGCAGTCTTCTCATTATGCTTCCCAATTCCACCCACCCCCACGTCCCCATGCCCCTGCCCCTACAACCTCCCCCCAAAACAAAACAAACAAACAAACAAAGCATAACCAACAAAATAAAATAAGCAGCAACAACAAAAGAAGAATCTTGTGGAAGCTGTAGTGTGGCCTGTTGAGTTACACAGTTCACCAAGGTCCTTTCATCTTCAAGTGTTCATTGCCATGAGCCACTGGGTCTGGTTCAAGGTTATTGATAACGGGCTCTCATATCCTGCTGTTTGTCCTGTGTCCTGGGGATTCTGCAGTTTTGGATCCGTAAGTTTGTCCCCTTCACCTGTTCCAACAGTTCATAGATATGGTGGATGTTCGGGTGGGCCAATTTATGGCCCTGGTTCTGGCCTGGGCGGTAGCTGGGCTGGCTTTCCTCTATTGTCACCACCAGGTGAGCTCGCCGGCACTGTCTTGGCCAACCCACCTAGCCTGCAACAAGGAGTGGGGCCACTTCTCTTGCTCTCAGCCCCCTGGGTCTGGCTCCCCGACAGAACACCACCAGAGCCAGCTCCACTGTCTTGCTCACACAGAGGTGCAGGGCCAGGGCCCTCTCTCCTGATTGCTGTACTCATGGGAGGGGACATGGGACAACTGAGGTCAACTCTCCTGCTCTCAAGTCCTTAGGGCTGGCTCACCTGCATCCCAAACAAGGTTAGCTCTAGTGTACTGCCTTGGCAGGGTCAAGGGTCTGCTCTCTTGTGTGCCACATCAGTGAGGGGCCAGGTTAGTTCTCCCACTCTTGTGTGACCTCAGGTAAGGGGGGGGCAGCTTTTCCTCACCTATACCACCATTGAGTATAGGTGGCCCTGGAATAGCTAACTCTGTTGCCCCTGGCCCCTTGACTTTCTTTGCCTGCCTCAGACCCTTTGCCTGCTGGAGCGAACTGAGCAAAACAACTTGTTTGCCTGTGCCTGCAGCTGCTCTGAGAGCGAGACCCAGATGGCAAGGGGAATGGGTTCTGGTGAGGCCTGCAGCCGAAAGATCCCGAGAGCTGGGGCATGGCTAGCAGTTAAGGATCCCTATATAAGCTTCCCTGGCACAATAAAGTTGGCATTCTTGTATGAAGGATGACCCATGTATCCGTGTGTGTGTGTGTGTGTGTGTGTGTGTGTGTGTATTTAAGTCTCCAATTTAGTTCCCAGCTCCATCCCATAGTGCAGGCGCTACATACCACCACAGGGCTGACTAGTGGGGGAGAAATCATTTCTCCTGCCCTCATACCCTCAGGGCTGGCTCACCTACACCACCACCATGTCAGCTCTAGTACTGTCCAGGTGGGGTGCAGGGCTGGCTCTCCCATGTGCTGCAGGGCCCACTTGTGTGCTTCAGGCGGTGAGGGAAAAGGCTAGTTCTCCAACTTTCGTGATCCGGGAGGCCATCCCTCTCGCTCTTGCTGAACACAAGTAGCAAGGGGTGGAGGGGGAGGGCACCTTTCTTTCACCCAGACCACCACATGGCAGACCAGTAAATGACAGGGTCAGCTCTGCTGTTCTCACATTCTCAGAGCTGGTTCACCCACGTCCTGACAACAGGGTCAACTCTACTGCATTGCCCAGATAAGATGCATGCACATGGTAAGGAGTGGGGCCATCTTTCCTGATTGTGGGGGCCAGCTCTCTACTACTACAGTATCCAGTGAGCAACAGAGTTAGCTATTCCAGGGACAGCTCAGCACCATCCTCAGATTTCAACACACTTGGCTCCTATGACCTCTGTGGTAACACAAGCCATGGACATCAACAGACCCAGGCTGCAGCAGGACCATGGACCCAGACATGATCCTCGGCACCAGCCCTGGCATAGGCATCACCATGACCGTGGGACACCAACAGTCTCCTGGCTGACCAGATCCATGTGGCCTTTGGTGGTACCATGGGCCATGGACAAACTCAGACCCTGGCTGCCATAGAGCCACGGACTCAGACATGGCCCAAGCAGCAGCCCTGGCCTAGATGATACCACTCAGATCAGCATGGCCCTGCAGGTAGCAAGGTGACCTCAGACATTCACAGGACAACAGGTTGCGGCCTAGACCCCAAGCATCAGTGTGGCCATTGGTGGCAACATGGGCCACAGACATCAGTACAGATCCTGGCTGTGGTAGAACCATCCCCCAACACCAATCTAACCCCAAGTGGTGGCCCAGACTACGGGCCTCTGCATGGCCCTCAGTGGCAACAGGAGCCAGACAACAATTCAGCTGCTTCAGGGCCTTGGACCAAGATTAGCCCAACAGGTTGAGCCATCACCTCAGACTCAGGAGGCAACGAGGCCTTTCACACTGGCCTGTTTCTCACCACCCTCCCCTGCTCAGATCTGGCTCTCTCCAGCCCATAGACCTCTCCACCTTATTCTCTTTCACTTCCCCATACTATACTTGCTTACCATGATGGTGTCTTAGTGTTCCTACCAGCCATATGGCATGGCGCAGAGCTGCTGTTGTGCTGCGGGCAGGGACTAGGGCGCAAGGCCCTCGGGCAGTGCTTGATTGAGACCTACCAACCAAGCATGGTGCAGAGCCGTTGCTTTTGCAGCCAAGGGCTAGAGTCCCCAGGCGGCTCCTGGTTGAGCAGAGCTGTTGCTGTCACAGGCCTGGGGCTGCGAGTGAACTGGGAATAAATAGCGTATGGCTTTGAAACCTCAGAAGTATGACACACTTCTTCCAGCCAGGCCACACCCCCTAAATCTGTCCCAAATGGTGTCACTAACTGGGGACAAAACATTCAAACACCCAAAACTTCGGGAATTCTCATTCAAATTACCACAGTAGATAATCTGGTACCTGACGATGTGAGAAGCCAGGACCAGCAACAGAGTTGCACCATGAAAAATGCAAGGAGGCTTGGGTTTTCTCTAACTTCTAACACAGCAACAAACTGACTGGAGAGTTGATGGGGATTCCCCTGTATGCTGTGAACATGTTTTATTACCATTGGTTGGTAAAGAAGCTGCTTTGGGCCTATGGCAGGGCAGAATAGAGCAAGGCGGGAATTCCAAGCAGAGAAAGAGAAGCAAAGAAGGCGGAGTCAGAGAGACCAGGTAGCTGCTGAAGGAGAAAGGTCAGCCATCAGCCAGAACCTTACTGGTAGGTCACAGCCTTGTAGTAATACACATATAAACAGAAATGGATCAATTCAAATAAGAGTTAGCTAGAAATATGCTTAAGCTATTGGCCAAGCAGTATTATGATTCATATAGTTTCTGTGTGATTATTTTTGGGTCTGGCAGCAGGGAAATGAATGAGCAGTCTCCATCTACAGAGAATCTTACTGTATTACACTTAGGTTAGAACCAAGGCGAAAGGTCAACCAAAGGCTTCCAGTATGTAGAGGAACCCCAGCTTTCTGACCCTGTGGGGAGCCGCGCCCGCTATTTGCCATTACAAGATGGCACCCATATTCTGTGTTCCTGAGTAATAAACAGGTGCATTGCGCATATG
>JAQHUG010000009.1:30793-59201 GCA_028555095.1 Dicrostonyx torquatus | reverse complement strand
AAAAAAAAAAAAAGGACTCCAAAAAATATAAAGTTTTATATTATTTACATGACATATGAGTACAGGTTACAATATCATACAAACATCACATCTGAAGTAGCGGGAAGGCATGATGTAATTCTCTGCCTTTTAGACGCAAAGCCTATGACATGTTCTCCTTTCTGACTCCTGTGCTACCTGTTATCCTAAAACATAAACTATTTGGTACCTGAGAGGCTGGAAGACTACTGATGAACTCCAATACCATCTATTTTATTTGATCTTTTTTATTTTCAAAACTTACTGTATTTTAAAGTCTCTGTACACCTTTACCATAGCAAAAGCTAAGTTTATTCTCATCTTTTCAAACAGTCAAGTATTAACCACATAAACTGTTAGTGTGTATATAAACTTAAAATTCAAACAGAAAAGCATAGCCACACTGTGTAGGGTATATACCTAATCTCAGGAAATCCCTCCTGCTTTTCTGTTTCAATGCTATCAACAATGTTTTTGAAAAACATTTTTAAAAAAAACAATAACTAGAATTCATCTCACAAACTAATCAAAACCTTAAGATTAAAAATTCTACATTATAGTTTTATTTGTATTTAAAAATACACTGAAGATTCTGCATAGGCCCATGATAGAGCTTATTTTCGACGTACATTACTTCGGTTTGAAGACATGGTTTGTCTGACAAGTCCTTCTCAAGCTGAAAACCAAGATGGGGAAAGTCCTGTAGCTTCCGCTGGCGCTGCTATCGATGATGCAAGTCGCTTCCTTGCTACTGGAGCTGGGTGTCTCTCATTTGCCCTTTATCACCTGAACAGTTTTCCGACCATAGTGATAATAACTGTATGCAGATGCAGCTGTAGTGAAGGCTGTACAACACCTTGGGAGGGGAGAAATGGGACCCAGCTGTCAAATCTAAAAACACTAAGAAATCATTAAAGTACACATGTAAAAGATGGACTAAGAAAATAGAACTGTGTGACAGAATTGTCTAAATACAAAAATCTAAATCCATGACTTCCTTTAAGAACTCTTGAATTGGTGATGCCAAATAAAAGTCATCTAATTATCAAGGCCTACAGACTAGCAGTCCTAGCAACTGTCCTTTCTGACTACAGCCGTAGGCGCTCGATGTTCTCGTTCTTCTCCCATAAAAACATGTTCATACAAACAGAATGGAGACAACTGTAAAAAGACTGGAGAAATATGGCGCAAATCTAGACTGCACCTACTTAGACGGCTTGGCACATAACTAAATTACCTTGCATTACCTTGAAGCAAAAACAGGAGAATCAAGTTATACACGGATGCAGTTTGAGAAAGAGAAAACCTCCATTAATGAACCAAAATACAAAGAAAAAAACCTTCCATTTTATGTAAGAAAATAAAGTTCAGATTGTATCATTTTTAAAAGTCTTTATCATAATTTACTTTGGTTAATCAACCACCTTTGTTTCAGACTGCTAAAGCATTGTCTTAATTAAAAGTTTACCAAATTATAGTTCAAAATCAATAATGACAGTCCATATGGAATGCTTAAAGTTTAAGTTGACACATTTCAAGATATTTACAAATAATCACATATAAGCTTTCTTATCGGAGTTTCTTTAGACCATCAGCCCCTAAATAATGACATAGTGACTTATTATTAATTATGAAAGCTTGACCTTAGCTTAGGCTTGTTCCCAACTAATTCTTACAACTTAAATTAACCCATTTCTGTTAATATCTACATTCTGCCACACGGCTCTTTACCTTTCCTCTATTCTGTATGTCTGACTCCCTCCATGTCTGGCTGGTGCATCCCACCCTCCTCTTCTTCCAAGAGTTCCCCTCTCTCCTCAGAAGCCCCACTTATCCTTTCCTAGCTACTGGCCATTCCGTTCCTTATTAAAACAATCACAACAACACATCTTCATAATGCACAAAAAGTAATTAGCACATTCAAATAAGATTCAAAGTGCTTTCACTGGGTGTCCTCCTACCACACCCTCTACTAAGCTGGATCCTCAGCACCACTGTCCAAAATGTCTGCAGAAGATCCAGCTCACCTGGAGTTACTCAGCTCAAATGTCACTTCCTTCCTGTAGTTATCCCTATTATTACTTTTTCTTCCTCTAAAATTCTTAACACAGTGTCAATACTCCTCATTCCTCAAAGTTTGACTGCTAATTTCTATGCTCCATGCCTGAGAGTAAGGTTAAGAATGATAGTGCACAGCCAGGTGGTAGTGGCGCATGCCTGTAATCCTAGCACTCAGAAGGCAGAGGCAGGTGAACCTCTGTGAATCTGAGATCAAGCCTGGTATACAAAGAGAGTTCCTGGACAGATAGATCTGTTATACAGAGAAGTCCTATCTTGAAAAAACAAACAGACAAAAAGAATGACAGTGCACACCGGCCAGTTGTGTTAGTCACCATCTACTGTAAGAAGAAGCTTCTCTGTAGGGTTGGGTATAAAGACAGGAACTTAGGGACAACTAATCACTATGTCCATTTAGCAGAATGATAGTACTAAATTCTCTCCTTGAGTCTATGACTTAGCCAGTCAGTGGTTTTTGGGTCCTGCTAATGGAACTGGACTTTAGTACTATCATATGGAGAAGGTTTTAAATCCAATCAGAAAGTAGTTGGTTATTCCCATAATATTTGTGCCACTATGGCAAACACTTGCTATTATAGATTTCAGGGTTCAAAGCTGGGCCGACTGTTGCTTATGAGAGCCTATTTAGTACCCAGCTGCAAACAGAAGAACTATATCACATTCCCTACCCCAAAGCTTAGGGATCATCATGTAAGAAGCAGGGAAAAATTTTAAGAGCCAGAAGCAGTGGGCATTTGCAACAAAAATAGTACTTATTGAACATGATGGTGACACTATACACAAACTTATAGTGGCTATGACTGTAGGTAAGCATTAAGAACAGCACAAGCCAGCCAAAATGTCTGCATGAAGGAAAGTTGGGACTCATGAAATTCTACCCCTTTCTGAGATGCTACTAGCAACTGATGGCTGCTGGGGGAAGCAGAATTGGTTTCCTTCAGGTATATGGTTCCTTAGAGGTTACCCAGGCTCTAGTAGAGGGTACTATACTCCTGCGCACATACAAGTAGCATTAAGTAGACTTGCTGAGCATTTAGAAAAAAAGACAGCAAATAAAACCAGGAAAAGTAGTAGAGGAAAAGACTGAAAGGGAGAGAAAAGGAGGTAGCTAGAGTTTTGTCATCTAACACTTCAAAAACAAAGTCACGCTAGGATTGTCACAATAAGCCATTGTACTGATATTCTCAGAGTAATTCTAAATGTAGCTTACCACAGTATCTGAAGATAAATGCTGTCAGCATAATTGAAAACTGGAGCTGCCAAAGAAGCTGCCACCAAAATTAACTGGACTGCTGTATTTACCTTAAAAAATAAAAGCATTATAAATGAACAGTGCCAAATGGGTCATGTTTTAAGCTTTCGAGGCAAAGGTATATTCATCATGACACACTCTAAGCATTCTGGACTGAACAGTGTTACCCATGCCAAAGTTGGCATTCCCAGGTGAAAATACCTAACAGGTCAGAGTCAACATACATAGCGTTACTTACAATGAGGGTGCTGACAACTACCAGAAGGGACATCTTGACTCCTGCAGCAATTTAAGGGCGCTAGAAAACTGTTTGCCTTTTTCCTTGTTACCCATTCAAACAGCTCTGTAAATATGAAATAATGAAGTGGCTTCTCCCTGGGTGAAAGGATCACAGCAAGCAACAAAGCCAAACCCAGAACCCAGACTTCCAACACCACTTTCCTTGCTACCTGCCACACCCTGGGAGGTCAGAAACGGAAACGCATTCACTACCATGAAATCCTCTGAGGAAATAAGCGTGACCTATCCTCAACAGCACAAAATAGAGCCAGAAATAGTCTGAAGACAACATTCTATGAAGCAATCTGAGTACGATGCAGCTAAGGAAGGTGCACAGAGATGCATCTTGGTCATATTATTTATCCTGCAGTCAAATGACAGTCATCAGTGGGTTGTTTTTTTTTTTTATAATAAACAATAAATTCTATCTGAGAAACCTCCTTTAAGAACCGGGTTTATTCTTTATCCAAACTAACCAAAAGGCAGAGAGAGAATATCCAAATTAACAAATCAGAAAAGAAAAGGTGAACCTAACAACAGACATAGAGAAAACCCAGAAAATCATTAGGTCATATTTTGAAAACCTTTATTCCACAACATTAGAAAACTTAGAGGAAATGGACAATTTTCTGGATAAATATCACTTACCAAAATTAAATCAAGACCAGATAAGCAAATTAAATAGACCTATAACTGCTGAAGAAATAGACACAGTCATCAAAGGTCTTCCAACCAAAAAAAAGTCCAGGACCAGATGGTTTCAGTGCAGAATTCTAAAAGATTTTCAAAGAAGAACTAATACCAATACTCCACAAATTGTTCCACACAATAGAAAAAGAAGGAACATTGCCAAACTCTTTATGAGACTACAATTACCCTGATACCCAAACCACAGAAAGACATTACTAAGAAAGAGAATTACAGACCAATCTCACTCATGAACATTGATGCAATAAAATACTGGCAAATGAATCCAAGAATACATAAAAAAAATCATCCACCATGATCAAGTCGGCTTCATCCCAGAGATGTAGGGATGGGTCTACATACGAAAATCTGTCAATGTAATCAACCAAATAAACTGGAAAACACACACACACACACACACACACACACACACATGATCATCTCATTAGATGCTGAAATGGAAAAGCCTTTGATAAAATACAATATCCCTTCATAATAAAGGTCTTGGAAAGAGCAGGGATACAAGGAACATACCTAAACATAATAAAGGCAATATACAGCAAGCCAACAGCCAACAAACTAAATGGAGAGACTCAAAGCAATCTCACTGAAAGCATGAACAAGACAAGGTTCCACATCTATTCAATATAGTACTTGAGGTTCTAGGTAGAGGAATAAGACAACAAAAGAAAATCAAGGGGATACAAATCAGAAAAGAAGTCAACTCTCACTCTTTGTTGATGATATAATAGTTTACATATGTGACCCCAAAAATTCTACCAAGGATCTTCTACAACTCATAAACACCTTCAGTAATGTAGCAAGAAACAAGATTAACTAAAAAAAAAAAAAGAAAAGAAAAGAAAAAAATCAGTAGCCCTCCTTCACACAAATGATAAATGGGCTGAGAAGGAAATCAGAGAAACAGAAAAGGGAGCAGAGGAGGGAGTGGGAACTTGGATTGGTATGTATAATGAAAAAAATAGTTTATTCTCTTTTAAAACAAAACAAAATAAGACAAAAAAGAAAAAAAAATCAGAGAAATATCACCCTTCACAATAGCCACAAATAGCATAAAATACCTCACAGTAACTTTAACCAAACAAGTGGAAGACCTGTATGACAAGAACTTTAAATCTTTAAAGAAAGAAATTGAAGAATATATCAGAAAATGGAAAGATCTCCCATGTTCTTGGATAGACAGAATTAACATAGTAAAAATGGCAATCTTACCAAAAGCAATCTACAGATTCAATGCAATCTCCATCAAAATCCCAGCAAAATTTTTCACTGACCTTGAAAGAACAGTCACTGCATATGGAAAAGCAAAAAACCCAGGATAGCCAAAACAATCCTGTACAATAAAGGAACTTTTGGAGACATCACAATCCCTGACTTCAAACTCTACTACAGAGCTAAAATACTGAAAACAGCCTCATACTGACATTAAAAAAAGACAGGAGAACCAATGGAATCGAATTGAAGAACTGGATATCAATCGACACAACTACGAACACCTGATTTTCAACAAAAAAGCAAAAAAATATTAAATGGAAAGAAGAAAACATATTCAGCAAATGGTACTGGCATAACTGGATATCAACATGCAGAAGAATGAAAATAGATCCCTATCTATCACCATATACAAAACTCAAGTCCAAATGGATCAAAGAGCTCAACATAAAGCCAGCCCACTGAATCTCATAGAAGAGAAAGTGGGAAGTATACTTGAACACATTGGCACAGGAGACCACTTCCTAAATATAACCCCAGTAGCACAGACACTAAGAGAAACCTGGGACCTCCTGAAACTGAGAAGCTTCTGTAAAGAAAAGGACACGGTCAATAAGACAAAATGGCAGCCTACAGAATGGGAAAAGATCTTCACCAACCCCACATCAGACAGAGGGCTGATATCTAAAATAAAGAACTCAAGAAATTGGTTATGAAAAGAACAAATACAACAACAACAACAACAACAAAAAAATGGGATACAGACCTAAACAGAGAACTCTCAACAGATAAATCTAAAATGGCTGAAAGACACAGAAATGCTCAACATCCTTAGTCATCAGAGAAATGCAAATCAAAACAACTCTTAGATTCCATCTTACACCTGTAAGAATGGCCAAGATGCCGGGCGGTGGTGGCACACGCCTTTAACCCCAGCACTCGGGAGGCAGAAGCAGGTGGATCTCTGTGAGTTTGAGGCCAGCCTGGTCTACAAGAGCTAGTTCCAGAACAGGCTCCAAAGCCACAGAGAAACCCTGTCTCAAAAAACCAAAAAAAAAAAAAAAAAAAAAAAAAGAATGGCCAAGATAAAAAACACTGATGACAACTTATGCTGGAGAAGATGGGGGTTAAAGAGAACACTCCTCCATTGCTGGTGGGAGTACAAACTGGTACAGCCCCTTTGGATATCTGTATGGCAATTTCTCAGAAAATTAGGAAACAACCTTTCTCAAGACCGAACAATACCACTTTCGGGTGTATACCCAAAGGATGCTCAATTGTACCACAAGGACATACATGTGCTCAACTATGTCCATAGTAGCACTGTTTGTCATAGCCAGAATCTGGAAGCAACAGAAATATGCCCCATTTACACAATGGAGTACTACACAGCAGAAAAAAAAATGGCATCTTGAAATTTGCAGGCAAATAGATGAATCTAGAAAACATCATATTGAGTGAGGTAACCCAGACCCAGAAAGACAAATATCATATGAACTCACTCATAAGTGGCTTTTAGACATAAAGCAAAGAAAAACCAGCCTACAATTCACAATCCCATAGAACCTAGACAACAATGAGGACCTGGATCTAATCTACATGGGAAGTAGAAAAAAACAATATCTCCTGAGTAAATTGGGAGCATGGGGATCATGGGAGAGAGTAGAAGGGGAGGGGAATGGAAGGCAGAGGAGTAGAGAAAAATACATAGCTCAATAAAAAATAATAAAAAAAAAGAACAGGATTTATTGGTGCATTTGTCCAGCACTTCAAGTGATTTTCTATGGAGTGCTACATTCAAATTGTTGCATTTGACACAAATAGAGTCACATGAAGCTAAAAGCTCCCTCTAGCTTGTAATACTCTGTGCCTGTACAAGGACAATGGTCCCTCTGTCCCAAGGATATCTAATCTATTATATCTGTCACAAGAAATAGAATGGAAGATGACTTAAGCAAGGTAATCAAGGCATTGATATCTTTTTTCTATGCAAAAGTTGATATACATTTATGATCCTCAAAAAACAAAACATATAGGCAACTAAAGAGTAACTGTTTATTAGTGAGTAAAACTGTCATTCTCTTCTCATCTAAGACTTGAAAGGGTTGGGTCTAGAGAAATAGCTCAGCAGGGTAAAGAGACAGGAGATCCCTAGAGCTAAGGCAAGCTCCAGGTTTAGCTGAGCCTCAATCAATAACTGTGTAAAGTGAGAGGAAGACTACCAACACACACACACCAGCCTACACACACACACACACACACACACACACACACACACACACACACACACACACACACACACACACTACACATAGTCATCTGCAATTAAAATGAATGAAAGGGTCTCAGATATGGTGTTCTGATCACATGGAACCAGGAAAAGCACAAAAGACTCTATAACCTTGCATCTAAAGATGCACTTAAATGTCACCTTTTATCTGCCCTATGATCTCATTCAAGATATATTTCTTAGTCCATCAACAAAGACAAACTGCATATACCAAAGATCTAAAAAAATTTAGAAAAGAATTAACTTCAGACTGTCTGCCTGACCCCTCTTCTAGCCCCTCTAATCAATGCATTTAAATCTGTCTTGTTCTCAAGTTGGCTAAGATGGCTAGCAATCTAAAGTGCCTGTAGCCAAGCCTGACAATCTGAGTTCAATTTCCAAGACCCACAGATGAAAAGAGAAAACTGACCTATAGTAATATGTCATTTGTATTTTAATAAATAAAGCTTGCCTGAAGATCAGAGAGTAAAACAACCATCCTGGTCAGTCTTACAGACCAGGCAGTGGTGACACGCACCTTTAATCTCAGCAGCCACACTAGTTTGCCACAGAAACCAGGCAGCTGTGGTAACATGCCTTTAATCCCAGCCCTAGAGAAGAATATAGAACGGGAGGAGACAGCTCTCACACAGTCTCATTCTGAGATTCCTGAAGGCAGGATCGCCATTTCGGACTGAGGTAGAGGTAAGAGCAAGGGGCTGGCTGTTTTGCTTTTCTGACCTTCAGGTTGAACCCCAGTATCTGTCTTTGGGTTTTTACTACTAATCGTGCTGCACTGACCCCCACAAGATGTCTCTGTCCTCTGGATATGAGCATGTACACACTCGCACACAAATGTTTAAGAATGCTTTCGTTCTAAGCTGCTCCTGACTGAGACTTATATTCATCCTACTATAATAAACGTTCATAAAGGACAGGCTTTTTTACAAGACTGCTCTGAGTCTCTTACCTTGCTGATGAATGTGGGCTTCAACCTAGCAGTAGCATAGCAAGGATTGAAATACTTAGCTAGTGTTCGCTGCCAAAAGAAAAAAAAAAGTTTCAATTTACTGTTCAGGTTTTAAACAAAAGTTATCAGTGCTTACCCTATGCCTAGCATCTTCCTCACTGTGTTAAATAAGCACTACTTATTTTAGTAACTAATCATTCTAGACTATTGAAAATAAGATTCTTCCTACAAAATTATGTACAATTGCTCTCACAAAGTTTGCTTCATCACATGTGTTCCCAAAAGAAATTTGTTATTCTCTTCTACAAGTTAAAAAACAAACTATAGCTCTATTTTTCGGAGAACCAAAGAAGATAATGGTATACTTATGTACTTAAATATTTATAGAACCAATGAAAGCAAACCATTCCATTCTTCTATGACATATTAAAGATAACATCTGGACCATTCATGGTGAGGCTAAATAATATATAGCTTGGAGCTATGAAACACCCTAAGAATGAGCTGTTTGGTGCCTGGCTAGCTGCCCTGGGTTTCATATATACCATCAACTGAAATTAGTTTTTGTTCTGTTTGAGATTAGTATCTCACTGTAGCCCTGTAAACCCCAGACTAGTCTCAATCTCATAAAGATCCACCTGCTTCTGCCTCTGGAATGCTGAGATAAAAAGCCTGTGTCATCACGCCCAGAAAGAAATCCATTTTTTTAAAACAAACTATGAGTGTGTTCAAATTGCAGGGTAATTTTTTTCAAATTCCCATTAAAAAATAATTACTATAAATTATTCTCATAAAGTGAAATCGCATTCAATAAAGTGAATATAAGTAATGCTAAAGGAATATTTTGTGAAACTTACCGGTGTTGGCAGAGTTCGGTATCTGACATAAAACACTGCAGCAATCAACATTACATCTCTTGAAATTATCATGTAAGTGAGTGGGACTGAAATCAAATATAAAAACCAGAAATGAGGAGTCTGAAAATTACAAATAGATACTTTGACTGCAGAAAAGCCTCAATCAGCCTCACACTATTTGATGTTTTCCATAAGTAAAATCTTTGAAATAAATACTTATTGATTCAGGCCCCTACACTGAAGCTCTGCTCTTTTGATTCCTTCTTGTAATCAGAAAGAACTGCAGACTCTGGCTCTGTGACTACTGTCTCCAGAATTCCGATCCGCTCACCACTTTTGTTCTCTCCCGTGTCTGTCTATAAACTGTAAGCCTGTACATAATAGTGCAAGCCACGCTCAGCCTCCTCATACCACACTCTTCCCAGCTTTGTGATTCTGGGAAAAAGATGTCATAGTCACTGGAACTGAATGTAAAGTAATGATAGGGAGGTGAATGGGAATGTAAGGGAAGTTAAAATATCCTGAGGTCTCAGCATTCCTTGTATCTGAATTGTAGTCTACTCTCTAAAGAGCATTTACATACAGCTTACAGAAATACAAAATATATTCACTCTTGTTAAGCTAGTTCCTACCCATACAACTATTATTCTTCTCCCTACCTCACCTCTCCTCAATCAATTCTTATCACAGACTAAGTCTCCCTTATCCAATGAGCTTGGACAAGAGATGTTTCAGATTTCAGTTTCTTGGATTTTGGAATATTTGCACATTGCCAGCTGAAAATCACTAATCCCCAAACAATCCAAAACCTCAAGCTGCTTGCCACTGGGGATACTCAACTCATATTTTTCAGATTTTCCAGCATGGCCCCAGAGCCACAGCTAACAGGAGGAAACGTTAGATGGGAGGACAGAGTACTTCACTTTAGAGCCTTCTGTACCATACAAAGTTTAACACACAATCCTCAATCTTTTACAAAATAAATTTAATGGAAAAAAATCCTGAATTCAAATCAGTTTACCGATACCCTTTCCGTGGTATTTTAAACAGCTCAGAGGTAATGTGAAGCAGTGTTTAGGGCCCTCTCCAGTCCTGACATACAACTGACTCTGCATCTGCAATTGCAGAGCAAACTGAATCTGTCTTGGTCTCACCCTCCGACAGTGCTGTTTCAAAGAGAAAATGTGTCTAGCAGAGCATGTGACTCTGTACTCTAGTAGGCTACAATGAACCACGTGGACCATGATTTTTAGGTATACTTCCTTAATCGTTAAGCAAACATTTCTATAGTAAGCATCAGCATATAAATTAACAATAACCATAGTTTAAAAGCAGCTAATCTCTGCAAATCAAACCATTAACTGTGAGGAATCTGTGCGGGGATGGGGGTCTAGGGAATGCAGACTTCGGCAGTACTCTTGGAGTCAATACCGCACAAGGACCTGGCAGTGTCTCTGGAGTCATTTTACTACCTGCAACCATCTGGTGGGCCACTTCCAAATAAAATACGTTATTTGTCATAAATATTCAATTCCAACTTATGTGCTTTTAATATCATGATTTTAAAAAGAATTAACAAAGCAAAGTTAGAATTGTGGGGGTGGAGAAGAGATGAGTAAAACAAGACATGAAGAAAAAAACTTTAATCTCATCTCTCAGTAACTTCCAAGCAAACCGGGGGGCGGGGGGGGGAAGGATGGTGGTAAGGAACAGGGAGTCAAGATGTGAAAGATTTCAACAAGACTGAAAATTATACTTACTGAACTTATACAGAAAACATCACAACATAGTACTGCAGAGTACCAATTCACTGAAGCACACGTTTATAAAATCTGATTGTATACAAGCTGCGAGACTAAAGTCTTGGAGCATAGTCTCCGAACAGGCAGTTAAGCTTGAAATCATTGAAGGACACCTACAGCATCCATACAAATTGACAATTAAAAAATACTGTTATTTTAATTGTACCGGGGACTGAACACAGGGCCTTGTGCATACTAGGGAAATGTTCTGACCCTGAGCCACACCCAATCTAAAAAATAATTATTAGCCAGACAAAAGATTATCAGGAAAATATTCTGTATTGGACAATGACAAAGCCACTAACATAAAACACACACAATGCAGTGAAATGGTGCATAAGCAGAAAATGCAGCCTCAGGGAAATGTGCTCATCAATAGTCTGTGCTGTCAATACCACAGCCACAAGCTCACCAAAACAGGAAGGTGCAGTAAATGGAGATAAACACTTGACTTTGAAGTTTTATACTTCAATTTGGTAATCTCTTATTGAGTATATGCTAGAATCACTTTTGAATTACACCTAAAGACTTATTTAGTGTGTGAGCATGTGGGCAAGGGTACACATGTGCTGGCCCAGGAGTCAGAATTGACTTTCAGCATCAGTTCTCTCTCTCTTCTATGTGGGTCCAGAGGATTGAACAGATTCTCAGGTTTGGAGGCAACTTACTAGCTTGTCAATGGCTCAGAATGTCATTAATCCAGTGCATTAAAAAAAATACCTCATCAAAATTTTAATCTATTTCTTTTTTTTTAATATACTTATTAAAAAATGTTTCATTATATGTAGTGCCTTTTTCTACTAAAAGAACTGATATACAAAAAGGATCAAGGAAAAGCCAGAGAAGGAGAAAGGCAGAAGGAAAGGAGAGCAATTAATAACGTAAATAATCTGAGTCTTTTCAAAGCCTTATTTGATTCATTAGGACTCACAGGACTGTCAAGCATGTGACAAAACTAATCAAGAGAAAAGCAAAGGGAGTAAGACTCAAGAAAAAAATGCGGACATTGTTATATACCATAAATCTTAAGGTACCAACAAAAAGTGCTAAAATAACTTCTTAATAATATAAATAAAATGGGTAAGTTCTTAAGGAAAAAAAATCACCACTTGCAAAAGATACAAAGAATGAATTATTAAATTGAATTACCCTGGAACAATTAAACAATTTTAAAAATTAATCACCTTTCAAAATTATTCTCAATTGTTTCAACAAATTCTATCAAACTTTCAAGATGAAAAACTGTAATGTCACATAAATACTACTCAAGAACTTAAGAAAAAAAGTCACTAACCTGTTTGATAAGTTACAATACTAGCATTAAAAACAGGGACCAGTGAAAATGGCTATCACCAAGAAAAGATGACAACAAATGCTGAGGAGATTGTGGGGAAGAGGAGCCTTGTTCACTGATGATGAGAATGCATGTTTATTGCTGCACTATTAAAAAAAAGTCAGGAAACTCAAACAGCCTAGATGCTCACAAATGATTAGATGAACAAAAATTTCACACCATTAAAAGAAAAAGGAAGTCATGATGCTTACAGCAAATAGGCTGGAAATCATTATTGGGCTCTGTAAGTCAGACTCAAAATCACATTTTCTCTCATGTAGAACTTAAATTTAAAACTTTACATGTATGAATGTGCACACATATGTGTGCATGTATGTGCGTATTTACACTTTTGTAGGTCATAAAGCTAGAAAGGGGATCCTTGAAAGAACAAGATCTTAAGCAAGATGGTTGCAGAGCAGGTAATGGCATCATGTGTAACAGGAAGCAGAGGGCATCTAACTAGAGAATGAAAAGGGTCCACTGGAGACAAAGGGGAACACTGAGAACAATGTGTAACGACACCTACTGATGAAGATGTCATGATGAAACCCATTACTTTATAACTTAAAAAGCTAATTTAAAAAACCAACAAAAACTTTTCAAGAAACTAATTCCAGGCTACAGCTTGGGAATTTAGGTCAGTGGTAGAATAATACCTAGCAAGTATAAGGTCACCGGTAGGGACAAAAATCACAAAAAATGCCTCCCACAAAAAAGTATGCCAGACTAATCTCATAATCTGAATGCAAAATCTTCAACAAGGCAGTCCTGTCCAGACACAGAAGAAGCAAGATGTGACTACACCACTGAAAAAAGGTACTGAGCCACGTGACTAACACAGATAAGAATGGGCTAATATAAGTTATAGGAGTTAATAAGAAGCCTGAGCTAATGGGCCAATCAGTTTATGATTAATGTAGATCTCTGTGTGATTGCTTTTGGACTTAACGATTGCGGGAACCAGGCAGGACAGAAACCTCAGACAACACCTGGGCCCTTGAGTACTCTCTCACTCAAATGGTACGATGTCAATCTTGACAGTGCATTCCCCTATAATCTGTGCTATTGTTTTGCTCCAAATATAATTCTTCTTTTACAAAAAAAAAAAATTCAACAAAATATGATCAAACCAAATCCAACAATATCTCAATGTATCATGGCCAAGCCTGAATTTCACAAGGACTACAGGTTGTTCTAACACTAGAAAAACATTACTACAACTCACCTCAATAGCAGCTTAAAGGGAAAACATGCAAGACCATAAAAGCCTGAGAAAAAGTTCTCAGTGTTCTGTCATAATGAACACTTGGAAGAAATTTCCAAGAAAAACTACTACTTTGGCTGGAGAGATGGCTCAGTGGTTAAGAGCATTGCCTGCTCTTCCAAAGGTCCTGAGTTCAATTCCCAGCAACCACATGGTGGCTCACAACCATCTGTAATGAGGTCTGGTGCCCTCTTCTGGCCTGCAGACATACACACAGACAGAATATTGTATACATAATAAATAAATATTTAAAAAAAAAAGAAAAAGAAAAACTACTACTTAATTTGCAATAGAGGATCTATGAATCCCTAGAGGAATCACCCCACAGGGTGGTTGTAAAAGCTACGTCTCAGGTGGGGTGAGTCAGGCTTGCTTCCACTCAGCATGAGACACACAGTGCAGCGAGGAAATGAGAGAGATAAAAGACACAGTCACAACCACACAGTGCATACTGGGCCTGGAGACGAGCCAGCAGACTAACAGCGTCAGAGGGAGTAAGCCTTACTAGACACAGGCTAACATAGGAAAAGACCTGACTGCTGTGACATCAGTAACAATAATCATCACACAACGATTCCAATGGCAAGAACATTACAAACTATCAGATACCTGAGAATAAATCTGTCAAAAGATGCCTATAAATTCCATGTAACCAAATCAATCAAATTCCCAACAGATTTTTATTTTCCCTTTGGAAAAAAAGCTGATTCTAAGATCAAACACACTGGAAACAGCTAAGAATATCTAATAACTAATAATGTTATTAGTTATTAATATAAGATTATAACTAATGTGCCTTGGGCGCTTGAAAACCTGCATCAAACTGGACGAGCATCACGACACATGTCTACCAGACACCAACAATGGACACTCAAGGACTCTACGTAGAGACAAGAATGAGACATCACTACACTTCACCTATCAAATGCCAACAATGGACACTAACAGACAATACAAGAAGTCACCACTACACTTCTTTTACCAGACAGAAACAATGAACCAGCTTCTGTTCTTAAACCTCACTTCTAACTCTTGAGGGGATGAGGAAGAAAATCTGCTTGACAAATACAGCCAAAGCACAAAATGAAGAACCATAGAGGCATGACAACACGTAAAGCAAGCGACCATAAAGTTTCAGAATATTCAGACAATGCATTATGTATGTGTATAATTTGAAACTGAATAATAATGAATAATGTGGGGGCTGGAAAGATGGTTCAGTGGTTAAGAGCACTTCCAGAGGTCCTGAGTTCATTTCCCAGCAACCACACAGTGGCTCACAACCATCTATAATGGGATCTGATGCCCTCTTCTGCCATGCAGGCACACATGTAAATAGAACAATCATATAAATAAATAAATAAATCTTTAAAAAAAAATAAGGTAAAATTTACAGATATCTTCACAGTATCAGAGTTCCCATTATAAATAAACTGTACTTAATAAAGGTAACCCTGGGGGCTGGAGAGATAGCTCAGCAGTTAAGAGCACCAGCTGCTCTTCTAGGAGACCTGAGTTAGATTCCAGGACCCACATGGTGGCTTACAACTGTCTCTATCTTCAGTCCCAGTAGATATGATACTCTCTTCTGCCTTCCGTGGGCACAGACATACATGCAGGCAAAATACACACACCATATACATAAAATAGAAATTGAAGAAACAAATCAGCGACTTATGAGGATTTTAAATTATTTCCAAATATCTGTGTGCTAAAAACACATAAAGTATCATCAAAAAATTCCAGAGTATTATGGATCAGCACTGTGGACTATTATCTCAATTAATTTTAAATAAAGCTATAAAGAAACTGCTTCTACTAGTGTAACAAGAACAAAATTCTACAATGAACAATGTGTCAAGCAAAACAGCTTATTTAAAATTGAGGAAACAGTTTAAAGCTGAAAACATATTTTTAAAGAAAAATTATTTCTCAAGAGAAGGCCCAAGCTCACTACCATTGTTCTTCCCTGTTATTTAAAGTACACACAAGTGTTCTTACCTGGGATAAGATCTGCATAGGTCAAGCTAACATATAAGATGCTGATAAGAACTTTATCAGCAAGTGGATCAAGAGCACTTCCCAAAGCTGATTTTTGATTGGCCCAGTTTCGAGCAATAAATCCATCCAACTGAAAATAGAAGTGTTTTTTAAATAAACATCATCATAGGAACAGAGTAGGTAATTTGTAGCTTAAGAGATACCAGAAACAACTATGTTTTCAGAAAATGCCAACAAAATCTCGTTTCTTATCCCCAAATATTCTTAGACTTTCAGCTTTTAAAACAGCAATTATCTAAACAAATTTCACGTTTATAGTACTGTTCTTCTTCCCCAAGGGGTCCAACTTCTTACTAATTCCACAACACGCCCCTGTGAAATGAGCACAAACACAAATGCAGAGATAAAAACCCCACAGGACTCAGGGAAAGCTTGACTGACAGAGCTGGGACTAAGAGCCCAAACGGCTGCTGCCGTCTGTAAGAACTACTTTTTAACTGTGAGACACTCAGCTTTCACAACTCTGTTTTTCTGTATTAGCTGACTCTTGTGGGTCCTGTTTTAAAACTTATGTATATGTGTGACTGTAAGCTGTGTGTTTGTGTGTGTTCATGTGTGTTCACAGAGGCCAGAGGAAACTGTTAAATCTTCCAGAACTGGGCAACTGGGAGCTGTCTGATGTGGGTACCGAGATTCAAACTCGGGTCCCTTGGAAGAGCAGGAAGCACTCTACAGTTGAGCCATCTCTCTGCCTCTTATCTAATTCAATTTTAAAATTTATTTCATTAGAGAGCTGGGGTGTATTTCAGTGAGCACTTGACTAGCTTCTATGAGGCCCTGGGTTTGATGACCCCTTTCTCTCTCTCTGGGTTTGATGACCTGCACCCCAACACACACAAGACATAAATGTGCCACACACACATATATTGTTTAATACCACTATTAATTTAATAATTCTACATTCTATGGAAGAAAAATGTAATCCTCTGTACCTACCCTAGTTAAAATGCTAATATTTAAATTATAGGGTTTCACTATGTAGCCCTGGCTGTCCTGGAACTCAGAGGTCTGCCTGCCTCTGCCTCCTGAATGCTGGAATTAAAGAAGTACATATCACCACACCTAGCAAATTACTTCTTTTATTACTTATTTTGATTAGAAACAATATTTTAACCTAGATCACACTAGGTTGCCAAGCTTTCTTTTACCATAAACACTGAATCTCTAGCCTAACTCGAGAGGGGCCAGACTTGGTCACAAGGGCCACAAAAAGGATCAGAAACAGGTGCTGCCTAGTCACATGACACAAGGCAGATATGTTTGCCTTGTTTATCCTAAGCTCCAATGTATAGTACTCATTTTATTTAACTTTATACTTCAACAAATGTTTGAAATCTATTCTCATTTCTAAGAAAACAAGATAAATTAAAACTAACTTATGTAAAACTAAGCACGTATTGCCAAGTATTCCAATAAGTTAAGGAGAAAGACAGTCCCAGGAGTGGTTAAGTCGCTGGTTCAGGTCTGAGGATGTGACTCACCCAACACACATAAGGTCAGATGATTCCTAGCACAACAAAACAAAACCCACCCAACCTCACAGACAACAGCAGAACAGACTGCTGCAAGTCCAAGTCTCCCTTATTGCGTGACCTTGAACAAGGCCTCTGACTTGGCTTTTCTTCCTGCTTAAAACAGGTAACACCTACCTACCTCAAAGCCTTGGCTGCCTTCAGCACATAATATGATTAATACTTGTTCAGTCTCTTAGCAAGTCCTCAAAAGAGCAGGTACTAACTACTCCAATCACTATTAGAACAGTCAGCTTCTTCTTCTTCCCTGCCTTTTCCCTCCCCTCACTCTAATATTCATTCATTCATTCACAGGCGGATTCTCTTACTCTGCGGCCTGGAGCCTACTATGTAGACCTGGCTAGCCCAGATCTTGCAGTCATCGGTCTGTCTTTGGTGCTGCTATTTTAAGTGGACTGGAGGTAAGGTTGATTAACAAAATGTCAATAATGGGAAGTTAAGGCCTTAAAAACTCAGCTTTTGGTACAGGTTCTGTTCTTCACTTCCCACGTTTTGGCATTACTCCTGTCTTCACTATTGCTCTAACTCATATCACTCCTGTGCAAACAAGCACACTGCTCTCATTGCACTTCATTCCTCCCACAACACCAGCACCACGCACATCAGGCCTGTACACAAGTGGCTAAACAGTGCTCCAAAAAATGCATAAATGGGCTGACTGATCTCACGAATTCATGACCATAGCGTTCTGTGTGCACTCAATGCCTAGCTGTTACCTACTAACAGTATTATCTTATGCTTTTACTCCGACCTACTTCATGCCTATTAAACACTCTCATTCTAGTCCACAGCCACTCCTCTACTTTCCTAGATGAAAACAGTAAAAGATAACCAGCAGTATTCCCTGCATTGCACCTAATACACAGCCAGCTGCACTCATCTTCTGTCTTCCCTAATGGAATTCCATTCCTCATTTTATTACTCAGCTAATCCAAAATCTTCCCCCAGCACACCCGTCTTTAAAACAACCCTCCTTTGGTGGTCCTTCGCTATCCCCCTACAAAACAAAACTGAGCTAAAAGCAGTGCCAGCCACCACCACCCCTTATTTGCTTACCAACTTAGGCCAATCATCCTCACACCTCTAGAAAGTTCTCATGCAGATGTGCTCTGCATTTTCAGATCATGTGACCTCACACTAGCAGCACTTTTGTGGCTTACTCTCTGGGACACTTTGGCACTGTCTCATCTTCCTTTCTCACCATCCCTAACATACCTGTCAACTTCTCCCTCTCAATGACTAATTTACCTCACTTAGATAAATCCTCTGATCAGGCAGCTCCTAATCTGTCATCTTCTGGTCTACATTACCACATTCAACTTAAAGCAACAGCTATCAGGAGCTTGGTGGTTTCCCCTAACCCTGTCCTGTCTCAAGGGTTCCCCATCCCCCAGTGTTACCACCAAGAACCTGATTTTGAAGATGGGTGTGGGTGTGAGGTGCCTTGGTGATTCTGTTTTATTTCCAGTCAATCTGCCTAGTATATCAACATATAAATACTTTATTCAGAACATTATCCAAGCCCATCCACTTCTAACTCCAAACTCCATTTCAGTCTAAGCTACCAGCTCTTTGGCTCCCAACTCTTGCTGGCCCAGAGCCTACTTCCCACACAATCAGATCCTGACATTCCCCTGTTTAAAACCAGCAGGTGCGGAGGCTCCAAATCTCCACAGGAAAGTGCACAATATGGTACCAGTTAATTCTGGTTTCCATACATATCATGCCATGCTTGTTAATGGGGTGCCTCTCTTATTCAATAAGGCCATTTCATGTGACAGCTGAACCCTTACCCCACAGAGTCCTCACAAATTAACAAATATAAAAGGTAAATCCAATGTCTGGGGGGAAAAAAACTTTACTATCTAAAATACTTCATTATCAGTCTAATGTTCTAGGACAGATTTTCAGACCAATAATGAGTGGAGAGCTTCAGGAAAGGGACAAACAGGCCCTGAAGAAAAAAGAAATGATGAGCAGAAGGACAGATGCTGACAAAGGAGAACTACCATCTGAGAAGGAAAGGCAAGGCTCATGTGAAAGGCTGTACCTGCTGCATATTCAGAAACACTAAGACAACGCAAATGCTCACATCTGTCCATCTTCAAAGTCTTCCGTTAACTTCACTGATTACTAACACTACTGTTACTAGGTATCTCTATGAACCACAGACAGAAAAGCAAGCTTTTTTTCTATTTTATTTTTTTGGTCTTTCGTGACAGGGCTTCTCTGCAGGTTTGGAGCCTGTCCTGGAACTCATTCTGTAGTCCAGGCTGGCCTCAAACTCAGAGATCTGCCTGTCTCTGCCTCCTAAGTGTTAGGAGGCACGGGCCACCACCGCCCAGAACGTTTTTAAACTTCCATACAACCTTTACTTTTAGGAAATCAGTTTTCTACTCTTATTAAATAAATGTTGAGTAAAACTGTTCAAAAAATAAGTTTGAAGACATAAATTTATCTCCTATCCAGGTGCAAACAGATCTCCCAGTTTTCCTGTCTGAGAAAATATTGGTTCTATTTCCACATGCTCATACTGCCATGACCTCAAGTTTTTCCTCTATCCTTCTCCACTTCTCTCAACTGTGTTTGTGGGCATAAAATGTTGTAAGCCATTTCAAACCCTCTGTAAAAAGGTAGGTAATAAATACAGTCATCTATGATGCCAGTGCTGGTCAGCAAAAGCAACAGAGCCTTCTATCATGGCACTGTTTTCCAAATTCTAATTTGACATCACACTCCCCAAACTGACAGTGATACCAAAGAACGCCTCTCCTTGTCCAATGTGCTGAGGAAGTAGGGAAAAGAATGCCCAATTCCCATCTGGAAATAAGGCCTTCACTGCACAGCAGTCGTAGGTGTGTTGCTGAATGACAGTTCCAAGCAGAACACGACATGCACCAGCATCCAGGCCGCATCCTCCTCCACTTTGCCTGCAGATCAGACTATTTCCTTCACAGTGAACACAGAGTGCCAGAACTTCTCTTTATTCTACTGCTACAGCAAGTACTTGGATCTTGAACATTTCTACATGGTTTTTTTTTAAAGAAGTTAAAAACCAATGGTAAAGATTATCCTCTCCTACAGCTCTCTAGGACCTTTACACTTGTAGATCTCTTAGATCTTTATCATCTTCTCTAGATCTCAGAAAAGCAGCTCCACACGGACACTAAAGACAAGTCCTTACACAAGTGCTAGATCACACTCATGCTGAGGTTGTCCTTCCAGTACTCCAGGGGAATTATGGGTAGTGTGGGATTTGGAAGGGAGCAAAAAGCAAACATATTCATAACTTACCAAATCCGTTAGCCCAGCTAAAGCAAAAACACCTAGTGCAACATTAAAATCTTCTTCAAGAATGAGATAGCCCAACACTGGGGCCAAGCCAATTCTCGTCATTGACAACATATTTGGGATTGTCCATGGATTTTCATACTGAAAAGCAAAGACACCACAGTTTTTATAAAATACAAATTCATACTTTAAAACACATGGAAATGAGCTGGGCGGTGGTGGCAGATGCCTTTAATCCCAACACCCTGGAGGCAGAGGCAGGCGGATCTCTGTGAGTTAGGGACCAGTCTGGTCTACAAGAGCTAGTTCCAGGACAGGCTCCAAAGCTACAGAAAAACTCTGTCTCAAAAAAAAAACAAAAAAAAAAAACAAAAAAACCAAAACCAAAAACCCAAGGAAATGGAGAGTTCTGTAAATTTCTCCATTTCTAAAGTAGCCATGGAGATGCTGAGACACTTTCTTCTCCCTCAAATAAAAACTGAGGGTGTTTGCAGCTCCCACTTGGAATTGTGACTTCTTGAAAGTTCATTTGGAGCCAAGCTGTAGGAACTGGTACTGACAAAAGGGCCCTGAAAGACAGCCTTCCTGTGTCAAACAGGAGATTCAGGAGAGCACTGCAACTTTCCAGCCCAGTAGAGCTGACATGCCCTGCACCACATGGGACAGAAACAGCAAGAAAATGTCTGTCCCTGGAGCCTGAAAGCGGATTTGAGACTGAAAGCAGATTCGTCCACTGGACTTTGTCTTCAAAGAACGATTCTAACATCTTTTTAAATCAATAAATTAGTAACCAATTTGTCTGAACCTTAACCTTCTTAGAGAGAAAAAGGGGGGAGCAGGCTGGTGAGCTCAGCAGGTGTGGGTACCTGCTGCCAACCTGAGTTCCCAGGACACACGGTAGAAAGAGAGCAGACACACCAGGAAAGTTGTCCTCATCTCTGCATGTGTTCGTAGCAAGTATGTGTGCACGCACCAAAGGGAAAAAGCGTCAATGTTCATTTCTCAAGATATCTTAAAATCTCATGAGCCACCTACCTCCTAAGAAAAGGCATTTATTTTACAAAAAGAATCCAACAGAAAGCATACTGGTGTAGAGGGATAATGGGGTGGCTATTGGAATCAGATGACAAAATACTGTCACTGAAAACTATAGAACTTCAGGGCTGGAGAGATGGGTCAGTGGTTAAGAGCACTGACTGCTCTTCCAGAGGACCTAGGTTCAATTCCCAGCACCCACATGGCAACTCACAACTGTCTCTAACTGCAAGATCTGATACCCTCACACCCTCATACGTGCAAGTAAAATATTAATGCAATAAAAGTAAATTTTAAAAGAGAAAATTGTAGAACTTCAAATCCTACTACACCAAATCAGAAGCAATACAGCCCTCTACTCTGGAATGTTCTACTCAAAGTCGGATCACATTATAAAGTTGTATGAAAACATGCTCATTTACACCCAGGTGCAAAATATCAGAACATTTCTGAAACTTAGGAAAAGTGTCAGGCTGGTGAGACGGATCAGGGACGCTGACCTGACCTTTGTGCATGTAAGGAGGACAAGCCTGCTGAGCACACTGTGGTACAAGGTCAGTCAAACACTGACCCGATATCACAGCAACTCACCAAGGCTGGGAAGAGGGGAAGACAGCCCGTGGTGGTGAAGAGCTCCAAAGTTAGTCTGACATACCCATGGGGCAAGACTAAAGTCAGAGCTGCTGCAAGCGGTGTCACCACTTTCCGCGGCAAACACACTACTACTGGGCGGTTAGCTACTGGGCGGTTAGCTACTGGGCCACTGAAGGGGCTCGAGCTCTACAGGAAACGCTCACTGAGAGCTCGTTATTACACACATCTGTACAAATCAACACTGGGAAAGCTTAATCTCAGATTACCCAACCAGATAACCTGCGGCATACTCGGCCAACTGTGCTGGGTAGGGCTTCAGCCAGGTTGAGGGCCGCTTCAAGGCATCCAGCGTTCAAGCTCCGAAGGGCTTTTAAGCTATTCCTGAAGTTGAGACCCCTGCCGGGGTGTGGCCACCTCAGCCCATGCTGTGTAACTGATGAAAGCAGAGCAGGACGGGAGCCTCTAAGACCTAACAATTGAAGATGTAATAATTGCACGAGCTTTGCTAACATGACAACAAAAGGTGTGCCACACTCATGCTCCGGGGTCTCCTGCCCGGGACGGTATGTTAGCAGGTAAGGTGGACAAATACCTCCTTTTGTCACCTCAAGAATAGTCTGAAGTTATAACACAAAGTTGAAGGATCTTTTCATTACAACCCACGCTAAGTAATTATCCTCCGTGTTACTGTATATGATGACCAAAGGCCAAAGGTCGATGAACCAAACTTGCACAAGCGAACCGATGGGCCGTTCTTAGACGCTTCCGAATTTACCCTATACACTGAAGATTCGCTTCAAAAAATTAAAAATAGATTTTTATAGACGAGCGAGAGCTATGTTTTACCAATGCAACGTGCAGACCCACCTCCCAGCAACGGGTGTAGACAGACGGGGATTAAAGTGGGTTCTAATTTGGCCAGAGACCGAACCCGGCTGGGCTCCCCCCGAAGCTCACGGCGACCGAACGCGCCGCCTGCCCGTAACTTCCCAGAACACCGAGTGTCGTGATAGAGCGCCGAGTCCGTCACCTGCTCGGCCAATTCTCGTACGTACCGGGCTGGCGGCGCTCGCCGGGCCCCAAGGGGCGCCCGGGGCCTGCGCGGTGGCGCCTCCTCCGGCCGCGGGCCCCGGGGTCGCCGCCTTCCCAGCGCCGGAGCAGTGGTTCCGCGGGCCGGCGCCGGGCAGCCGCAAGGCGAAGGCGGCCGGACGCAGGCGCCAGCGCTCGGCCAGGCAGCCCAGGCAGCAGGCCGCGGGCGGCAGCAGGGCCGTGCGGGAGCCGCCCCTGCCGAGCCGCACCCCCGGCGGCCGGAGAGCCACGCGAAAGGGCCCCCACGCGCCGCGCGCCACGCGCCAAGCCAGCATGGCCTTGCGGCCGCTGCGCACTCCGAGACGAGAACTCAGCAGTCCCAGGCGCCAGCCGCCTGCTTCTCCGCGGGAACCCGGCAATGCCTAAGCCTCAAGGATGTCTCCATACTAATTCCCACACTCCAGCACGTCCCGCTTATTACAGGTGGCCCGAAACCGTCAAGGAAGGCCGCTTTCACGACATTTTCACGACACCCAGCAGCTCGGCTCTCCAGCGCCCCCGGGCGGCAGCGGCAAGCATGTGCAGCAAAGGCCGGCGGGCTTGTGCGCCGTGCAGCTCATTCGCCTTCTGGCTAAGAAGAATGACAGGCAGCGAAGACCAGGAGCAAGTGCCACGTGGCCATAGGAAGCCAGTCATCTCAGGCCTAGGCCCTAAAGCCTCTGGTGCCAAGTGGCCCGCAGGTGTGCGTGGCACTCTCTGACCACTGGAGGAGTTTTAAAGTATTTGTGTTGGATTAAAAGTATTAAAGTACCTACCCTGTTTTTATAGCACTAAATAACATTATGAATAGGTCCAAAGAATCAATGAAAAAATGTCAATCACAGCAACCACTATTTACTTGGAAAAAGTGTTTACTGTATGAGCTATTGTGCATTTAACCCTATTAACAACTCCAGCATAAGTTCTCTTATTTCCTTTTCTTTTATAGGTATGGAACTAGGTGTACAAAAGAAACTTGCTTATTCTTCTTTTATATTTTTATTAAGGTTTTATATCATTTTATGTGCATTGGTGTTTTGCCTGCATGTATGTCTGCATGAAGGTGTCAAATCAGAAATAGATGTACAAAAGAAACTTGCTTATTCTTCTTTTATAAAGTATTTTTATCAAGGTTTATTTTTATTTTATTGTGCATTGGTGTTTTGCCTGCATGTATGTCTGCATGAAGGTGTCGATCCCCTGGAACTGGAGTAACAGAAAGCTGTGTTGGTTCTGGAAATCATACCTGGATCCTTTGGAAGAGGAGAGAGGGGGGTGGTTCTGAAAGCTCGAATTAAATTTGGCCCACCCCCTCCTAAGGAGAGCGATCATGTCTAAATCTAAGACCCTTTAAGTCTTTTTGAGACTGCAGGGGCTCTTACTGCACCTTAACCCCAAGCGCCTCATGGTCCAGAGGACCTCATGGTCCAGAGCATGGGCTGTCTCCATTCCAGGCCAATTGCTAATAGCCACTCCGGTCACAAATACTTTTTGTTTGTTTGGTTGGTTGGTTGGTTGGTTGGTTGGTTTTGTTTTTGTTTTTCGAGACGGGGTTTCTCTGTAGCTTTTGGAGCCTGTTCTGGAACTAGCTCTTGTAGACCAGTCTGGCCTCGAAGTCACAGAGATCCGCCTGCCTCTGCCTCCCGAGTGCTGGGATTAAAGGCACAATTACTTTTAAGGACATTCTAGTTACTTCTCTGTTGCCATGATGAGACACCACTGGTGAGAGCTCTGTCTTACACCCTGGCCCAATCGGGTAACGGGTGCAAAGGGAAAGGGTGTTATAGAAAGTCACAGAAATGCTTAGGGTTACCAAACGGTCATAAAGTAAGATGGGGAGGTTCATGGAACACTGGCCCTTGGGCTAGGTTTCTGTACCTAAACTTCCGGCTGCCTGCTCTCCAGCGGTGTCCCACTTGGTTTCTCCTCTTTCGGGAGCACAGCACCAGACAGCTGCAGCGATCTGGAGCCGAGAGAAGTGGAAACACTGCTGCTGAACAAGGAACACTGACATTACTCCAGACTTCAGGATCCACTTGTTTCTCTCTCCAAATCTTTTAGACCTCCTGACACCGGGGCTTCTCCTCCTCCTTGCCTCCGTTCACCGGTGCCTCTGGCTGTCTTGGTTGGTATGACAGCTTACATGCCTCACCCCGTCATTTAAACTCAAGGGCTTCCTATTGGAGTCCTAGCTAACAGAATCAGAAACCACCACCTTTTTCTTAGGAACACTGGAGCTTTAACCTCTCCAAATGAAGTCCCAACACCTTACTGCCATATCCTAGCCCTGGGTGTGTCTCTGTCTCCTTACTGCATATCATAGCCCTGAGTCTGTCTCCTTACTGCCGTATCATAGCCCTGGGTGTGTCTCTGTCACCTTACTGCATATCATAGCCCTGGGTCTGTCTCCTTACTCACAGATCCTAGCCCTGGGTGTGTCTCTGTCACCTTACTGCCATATCATAGCCCTGGCTCTATCACCTTCCTGCCAGATCATAACCCTGAGGTCTCTCTGCAGAATTCTCATGTAGAGACATTGACATTATCTATATGGTGTTCCACCATGTTTACAAGATTCCCCACTCTCCCAACATGAAGCCACCTGGTTCACAGATGGGGGTAGTTTTATGGTGTCAGGACACAGAGATCATGGAGCTAGACCATTTGAAGTATTCCACATGTGTTGTATGAGCTCACTTGTTTGTTCCTGGCTGTCCAGACTCCAGAAATAACCACTCAGAAACTGTATTAATTAAATCACTGCTTGGCCTATTATCTCTAGCTTCTTATTGGCTAGCTCTTATATCTTAATTTAACCCATTTCTATTAATCACCATATGGCTGTGGCTTACTGGGTAAAGGTCCAGCTTGTCTGTCCCAGGTGCAGTTACATGGTATCTTCTGACTCCGTCTTCTTTCTCCCAGCATTCAGTTTAGTTTTCCCTGCCTACCTCTGTTCTGCCCTGCTATAGGTGCAAAACAATTTCTTTCTTACTCAGTGGTAATCACAGCATACAGAAGGAAATCCCACATCACACATCAGTCTAAAAACTATAAATGAATTGTCCTCGCTGGGGTTTCCCAGCTAGAGGCAAGAATGAGACTCCATATGGGACACAGATTCTGCCTATTTTTCCACTGTAACTCATACCCAGTCAGCCATCTAGAGAGATGGTTCTCCTGACTGCTCATAATACCTTGATTAAGATGCCCAACAGACAGCTTGGCTTCTATTCCAGGCTGCCATCGTTCTCAATCCCACCCTCCCTCATCCTCAACACACCTCTTAGGACATGCAACAAACTTTATATGAAGGCTTCCTAGCCATCCAGGAGAGCGATTGTGAAGTCCAGAAAAGAAGCTATTGTTTCCACATGGAAATCCTTAGCAGTTTCTACCGCACTACCCATGTAGGAACTGTTTAGTCCTTGTAGTCTGTGTCCAACTAGAGTCAAGCTACTGATGCAGAAGAAACTCAGACTAATAGAATTATTGCTAGAGAATGTTTTAATAAATTCACTTAGGAGACAGTAAGTCACACAAGTGGAATTTAGCTAAGGGAGTGTCCTAACCAGGCCTGCTGGAGTGAATGGAGTAATTTACGATGTTGCAATATAAATGTTTGTTTACCAGATTCATCAGCCACTGGGTCCATCCCCAAAGAACATACCTCTAGCAGGCAGCTCAAGGTGGCAGTGCAGGGTAACGGTCTGTGTTAAGTCTTGGCCTGCCATAAAAGCCTCTGGTCCTCTTGAGAAAAGTATAACCCTGTCAAATGGGCAAGCTGACCCCTGTTTGAAAAGAACACTGGTGTACTTAAGAAGTAACCCTTCTTTGCTGTGTAAATCTCCCATCTGCCCAAGTGGCCAAACTTGCATCTCCTGTCTGGTTAAATTGTTCAGAGTGTAACCTGGGGCCGGGTCCCGAAGAGGAGATTGAAGGCTGACAGCATACGTGGATGCTCAAGCCTGGTGTGTACGTAAGTTGGTAAATCTTCTAGTCGAGGCTGACTCCTCTTTCAGCACTATAGCCTAGCAGGACAAACACCGTGAAAGAGCTTTTCCTTCCCTGCTCTCTGCAGAGTGGCTCCTCGCTGGGAAGGCATGTTATTTCTATGACATTACAAGCCTGTCCCTGTCATTCATCGCTCCAGATATAAGACTCCACAGCCAGAAGCTTAAAGCACCAGGTGGAAGCCACCCACAGATACCTCCAGATCCCTGTGGGTAACCAAGACTCTCTTACTTTTCTTAATTCTATGGTATAATTTTACAATCTCTCTCCTCTTACTCCCCAGAATCCTAACATGTCCCAGTACAACCTGGTTCTTCAAAGAGATCTCTAAGACTATTTCTAGACAGAGGTCTTCACCTAACCTCGAGATATCTATTTCTGTATAAAATCCAGATGTGACTGTCCTGGGGCCTCTCAGTGTCGTTTTACTAAGATACATCTGTCCTCTGAAGCTGGCCTATTCTGCAGAAAGGCTTTACTTGCTCCAGCTGTGTCCATGAAGGCCCTGCCATCCCAGTATTCCAAGTGAGCGTGCCTCATAAGGAAGAGATCTATAGCAACTGAGTGTAAGCCGAATTCAGAATGCCAAAAGACACTTCAGTGAAGGGTATTTCCCATGAAGTGGCTAAGAAACTTAAAGCTGTTTAATTGTCCCTGCTTAGGACATCTACCCTAGTCTCATCTACAACTGTACCGGGTTATATCCAAATTATTTGTTACCCGTGATAATACACACAACTTGGTCTAGTGCTAGTCTGCGGGGTGAC
>JAQHUG010000008.1:17983676-18011253 GCA_028555095.1 Dicrostonyx torquatus | reverse complement strand
GAAGAAGAAGTCACTCCCAAAGCCATTGTTTAGGGGGTCTTAGGGACTGTCCCGTGACCTTTCAGGGAAGCCAACAGCCTGTCCTCCTTCTCCATTCCCTCCTCATTTCTGCAGCTTTCTTTCTTCAAATCCCCTAGATGATTTCATCCCCCCATTCCTTAGCAATTCTTTCTGCATCAACCTCTTTAAAAAGTTTCTTCTTCTCCTTCATTCTTGAAGGGACTCCTCTTTCCTCGCTGCAAACGTCTGAGGTTCTTCCTATGCTTTTATTTTATGCCAGTCTCTTTTGCCTGTACCCCAGGCTCATCTATACCCTTACTCCTTCAACACATCTACAAACTGGATGCTTCACCTCAACCTTAGCTGTGATCATACTGCAAAGATGGATATGGTCATTATTTTCTCTCTCTTTAGTGCGTAACTTCTTCCAGCAAAATTAACTCCAAACCCTCCACCACCACTTTACATGGTCAGACTGCTCTCTCTAACTCTTGCTCTGGCCCTCTCTCTTTCTTTTATTCCTTTTATTTATCTATTTATTTTAGTTTCTTTCTTTTTTGTTTTTTTGTGTTTTTTGAGATGGGTCTTTCTGTGTAACTTAGGCTGGCCTCCACCTCCCAATCCCGCTTCAGCTCCTGGCGCAGAGATCGCAGGTATGGGCTATCACATCTGCCCATCATCATTTGTCTGGTCCCTTAGGCAGCTTGCTGATGAGAGAACTGTTTTCCGTGTTTTTGTATGATGCCACCCCAATGCTCTTCCATAAACTCTATTGTTTGAAACATCATGTCCTTGTTTAAAAATTGCACATGGTTTTCCACTGACTGCACCAAAGTCCTCATTTCTTACATACCATTTGGCAGCTTGTAATTGTCCCCCAGTCTGTCTTTCCCACCTCATTTCTCTCCAGCACTGTCCCCGCACACCCACAGAGGTGACGGCATACAATTCCTGAAGGCTGCTCAGCTGCTCTGAGCATGCCGTAAATGCTTGCACTCCTGGGACCCTGGGACTTCGGTTCCTCATCCGTTTCTTGAAATCCTGTCCATGCTGCAGGCCCATCTTAAAGGCCACCGCCTCTGCAAAGTTCCCCAGACCTCGCTTTCTCCCACCTATTAAGAAATCCACCACTTTCGTCTTTCTTCTCAGACTAGAACAGATATCCTAAACCTGGTTGGATAGACCAAGAAACTCTGAGAAGACACTGATGCCCTGGCTGTCCCTCAGACCCTTTCCATCAAGACATTTGAAATTACATTATATGTGTTGTGCTCAAATGCAGAAAGCATAAGATTGCCTGCCTAAACCATCTAAAGTGCACAGTGCAGCGGTTCAAATACACACAACATTGCATCTTTCTCTAGAATTCTCTATCTTGTGAAATTAGACTATATCCATGAATGCTATCCCTCCGTCTTCAGCCCTGCCAGCTGGCAATCTGCTTCTTTTCTCTGAATCGGCCTGCTGTTCTTCAGACAGGTGGACTCAAGCAGCCCTCGTCTTTAGGAGACTGGTCTATTTCACGCAGCATAGTGTCCTCAAGATTCAGGAATGCTGAAATGTGTACCTCAACATCCTTCTTTTATAAGGCTGAATCATACTCCACGTGTTTATCCACCACTCTTTGTTTGTTCACGCATGCACCAACACACACACACACACACACCACACACACACACACACCACACACACACACACACACACACACACACACACATTGCGTCTTCATGCTAGTTCTTATGAATTCTGTTACTGTGAACATGAGTGTATAGATATCTCAGTAGCTTGCTTCCTTAGGGATACAAACTGCACAACTTTATGTGATACATGCAAATATGATGCGTAATAATCAAAACAGGGAAGGGTTTGTTTTTAATTCTTCTAGGTGTAACAGATCCACAAGTGATTTCTGGATTACATGCTCATTCTGTATTTAATTTATTTTTAGGGACCCGCCGTAACATTTTCTATCATGGATGCACCAGATTAGAGTCCCAAGCACTGGAATTCTAGTTCCTCAGTTTCCCAATTAATACTTGTTACTGATGCTTCTTTTTTAATAGTAATAGTTCCAGTGGGACTACTCAGTAATTCAGTAATTTTAAAAGCCAGATGTGAGTCAAAATATATTAAATGAACGTGTGAAATGTAAAAGGAAATTCATGCTTTGCACAATTAATAGTAACTAACAGAAACTGATTTTAAAAAGTACTTAGGATTTGATAAGCTGAAATCATGATTCAGTTTTGCAGCACATATATGCTCCCTTCTGGTGAACATGAAGACTTGAAAACATTTCATTTGTATGTCTATATAGATGTGCACACACGTATGTGAGGATTCCGGCAGAGGTCAGTAGAGCTGCAACTGCAGTTAGCTGTGAGCTGCTCATTGTGGATGCTGAAAACCAGACCCTGATCCTCTGGGGTAGCAGTAGGTATTCTAACCACTGAGAAATCTTTCTTGCCTCTTAATTGAATTTTAATGATCTAGCAAGTGTCCAGGTTCCTGCAACCCATCTTAAAGTCAGAATACTGTAACAAGGCTAAATATTGCCCCCATTGTTTACACTGGAGAGAACTACATTTTAAAGGTTTTTGTTTATGGGTGGCTTTGGTCTTTGTTTTTATTCTAAGTCATGGAGAGGTGATATGTGCCTGTTGTATTTGTCATTTTTCTGTTGCTTTGGTAAAATATCCAAATGAAAAGCAACCTGGGGAATAAATGGCTTGCTCATTTGTTCTTCCAGTTCCAAGGGGATCGAATCCATCGTGGTAGGGAAGGCAGGGCACAACGGCAGGAGCAGGAAGCTGGCTGACTTCATTTCCCCCACACCAGGAAGCAGAGAAAACAGGAGGAAGGGTGAAGCTGTTAAACCCCAAAGCCTACCTTCAGTGTCAAGCTTAACCCAGTAAGACTCCACCTTCTAAAAGTTCCATAACCTCCCCAAACAGTGCTACCAACTGAAAACCAAATGTCCAAAGATAAGAGCTCGTGGAAAAACACAAGGCTGTGGAAGGGGATCAGAAGTTTGAGGCCACCCTGTCTCAGAGGAATAGTTTTGATTTCATTCATCTATATGTAGGAGGGTCCGTCTTTATTTCTGTGCTTTGATTGGTTAAATAAAGATTCTGCCTGGCTTGTAAGATAGGTCAGCCCTTAGGTGGGCGGAGTAGACAGAACGGAAGTTCTGGGAAGAAAGGAAGTGAGAGAGTCAGTCATCATGAAGCTCCCACAGCAGACGGATGTATCTTAGAACAGTCCGGTAAGATCACCACATCGTGGTGACATACAGACTTTTATAATGGGTTAGTTTAGATGTGAGAGATAGCCAAGAAAAGGCTATAGATAATGGGCAAAGCAGAATTTAAATGAATCCAGTTTGTCATTTGGTTATTTTGGGTGCAGGCAGCCAGCGGCTGAGCGGGCCAGCAGCTGGCAGCTGGGGAACACAACATGCACCTCTCCACCTAATTACAACATCTACACATAAGTGAATGTATATAAATGTAAACTTACCACCCATCACCTCTCAAAGATTTTGAACTTTGTATGTGCCCTGGTGTCTTTCCAAAACTCTGGGCAATTCTCATGGACATGCAGGAAAGAGCATCACAGAGACACTTTGTCCTCGGCCTCTCTGGATGTGCACTATGGACCTTACTTTCTGTGGCTCCACATTATCAGTCTGCCTCCCTCTGAGCTTCCTGTGCTGTGGACGACTCTCTTGTCTCTCATGCTCCTTTACCACCATCTAGCCTCATCTGTCTCTGGGTTGTCACCCTTCTCCTCAGCTCTTTACCCGAGCTTGAGCATTGGGTCTGCTGTCTTCCAGCCTAGCTCTGCCACTTTGCCATGAGTTCTATCATCTCATCTCTACGCCACAGCATTTATCACATAGTAAAAGGGGATGGATGGAGTTAAAAAAAAATATGGTACATCAGTTACCAGGAAGAGGAACAAAACAAAAATATTTGCTGCTGTCATTTGTTAGTTTTACTGGAAAGATAGAACCTGACTTTAGTAAAATCACATGGCAATTGCTGTGTGAATATGTGCATGAGTGCGTAGGTATGTGCATGTATGTATGTATGTATGTATGTATGTATGTATGTATGTATGTGAGTGTCTCAGTGTGTATGTATGTTCATGGTCATTAGAGGATTTATTAGCCTGACTTGCATGATCAGAACTGAGTATCCCTATAATTCTGTCTACAAGCTGAAGAGCCAATAGGTAGCTACTCGGCCTAAGAAGCTGGTAGCCCAAGCAAGAGGGAGCAAAGATGCAGGCTCGGTTCACAGCAAAGCGAAAGTCCTGGAAGCCCTTGATAGTTGCTGGGGTGAGACGATCTAACCCAAATGAGTGTATTATATGAAAAATACATGAGAAAACCCATTACTCATTTTAAAAAAAAAGTATAGTCTTGTGCCTGCTGTCAACAGGCAACGGCAACAATGAGATTGTACTCACTTAAGAGTCAAATCTGTGCACATAAGCCCCAGCCTCTAGCTAATCACATGGTGATGCCCATATCGCCTTCAGTCACTGGCCCCCATGCCAATCTTCCCTGGAAACCTTCTTACAGACACATTCAGAATTGAACTTGACCAACCATGTAGGCATCTCTCTACCCAGCTAGATTGACTACCACGATCTGTCATATACGGTCACAGAAAGGCAGTCTCAGCTTCTTTGACACAGAGACCATCAGGACTCATCTTACTGGATTGATGCTAGCTTCTTCTTGAGTATACACCATCTGTTTCCCCTCCGTTAGTTCCTTTAACAATCTCTAACGGTGTACTGCAGTACCGATTGAAACACTCTGGTTTCAATGGGCTGAAGAGAGCCTGTATGAGGCTATGACTTGCTTTGTCTGGGTTAGCTCAGTTCTAGAACAAGGAGTTGCCTTCTGGATCCACTCTGCTGCCTCTGAGGTCTCTGTCCATGTCCCTGAAAAGCTGGGGGTCTTTGGAAGACCAAAGAAGACAATGGCAAAAGCGATCGGCTACATCCCCACTTCAGGAGAACCACACAGGTACATGAGACCCAAACTGGAAATCCTGCCTAACCGTTGAGCTGTGACTTTAAGATGTTCTTCCTTTGCAGCCTGGTCAGGATCTTCCCATTTCTCCCAAATGTCAACCTATAACCAACACTTAATCAAGGCTTGGGCTGAAATGAAGTGCTCTTCAGACTGCTGCCCCAGAATCCCAAGGTTAAGTCTGATGAATAAACAGGAACAGCATAATATTCAAGCCTGAAGAACTCCCAGAACTGCAGTGAGTGACTTTTTGAGGTTTGAGTGGAAAGTACTGTAACCGTTTGTTTTGTCTTGGGAAGTCAAAATGCCCCTTGTTTGAGAGCTACTGAAGGTTTGCCATCAATAAAGTGGGCTGGAAATCACAGAGTTAATGAAACTGCTATCTTGGATATCTAAATAAAGAGGAGCTTTGGCTTTTATTTTCCTTGTGCCACAGTCCACCTGCGCACCTGATCCCTGGGATCATTCAGCTGTCATTGTTTGTTGGATAAGATGAGTGGCGGCAGAGCCCTTGGTGTCTCCCTCCCACAGTGTGCAGGGATGCACACATCTGCCACCTTGCCCACACAGCTGGCCTGTCCACTGCCTGACTCCAGAGGAACTCTGACTATTAAGAGCCTGCTTTCTTTTCTTTTCATTTTAAAATCCTGATCTTAGTAAATCCCGAGCTCAAACAGATATGATGTCAGCCAGAGGCACAGAGGGGCAGGCACACATGAGATGTCTTTACATTTCAATAACAGTGGAAACAGGAGACCACGAGAGTCAACACTGAATCATCTGAGAGCTGTTCCTGATTTGCTCCTTTGCTTAGAAAAACAAGAGTCATCAGGGTTACCCTCAAACCTTCCCAGCAATGCATGGCCCGGTTAAACAGATGGGTACAAGCTCCAGGTAGCATTTAGGGCCCTTCTGCCCTTCCTACTAATGTTAAGGCTGTTGTAAGATAAAATCCACCTTGCATAGTTTCTTCACCTACTGGGATTATCTGAGTAAGGGTCAGTGAATGTAGTAAGCGTTCTTTCTTTTTCTTTCTTCTCTCCCCTGTTCCCTCCCTCCCTTTCTTTTTTCTTTTCTTTCTTTCTTTTTTTGGAAATAGGTAAGCGTTCTTTCTTTTTCTTTCTTCTCTCTCCTGTTTCCTTCCTTCCTTCCTTTCTTTCTTTCTGTTTTTTTTTTGGAGAAATAGGTTATCAAACTAGATATGTAGCTTATAATTGTCTGGAACTCCTGATTCCCCTGCCTCTTCATTCCCTGGACTGCCAGTACTGCCACACTGGAGGTTTGTCACAAACGTTCAACCTCATCTGGCCCAATCCTAGACTCACTGATGTTGAAGCTGGGGGTATGGGAGGGACAGGTGCTCAGCATAGAATGAATTCACTTCAGGTGATTCTAATTGCAGGGTCAAGTGTGAAGTACATTTGAGTTTCTCCAATTCACTGTGCAAAAGGCCACCTGGTATGTGAGTATGTCTCAACCACGTCCACACTTAGCTGAGCTAGAGAAGCTAGAGGGACTCTAAGGCACTTGAACTGTATTCCTGTCATGTTCATCATGCCTAGGACAACAGGAAAAGACAGATAAATTGGTCTCTTGATCCAAAAGTCATAAAAGCAGCTGCGCATCACATAAAGGCATGCAGATAAGCCTGTGCAGACGATTTGGTTGTTGTTTGCTGCCTTATGAGGAGGAACTTGGCATACTCATTCTTCTCCTTTTTAGTTACATGTGAGAAACATGATTAAAATCTAGGGAAATTTATAGTCAAAGGACAGTTGGGAAACTCTACCAAAGAATTTGTTTTCTTAAACTACGGAGATTTTCTTTACATTTTCTTTGTACCTAACTACTTCTTAGTCTAAAGTGAGTGTTTAATAAATATCCATTTGCTCAAAGCGAGGCACACACACACACACACATATATATGCAAAAGAAAAAGGGAGTGAGTGAGAGAGAGAGAGAGAGAGAGAGAGAGAGAGGGAAAACATAAGGAAATATAAACATGTAATACAGAAAAACAACTTTAAAAAGATAGAGGCAGCCCCCATACCTGCGGGTTCAGCATTCCATGGATTCAGCCGTGCTCTAATGGAAAATGCTCTTCTTGTATTTGTATTGAACATGTACAGACCTTTTTCTTGTCACTATTCCCTGACATATACAGCATGACACCTATTTTCGTGGCATTTCCATCATATTACGTACTACAAGTCATCTAAAAATAATTTCAAGCATACAGGAGGATTACAGAGGAAAGATTGAAATATTGTGACATTTTAACAAGGTGCCTGAGCCCCTGAAGTGTGAGAAACCCTCAAGAAGTCCTGCTGTGAAATAATGTTCTTGTACACTGTAAAGATTTGTCACTCATATTAGTTCAATAAAACACTGATTGGCCAGTAGCCAGGCAGGAATTATAGGCAGGGCAACAAGACTAGGAGAATTTTGGGAAGAGGAAAGGCAGAGAGTCAGTCACCAACCAGATGCAGAGGAAGCAAGATGAGAAAGCCTTATTGAGAAAAGGTACCAAGCCACATGGCTAAACATAGATAATAATTATGGGTTAATTTAAGTTGTAAGAGCTAGTTAATAATAAACCTGAGCTAATTGGACAAACAGTTTATAATCAATATAGTCTCTGCATGTTTTTTTGGGACTAAATGGCTGTGGGAAGGGGTGGGACAGAAATTTCCATCTACACGGTCCTAGGGTCAAACATTCATGGATGCTTAGGACTGGCTATTCAGAGAGAGTGCATCAGGTGCAGAGGGAAAAGAGCCAAAAAATGATACTTTGAGAAACAAGGAACTAAGTCAGTTTATAAAGTATAGGAGTCAGCCTTATGACCTTTAATCAATGATATAGCTACTAAGAAATGGACTATTTTCTCTTTCAAAATTATCAACATCCTTGCCTCCAAATGCCGGCCAGGTGTCAAGGACTTGGAAATGGACTCTTAGTGATGAAAAAGTCTTCCTGTACTGGTCTCAATATAAAATGCCTCCTGTGGGCTTAGGTGACTGAACATTTGGTCTCCAGCTGGAGGTGCTGTTTTGGAAGGGTGTGAACCCTTTAGGAGGTGGGGCTTTGGTGACAGAATGTGTCCAGAAGTTTGATAGCTCTGTCCCAACTTCCTGTACCCATTCTACTTACCAGTCACTTCATTCTTCTGCCACCCTGTCTTTCCGACCAGGATACATCGTTTGCTCTCCTCAGCTGTAAATCCTTCCTCCATGAAGTTGCTTGTTGTGAGCTCTCAGGTCCAGGGATGAGAAAAGGAACCAATCCTTAGTTGGAGAATTCCTTTTCTGGAGTAGACCTGTGTGGATCTGGTAAGTTGCTTGGGAGGTGGTGCATGTAAGTACTGAGGCAGCTTCTTGATCAAGAGAAGAGGAAAAAGGGCAGTTTAGGTTTGCGGAGAGTATTTCTCAGAGTTGCAACTTTCAACAGCTGCTTGTGGGTTTGGGAAATGTGGCTCAGTAGAGCAAGGCAGGTGAATTCTCACTGCGAACCACAATCCACTGCTCACCCCACAAAACAGTTAGTAGCCCGGTTCGTGCTCAGTTTCATGTCTAAAATAGGAACATCCTCTAATATTATACCCTGTATTATATGATGTGCAGAACTAAGAAGAGTGTTTCCCAGAATTTAAAATGCAAATGCTTCTGGCTGCTTTATTATAGCAGTTAACCGAAAAATACAAGGGCAGTTATACATCGAGACAGTTATTCATCAGAACAATGCGATCTGACGCAGACGCTGGAAGGAGACCTCTCCCTAATCCCAAGTCGATATCTGCTTGTTCAAGAGAAGATGTCAGAAAAAACAAACTCAGTTCCTAGAAAGAGACCTGGCAAATGGGTCTTCAGAGGCATAAGAGTGACTTATTTCTAGGCAAGATGCTTTTCTTCTCTCCCTGATTAATATTTACGCTCAGAAATGCCTGGCCCTGCACGCAGTTTAGCTAGGGTTGGACATTCCCTTTGCCATCCCGTGTCACAAACAAGGAAAGAATGGAGGAAAGCAATGCACAGTCCCGTCAATGCTCGATCACAAGACAACTGGTGCACGGATGTGGAAATAGAACCCGTCTTGCAGCCAGTCCCAGACTTTCCTAGGATTCTTTGAACTTGACCCAACAGCATCCATTCACTACACATCCCACCCAGAAAACAAATGAGGGACTTTACGCCTTTTGCTTAAAGAAAAACATTACAAAGAAAGCAAACTGACAAGTAAAACTAATCTCATGAAAAAATGTGTACTTCCTGTACATGGGCACAGGTACAAGTAGATCCTATGTCTGCTCTTTCGGTCTCTACACAGAAACCTCTCCTCATCTTCCCTCTGCGGGTGGCTGACCTAAATTCAGAGGCAGCTCTCATCCATCTTATTGGTGATTTCAATAGTTACAATCCCACTAACCGTCACCATGGTTAATCCTGATTATCTACTTGATGGGATTTAGAATCAAGGTTTTAGGCAACTTCTCTGGGTGTGTCTATAAAGGTGTTTCTAGAGAACTCGAACTGAGGTGGGGAGACCCACATTGGATGTGGGCCACACCATTCCATGGTCTGGTGTGCTGGACAGAAAAAAAAGGGACAGGTTGGAGAGACAGATGGCTCCGAGGTTGGATGCAGATGTCCTGCTCTTGTAGGAGATCCTGGTTCAGCTCCCAGCACCCCATCAGGCAGTTCACAACCATCTGTGTGTACGTTACTCCGACTCCCGAGTATCCAACAGACTCTTCTGAACCCCACTATCACGTGATCCACATATGCACACACCTATGCACAGAGACACACACATCCACCTAACTAAAAAATAAATAAAATCAAGCTTTTTTTTAAATGAACAAAGCATGAAGATTAAAATTCATCTCTCTGCTTTCTGACTACAGACACAATGGGCCCAGGTGCCTCAGACTTCTGCAACCACAGCTAGAGCCAACCTTAAAGCCCGCCCTTCTTTTTATAAAAAAGAAAGATGATTTATTTTTATTTTATGTGTATGAGTGTTTTGCCTGTGTGTACGTAAGTGTACTATATGAGTGCCCGATGCCAATCGGAGGCCAGAAGCAGGCATCAGATCCCCCTTATAGGAGTTGCAGGTGGCTTGTGAATAACCATGTGGGTGCTGGGAGTTGAACTGTGGTCCTCTGCAAGAACAGGAAGTGCTCTGAAGTGCTGAGCCATTTTCCCAGTCCATCCTCCCTGGCCTTCTTGCCCAGAGGGGTTAGACCCTCAAGCCAGAAACTGAAATGAATTCTTTCCTTCCTTAAGTCTTTTTTGTGGGGTATTTTGTCACCGTCTGTGAGGACTTTAGTGACTTCCCACGCACATCTTCAAAGCAAAGGGCCCTGTAGCAATGGGGCGGCACCCCTCCTTGGACAACAGTGATCACTCTCGAATCAACTGAGTTCATAGAAATCTCAACCCGGCTCAGTTAAAACATGTTACCTAGGATTCCATATTCCTATTGTTTTATTCATAAAATATTGGACTTGTAATATTTTCTATTAAATTGAGCTCCTTTTCCATTTGAAGTAAACATGGGGTTGCTTTTTTACCAGGGTGTGTCATTTGGTTTCTGGTATAACGTTGTGTGTCTCTTCTACTTGTAAACAGGCCTTGGCAGATGCAGAAGACAAAGGAGACGTTTCAGTTCCTAAGTACCTTTGTACACAAGGGAACCGAAGAAGTGAGTGTGTTGATGGACTGAAGGGCTTTATGCAAACACATTCCTGCCCTCTGAGATCATACTCTTAGCAGGAAGAGAGCCCAAAGGACTGCTGTTGACTGAGCTCCTACCATCAACTAAGCATTTCCCAGACTTCATCTCTTCCATCTTTTGCAACTAATGCTTGCAGATATTATTATTGTCCCTATTTTCAGGTGAAGATAAGAAGATGAAAACAAAACAAACAAACAAGCAAACAAACAAAAACAATGGATAATGTTACCAGACAGCTACTAGCAGAGGGATTCAAATCAATGTTCAGTGGAAAACCAAAGAGCATTCTCTTGGATGGTGTGGCCCTGTTTGTTAGCCATAGCACTTTGGAATTTTTTTTGAAAAGGTTTCAAAAGGCCAGATTGTTATAGTTGAGGCCAACTTTGAACTTCTGGTCTTTTTGCCTCCACCTCCTCAGTACTGGGATTATACGCAGGTACCACTAGGACAGGCTTATGTGAAATTGGGGATCAAACACCAAACCTCATTCACACTAGACAAGCACACTATCAGCTGAACTATATCCCCAGCCTAGTAACTTGTAATTCTAATGTTTCTTCCCTCGTGGCTGATTGTCGAAATAAATAAATAAATAAATCACCCGCCTCCATACACACACGTCGTCTGTCTCTTTAAGTCCACCATGTAACGTATAGAACATAAACGTTGCCATGAGACTCGGTCCCTCAGCAATAATCTTGGCCTCTTTATGACACTTCCTGCTGACTTTCACTGTTCAGACTTCCATCCCAGCCCTGTGTACTGCAAACAAGGCACACAGCCACTCAGACTCAGTTTCCCTTCTATAAACCATCTACTGGAGTGCAGGTAACTTACAAATGTTGTCTGGGGAAAACTCACTCTGATTTATGAAACAAATGTTGCCAAGCAACAAAAAAAAATCCATTTGGATCGTTTTAAACATGTGGCTATTCACCCTGACTTAGATCAAGGGGGATTGAACACTTGATCAATGCCATTGTATGTGTGCCTTGACTGGAGCAGTTTGGACACTGAAAACTTTGTACCAAGGAGGGCAAGATTCTGCTCCTGCTCAGAGATGCCGTCATCTGTCCAGCTATGGTGACAACTACCGTGGGCCAGCAGGGCTCCCCGACTTAGAGCGAGTTCGTGTTCTACAACACACCCAGCTCATCAAGGAGCAGGGCAGAATTTATTCATAAAATGAGAAGTGATTGTTTGCCTGTTGGGATTTTAAAAATGATAATTATTATGTCCACCCAAATTCACAGCATTATTCATGATAGGAAATAGATAAAAGCAACTGCCCTGTTCATCAGGAGAGGAGTGGATAAACAGGCTGTGATATATGTAGTTGGAGGAATATTTAGCCTTAAAAGGAGGGAAATTTCAGTATGTGTGAACCTTAGTATGTTAAGTAAAACAAGCCAGTCATGCAAGTACAAATATGGAATAATTCCTCACATATAAGATAAGCACGCCTAGGCAAATTCACAGAATGGTGACTTACAAGTGCAGGGGAGAGGGGAGATTGGTCACTATTTAATAGATGTAGAGTTTTAGTTTTTTTCAGCATAAAATATGTGCAGTTACATAGTAATGCAACAGTATTTACCACTTTTGAGTTATACATTAAACATGGTTCAGATGGTGAAAGCTTATGCTGCATGTGTTTTTATTATAATTAAAATAACTAATTAACTAACTAAATATATACATACATAAATGCATTCATACATACAGATATCAACCAAATCAACTATGGCTACCAGGGTGACCTCCAGTTAGCTCTCTGTTGTTACTCTACAAGGTCTGACAGAATTATCAATGATTTTCCTGCCAGTGGCTAATCTCAGTGGCATGCCACCACAGCTGTGGCCTGCGCTCCTCAGTCTAAACAAGAGTGTGGCCTCCTACCTTTAGTCTTTGATTCCTTCTTAGAAGACTTACAAATATGAACCTTGAATTAAGGGCTATGTATACAGGACATGCCTGGTGACCTCGGAGAACCATTTCATGTGGGAGATGGGACAGCAGTGCCGCTGTGTTCCCTGCAGGACAGTTGTGTGAAATTGTGATGCTTTGCCCCTGGTGACATCAATAGAGCCCAAGGTGATATCCCAAGGCTTATTGGTGTCTTTTCACATCTGCCTGTCACATCTGCAGCTTAGTATTTGGGTCATTTCTTCACCAGGAAATGGTCGAGTCTCTTCATTAATAAAGCTTCCTGAGAATTCTGGTTTCAGCCCTGCAGGTTAAAATTTCTGCCTATTAACTCCCTTAAGAAGGGTGTTTGAGTTTCACAAGTGTGTGGATTGAATATCCTTTGTTTGCCTTGAATTGGAGGAGAGAAGACAAACATCACATGCTCCAAAACAAATGAGTGCTGCCTTCAAGTCCAGCATATTAATTACCCAACAAATGATTAGCCCTTAAAATAGCAATACAGTGTTTCATTTAACCTCGTCATTAACCTAAATTCCTTATTCTTTCTTCTTAGACTTCCTCCATACTTTGCACACATAGACATGTCGAAGTGTGGAAATTAAGAGTATGTATCTGGTGCATATATTATGTGTTATATTGAGTTGAAACTAGAAACGGCCATGTTGTGGACAGCAATGAGAGAGTGCAGATTTTGTCCCTGACAAGTATGGGATTTCTATATTACATTTCTCTCCAAACACAGCTCTCCACAGCTCCACAGAAATCAAACTGCCAAGTGACGGCTCTCACCTTGAGTGTCTCATAAATAGCCAAAGCCATTCTGAAGACCATGTACTACCTATTAGCAGAATTGGGCCAGGTGACCTCTGACCAGACTGCCACTGGGAAGTTTTGGCCATAGCTGTGGTTTCCATCAACACCCACTGTCTTCCATGAAGGGCCAGGGGTGGCTCTTGGCTAAAGTGAGGAAGTGGTGTTCAAAGGACCTTGAGATGAAAGGGCCTTTGGAATCGAAAGGCTCGATGCAGTGGTAAAGTCTCTTTTATATGGCACTAAGAAATGACCCGTCCTTGACCTTTTAAAGTGTTACTTCCAACCTGCCAAGATACTGAAGAGGAGCCACAGCAGGTGAGACCACCAGATGTGATAAAAAAAAAAAACCTCCAAAACAAGCTACTTTAGAGCCTAGACTGGCAGTTACATCAGGGACACTGACAAGAGTGAGCTTCCTCTGAGAGCTTTCTGACGTCAGTCAGAAACAGGAAGCGTCCTCATTGGGAGCCTTTTGAAACTGGAGAACAGAGATGAGAAAGCTACATTATTAAGCTTAGCATATAAAAGAAGCCAGTTGATAGAGCATTTCTTCACCTGGGCTTCACATAACCAGCAGCATACTTAAAAAGTAGCCTGTCTTATAAAATGTGGGGATGGCAGGTGTGCATAAGCATCCCACATGCTTCCTGGCCCAGGCTTGTGGCTCCTTCTGGAGCTTCCCTTAGCTCTCTACCCCACTCTCATTGCTGGGACAGCTTTCCTTCGACAATAAACGGTCTCTGTTTCTATGTCTAACCATGTGTTCCTGGTCCAGTTCTTCATGGTGGGATACAAGAACTTGCATACTTTGACAGGCTCCCTTGGGACCTTCCAGGCAGATGACCTGGGACCTGGATCTGTATTTACTACTTAGTTATAGGGGTTCCAAACTTCTTGTGGGAAGGGGAAGTAGGGCTTCAAATTGTTTCCCTGTTAAATTCCACCAAGAACAGGCGTTTGTTTTACTTAAGAAAAGAGTGGTGACACACATCTTTAATCCCAGTAGCCACACTAGTTTGCCATAGAAACTGAGCAGTAGTTGTGCACGCCTTTAATTCTAGCACTAGGGAGGAATATACGATGGGAGGAGACAGCTCTTAAACACAATTTCATTCTGAGGACTCCTGGAGGCAGGATTGCCATTTCAGACTGAGGAAGAATTAAGTCAGTGGCTGGCTCTTTTGATTTTCTGACCTTCAGGTTGAACCCAAATATCTGTCTCAGGGTTTTTATTAATCATGCTACATTTGTCACCCAACATGGGGGGGGGAAAGCTAAACAAAGAAAATTAGATCCAGAGTTCTTGTTTTGAAAAGAAAAAAAAATGGAAATGCTGTAAGAGAATGTTCTTGTACACTCATATTTGTTTAATAAAATACTGATTGGCCAGTAGCCAGTCAGGAAGTATAGACAGGACAACCAGACTAAGAGAATTCTGGGAAGAGGAAAGGCAAGATGCAGCCACTAGCCAGATGCAGAGAAAGCAAGATAAGAATGTCTTACTGAGAAAAGGTACCAAGCCACATGGTTAAACATAGACAAGAATTATAGGTGAATTTAAGTCTTAAGAGCTAGTTAGTAATAAGCCTGAGAAATAGGACAGACAGTTTATGTTGATATAAGCTTCCGTGTGCTTATTTGGTATTGAATGACTGTTGGACCAGGTGGGACAGAAACTTCTGTCTACAATTTTGAAAGACAACATAGAATTTAATTCAAAATATATCAACTCCACAATTGCTACTCTCACTACAATCACCACCACCACCACTACCATCACTACCCTCAGCATTACTGCCATCACCATCACTATAATCACCATGACCACCACTACCACCACCACCACTACAATCACCACCACTACCACCACCACGATTATGACTACCACCACCACCAGCAGCATCTCAAGCTCTACCCCACATCTACTGGATCAGAATGAAACATTTGAGCAGCATTCCCAAATAGTAAATTGCTATTAAGTTACTAGGGTACAGTATGGTCCCAAATAAGTAAAATAGAACTAGAAAACTGTGATATTCAACCACCATATCCCCATTTGGCATTGTTTGTGAGCTATTTCTGAGGGCTTGACACTACTTTGGCCCTTCTACAGGCAGAATAAATCCCCCAACAGCAAGGACAAAGGTATTAGCAGAAAGTAGCTCTCGGCATGCACAGCTACTGTAAGTGCAGTTACTCTACCCCTAGACACAAATGTGCTATTAAAGTTGCGGTCAAATTGCAATGATAATAAGAACCATTACTATAGCACCAAATCAATAGTAAAAACACATCAAATAAATTAGTCATCTACTCTTATTCTAGGCTCTTATTCTAAATTTCCAAATAAACCAGTTGGACTACCTTCTAGAGAAAGGGCATTACCACATTCATTTTTTAACAAACATTAAAATAAATATAGCATTATTTTTCACTCAGTACTTATTTCAAGCTCTGTCAAGCAAACCACAAGTGACGTCAGGAAATAACCTTCTGTGTTTCATTTGCTTTTTATAATTCCTAAGATCAATCCTCAGGCGTGGTGAAAAATTGGATGACCTATGTTCTTCATAGCAATGACACACTGCGGGCTGCATTTATTTTGGAGTGTTTTCAAAAGCTGAAATTATAAAGTAGAAAAAAAAATTGACTCCTATTATAATGTCAAACACTGGTAAAGCCATTTGGACAACATCCAGGAAAATCAATGGCTGCTCCAGACACAATAAAATACTGCGCAAGAAAAACAGTCTGTACATCTTACGATTTTCAACAAGACTATTGGAGTGTTCCATACTATGCAAGGGAAACGTGCTTATTTTAAAACATTCTAGGTGCAGCTAAAGCTTCTCAGTTGTCTAGGAAACCAGATGAAGGACAGTACTTCTGAGAAACAGAGCTTTCCATGTGATGAGGTTGATCAGTTTAGGAACTGCAAAGCTGGCTCAGCAGTGAAGGACACTTGCTGCTTCTACAGAGAACTCACGTTTGCCCCCCCCCCCCCCGCTTCCGCATGAGGTGACTCACAACTGCCCGTAAAGTTGGTTCTAGGGAGGATCTCACAGCCTCTTCTGTCCTCCAGCAACTTGTACACATTTAAAAATGTACATATGTACCCAAGAAAAATTAAATTAAATCTCAAAAAAGATATTAGCTTATGAACTCGCATTTTAAGTCTAACAATGGAACTTGACTAAATATAGTTAAAGATAAAACAGATTAGCTATGCCCTTTGATCTCTTTTGTTCAATGCACCAAATGGGCTGAGATGTTCAAAATATTGTAAAATTCCTCTTGTTCATTTTTCAACCAGCTACCCACATGGAAAAACCTTCATCTAGAAAATGAAAAGCTAATGCATATTGTTTTTAGCTGGCATGTATCATTGACAGAATCCCGCAGAATACATTCTTAATCCTGCCTGTTCCTCAGTCCTCCAGTGAGATCTCTGCTCTTGTAGCAGCAAAGTCAGTTCTATTATTTCCATTAAGTAAGTCTTCTTGAGCCCACTGAATATTGTACTCTCTGTGCATTTTATCCCATCGCCAATGAGCTGCCTAGTTGTGAATCACAGTCTAGAGGGAGTCTTGCTTTTATTATTTATTAGAGTCTTTTCTCTCCCTTCATGAGTAACTTGGGTTCTGGCCAAAGCCCCAAAGAACAGGAGTGGTGTTCTGTCATTTATTCATGTATAGTATAATTGATAAACTCATTGGTACTATAAAGCAAAGCTTGCCAACTTTGATCATCCACTGTTTATTCTGAATTTTAGTTTGTGAAAAACAGTTATTTAGGAATACCAGCTTGGTAGAGGAGGGCTCTCAAAGAGGCGTAATGATTTTCCTTGCCCTGAGTCAGGTGTGGATGGAGGTCAGAAGGTTGAGGGTTAGGCTAGGATCGAGACTCGTTTATGAGCCTGAGGAAAGAAGTGTATAAATGCCCTAAATCTTGAGTGCTAAAAGGGACTGCAGATGTGACAAGTCCATAGGTTCTCTTAACCACTGTGGCCTAATGATGAAAGCTATAGAAACAACCCAGATGTGTGATTTTCATTGTTCTGGTGGGCCCATCAGAAAAGCATAAAGGCCTGTGTGTGTGTATATATATGTACACACATATATACATAATCATATATATATACATATATATATGAAAATTACAAAAAAGGAAATTAATTTGAAAAGCGAAAAGAAATGTGTAATTTAATTCCAACAGTATGGAGTTTAGCTCATTGTATATAAAATGCAATTGTTATTACTATTTAGAAATCTCTTTTCCATACGAAGTCTTTACAATCAAGTGTGAATTTTACACTTATGAGACATTTTAAGGGTCCCAGGCCATCTTTGCTGGCCTGCTTGGGTCTAGACAATCTATTAAATGAGTCAAATTGCTTTTAAAATCTTTGTAGGGTCTTTAAAACCAGATCAAAGTCCTGGCTGAAGCCATGACACTGAAACCACAATTTTACTGTTGCCGAGTCCTGACTTCTTGCATGTATGCTCAGAACTCTAGCCATCTAACGATCACTTTCTTCTAAAGATTACATTATCATCCAATTCAATTTTCCACACTCTTGTTCACTTAACCATGTGTTATAAGCACACAGCACAGCCCTGACACACACATATTCTTATTCCTTACAGATGCCTGTCCATGAGCCTCTAGGAGTTGCTTTTGGAAATTAGGAAAATACTTCAAGTATGATTTTCCTTTTGGCACAAAAATTAGTGTTAGTGTGTTCTGCTTTAAAGTCTGATCTGCCTGAAGTAGAGCAAGGCCTCATAGAGAACACTTTGAAGATCTTTATGTGACTAGAAGGACAAAAAAAGCAAATGGCTCTGCTATTTGAAAACATTGCATTGCTAGAATTCTTTAGCTTTATGTGTTGTGGAGCTTCGGTTAAGTGCAGAACAGAAAGGAGACCCAGCACAGCCTGGTCATCGCCACAAGAAACTCAGAGTGATGTACAGAGAAACTTCTAGACCAGTGTGTTGTTTAGCAAGTTTACAGCATACAAGGTCAGTTAATACGCACCATCAATGCTGCTTCTTTAAACTGAAAATAAACAATTAGAAATTGGAAACTTAGAAATCAATGAAAACCATTTATAAAAGCTAACAAAAAGTACCAAACACTCAGGGGCAAATCTGGCACGTGGTTTGTAGTGGTTTAAACAAGAATGACTACCATGAGTTCATACGTTTGAATACTTGGCCCCAGTTGGTGGAACTGTTCAGGAAGAATTAGGATGTGTGGCCTTGCTGGAGGAGGTGTGTCACTGGGTCACTGGGGTTTCAAAAGATTCCCAACATTTCCAGTGTGTGTGTGTGTGTGTGTGTGTGTGTGTGTGTGTGTGTGTGTGTGCCTCTTGGTTATATCTCAATATGTAAGCTCTCAGCTACTGCTCCAGCAGCATGTCTGCCTATTTGCCACCGTGCTTCCACGTCATAATGGTCATGGTCTCCGACTCTCTGAAACTGTAAGCCCCAAATAAATTCTTTCTTCTCTAAGCTACCCTAGTTACGGCGTCTTCTCAAAGCAATAGAAAAGTAACGAAGATGGCTATGAAGCTTTGTTGAAAGAAATGAGAAATTGGAGGATAAAAATAAGTAAAGATTCTTTGCCCATGATTCAGAGTTCCAATTTTTAGGGTGTGTGTTGGATGTATCAATACAAGCCAATTAAAACACTACGAATCTTATTTTTTTAAAAGATGATTTAAATATTCACCCGGAAATGCAAATGACCCAGAAGATAAAAAGCAAATATGGTCAACAGGAGCAAGATTGATTTTGAGAAACCCATGTGTTTCCCCAGCGCATAAGGAAGAGAAGAAAGCCTTGATAGTAAGTTTGCCTCCAAGTATCTTCTCATGAAAGCATGTAAACTGTTAATTGTATTGGGATTTAGGAGACCAGATAGACTGGTACGCATGATCTAGATCAGCAAATATCCAATTGGTGGAGTCCATCCACTAAATATTTGCTAGGCATGATTGGAGTCAGTTGGGTAGTGAAGGGTCTTGAGTATTTGGGTTAGGTTAGAAATAAACCACACTCACACATGGTAAATACAGTTTTATAACTATTTTTATTCTACCGCCAGAGATTTATTCTCTTTTCTATGTATTTTACACCCTTGTGTATTCCTCCAGTTCTCCCTTGAGCAGAGGAGAGTTCACTGATGGGCTTCCATTCTGTATTACTGAATAAGGGTGGAGGGACCAAAGGGCTTATTTATGTCTTCCTCTGTCTAGGCTTCTTGTTTTTCTTAGATGCAGCTAGTGCTTGAAGTACAATGGGACATTTTCCAAGACCAGGAAGAACAACAGGGAACCGGAGCTGTCATCCAGTACTTCTCATGTTAGGAAATTTCCCATCATTGTTCCAAGAAGGCAAATACTTGGGAACCACACTGCAGGAAATGAATGGTGTTGCCTAGATGCCACATAGACCACAGTGTCACACAATGTCTTACAACAATGGCATCTCTGACTCAGTATCTTTCCTGGCTGAGGAAAGGTTGGTTTTCTAGAGAAGAAATTGATGACTAGAGTTTACGTTTCCTCCCATAAAGATTTTTCTCTATGTGTATGAAAAGTGATAGCAGCAGTAAGCGATACTTAATTAAGAGAGTAGGTTGGTGTTTAGACATGTATGCTACTGCCTTTGATGGAAATCAGAAAATTCTTGTGTGAGTCTTACATGTTGAGAGCTGGAAGGAAATTTACTGATGTCTGAGTCTATAGCTTTCAGTATACTTACCTGGTGTAACAAAGACTTTACTTTAGAAAAAGATTTTTTTTTTCCAGCTGGGCAGTCTACAAAGTAAGTTCCAGGACAGCCAAGGCCATACAGAGAAACCCTATCTCTAAAAACAAACAAACAAAACAAAAAAAAGAAGAAAAATTTGAAACAGTGTCTTACTATATAGCCTCAGATGGCCTAGATCTTGCTCTATAGACCAGGCTATTCTCAAACTTACAGAGATCTACCTGCTTTTGCCTCTTGAGTGTGTTTTAAAGGCATATGTCACCATGCCCAGCTTCCTTTAAACATTTAAAAATAATTAGAAAGGAGACAAACAAGTGTCATATGTTTTCTTCTTCACTGACAAGGTTGATGTCCCTGTCTTTTCTAGAATGAATACTTGAAAAATTTCAGATCTGGCTGCTTTAAATTTCATATTCATTTTGTTCTGCCTGTCACACGATCTCTAAATGAAGATGACACTTTATTGCTGCCTCGTGTCAGCATCTGTTTACATTCACTAGTGTAATTCACCAGAAAAGCTGGCCACAAGAACTGCAATGTGACTTTTACAGCTACTTATCTCTATCCTCGTGGACTTGATCTGTCACTAACTAACTATATCAAAGTGTCCTGATCATAGAAACATGTTTATACTGGTTATGATGGAGAATCTTCAATGTCAGCTTGAATAGATTTGGAATCACCTAGAAGGCACACCTCTGGGTTTGTCTCTGAGAGCATTTCCAGAGAGGTTTAACTGATGAGGGTGGGCCCATCCTGAATGTGTGTGGTACCCTCTTGTGAACTGGGATCCTAGATTGAATTTAAAAAAAAGGTGGGGGGGAAGGCATAAGCCAGTAGAGTACCAGCATATACCTCTCTGTTTCCGATAGTTGACATCCGTGACTAACTGTCTCACTCTCTTGTGGCCCCAGCTAGACCTATTCTTGCGCTCATCCTTCCTCTACTATGGTGGAAGACAGAATCCTCAAACTAAGAGCTAAAGGAAATCCTTCCTTCCTTAAGTTGCCCTTATTTATTTATATGTTGGGTATTTTGGCTCAACAATGAGATCAACAGAAAATATATTTGTAGACTGCCTTATGGCTCTTGTCTGACCATCCCCACCCTGCTTATTTCTATGGAGACAACTTTCTCTAGGTGTTGGCTGGAAAAGAAGTGAGGTGCATTTGTGCTGGTCAAAAAGAGTGCAGCGGAAGATGCACAAGAAAACACGTGCCATTCAGCAGCAGCTTTATTTCTTACAGATCCCAGAGAGCAGAGGGCAGCATGGGTCATCACCTCCCAGGGACAATAGGGAAGAGGAGGTGGCTAGTGAGCTCACAGTCAACCAGCAGATATTGAACAAAGCAGAGAGAGGAAAGCAAGAGAAGGGGAAGAGGTGGGCAGAAGCCTTTGCTGGGATTCAGTGCTACCCAAAAGGGCTTCTTAAGGGCTGTTCTGCTTTCGTTGGAGTTCCTCAGTCATTAGTTATATGAGGGAATGAGCTTTACTGATTCATTTGCATGCAGATGTGTATCTGGTTTTCAGTGTATGCATACATGCTCCCTCCCTCTCCTTTCCTCCTTTCTTGTGTAACTACTCTCTTTTCTTTCCTTTTCTTTCCCTAAAGTTGATCCTCACCTTTCAAGTCATCATGAAAAAAAAAATCAACCTCCACATATAAGAGGAAACATGCAGTACTTTTATCCCTGTGTCTGGCCAGTCTCACTCAACAGGACAACCTCTATTCTCTGCCGCGATTTCTAACTGGCGGGCTTCCAAAAGTAGTCAAAAGTGTGGGGTGGCCACACTGCGACTGAGTGGAGGTAACTGCACCACATCTAAGCCGTGGCCTGTGGCCAGTCATTGCCCCTTAGAGAAATGGTCACCAGGATGCCGCTGTTCAAAGTAGAGTCATACGTGACTGGCCAATCTGAGGGAGAAAGAAGAGGAAACTGAAATCCATCAGTGCTGACCAAGTCCTGGGCCTAACAGGGAGTCTGGCTCATGTTCAAAAAGGGTACTAAAGCAATATAAAAATTACAGGAATTCACCACCAAGTTATATCGTCCCTCCCACCCGCTTCATGACACACTTCCTCCCTAGGTTCCACGCTTACACCCTGCAGGCAGCCACATGGAAACCATTTCGGTACTATATATGGCCTGGCTCTCAGCAGACTCTGGGTCTTTGCCATGTTCCATTTGTTTGAAATACCATTTCACACACAGTCTGTGTTTGGGTAACTTCCATGGAGCCTCAGCTTAGTGAGCACTTTCTTTGAAAACTTCCTGGTGGATCAAATCTCCCTCTACTTGACTTCACTCACAATTCTGCTGCCATTTTGGCAAATAATATTTTCTGAAGATGCCCAAAACTTTACCTTACACCCCACATGATCTTATGTACCAGACTTTTTCTTTGAGGCTACCGACCAGCTCCCAAAACACAACACAGAGACTGATTAGTTTTAAATGTTTGGCCTCGCTTAGGATCTTTGCTAGCTAGCTCTTTTAACTTAAATTAACCTGTTTCTCTTTATCTACCTTTTGCCTCAGGGATTTTTACCTTTCTTCCCTCTGTACATCCTACTTTCCCTGCTTCTCACATCTGGTTGGCTGGTGGCTGCTTCTTGCCTCAGGGGTGTCCCTTGTTATCTCTTCCTCTTCTCTTGTTCTTCCTCTCCAGCCTAGATTTCTCCTCCTATTTATTCTCTCTGTTCACGACCCCTACTTGTCCTTTCTCTGCCTAGCTATTGGTCATTCAGCTCTTTATTAGACCAATGAAGTGCCTTACGCAGGCACGGCAAAACAAATGCAAACACTTTTTCCCCTCACAATTGAATGCACATCCTTATATCATTAAACAAATGCAGCATAAACAAATGTAACACACTTTTACACAGTTAAAGTAATATTCCACAGCATAAACAAATGTAACACATCTTTACATAGTTAAAATAATATTCCACAATAGTCCTATTTAGTTTGTCCTCCCAGAAGCCAGAGTTGGTGGCAGGGGTTGGGAGACTCATATTCTTCCCCTTGGCACTTACTAACCAGTAGAATTACAGAGAAGCAATGGTCCTGATTTCCAAGACCAGGTCACGAAAAGAAACACATCTTTGGTCTATTTCTTTGAAATGATGGCAGGCATCTTGTGTAAAGCGCAATTATTTCTTAGCCATCATGCTGAAGAGGGACTGGTGTTAGTGTTCCCGGCAACAGCACAGACACACTGTCAGGGAGGCTGAAAGAACTTACTCTAGCAAAGACAACAGCTCCAGTAAACCCACCTCCAGACGCTGAACCACCATAGCCATTGAATGTCCCTGTTGAGACCCAAACACCCTGAACCCTATGCCTTGTCTAACTTCCTAAGGTGCATGGCCATGAGCGTAATCAAATGGTTGCTTGAAGCTTGTAGGTTTGGGAGTAGATTTGTTACACAGCACCAGAGACCAAAATCCTATTAGATCAATGGGCATCCACTCCCTGAGAGTGTAAGGTCCCACACTATAAAAGCACGAGGGCAGGGGCTCTGATTTTTCCCCCTTTTTTATGACTGTAAAACACATTTGACCCATATCAAATAGAACAGATGAAAGAGCAGGTAGGGCAGACGCTCCCTTTTGTCTTATTTTATAGATCTACCTTTATCCTACTGTTGAGGCTTAGTGGCCTTAGTATGGATAGTCAGTGTACCCAAGACACTGCTTTCTTTCTGTGTATTTTCACCCCGTTAGCCCCTTCTGTGTGCTTCTTGATTGTTGCTTTCTCTAGTGAAGTGGCCACAGGAAAAAAAAAAACTTGCCTGATGCGAGTCTGAGGAAAACCTGGAAAATGAACAACTGCTAGGGTGGGCTAGCAGGAGACCAGAGTGAGGAGAGAGCGGCCAGAGGTAGCACACCTAGGCCCCTGAACCTGCGTGAGCTTTTGTGACTTGGTGGAAAACTGTGGTTCTCAGGAAACTGCTAGGAAGTGGTGAAGCCTCGTGGAGGTGGGTCCTGGTAGAAGGTTCTCATCTCATGGGAGATTATTATCCACAGAGGGAGTTGTGGGACCGTGGTTTTGCTCCCTTTTCCTGCTGCTGGTTTGAGACATGTCACTTGCTTGCTCCCGCATGGCAGCTTCATCACAATACTCATCTTGAGGTTACATAGCCAAAGAGCAGCCACCCCAAAGGCCATGTTCAGCATCCAATGCTGTGTGCTAAATAACCCGTTTCTCATATGAAGTTAGCTGCCTTGAGTATTTCACTGCAGTGATGTGAAACTGGCAAGTGCAGTAAGCTTCATGAGTGTAGAAAATGGTTCCAATTTTCTAGACTATTCTGCCATTCTAGCCCTAGGCCATAGGAATGGAAGAGAGTGCAGAGAGGCTACAGTCGAGCCCACCCCACCTGTCAACTCCTCCTCAAGGAGCAAAGGGCAGGGAGTGAGGTCAAAGCATGAACGTGCAGGTACCACACTGTAGGAGCTAACAGTCTAGTCTTGGCCAGCGAGATAGCTTAGCAGGTGAAAGTGTTAGGTGTGGAAGCCTGGTGAACTGAGAATTATGGGTACAATTCACATAAAAAGTCAGAGGCAGGGTCTGACTCTGTAATCTCAGAGCTTCTGTGGAGAGATGGAAGATGGCAATACAAGAATCATCCAGAAGCTCAAGGGCCAGCTAGCCTGGAGCACAGCAGTAGAAAGAAGAGGAGAGACCCTGCCTCAAAGTGGAAGGCAAGAATCTGCTACTGAAAGTTGTCTTACTGTCTACACATTCATACCATGGAGTGTGCACCCATCTACCCCAATATGCCCCACACTCTAAATTAATAGTTAGTTAATTAGAAGTTTGGTTCATCATCCCCTTATAATGGCTGACCTTGTCAACTTGACTGGATTTAGAATTGTCTAAGAGACTCTGCAGGTCTGTGGAGGTATTTCCAGAGATGTTTAGTCAAGGGGGAAGAGTCACCCTCAATGTGAACAGTACCATCCCATGCGCTGGTCTTCCAGACTGCTTCCAGCCTGAATAAAAAAGAAAAAAAGGGGGAGAAAGATCTAAGCACCATAATTAATGTTTCTGATTTCTGATTGGGAGTGCAATGGGGGCGGGCAGCCTTGAGCACCTGTTGCCACAACTTGGTACTGTGGAAGAGCGTATCCTCAAACCACTAGCCTGAATAACCCTCTGCTTTTCCTTAAGTTGTATTTTCTTCTCAAGTATTGTGTCACAGCATCAAGAATAGCGACTGATGTGCCCCTTCATCTGAAACCCCTTTCCAGCTTACACACATACACACACAAACACACTGGGGTGTTGGGGAAAACTAATCACATCTCACTCAGCCAGGCCCTGGTGGGGAGCGCTTCTAATACCAGCACTCAGGAAAAATGCAGTAGTGTGAGGCCGGCCTATGCTAGAGTGTGGCCTTGTTAAAAGAAAAAAAAAAGAAAGAAAGAAACAGCTCACTTTAAACAGGATCATTTTATGCTGGAGTAGTTGCCCTAGTTACAGAAACAAAATATAAGAGAAAGAATAAGAAAGAATAACAAAATTAGAAAACACGACAAAGAGAAAGGAATGTTGCTTGGTGCTTGCTAAGTGATATGAACTAGTAAACCCCATTTTTATCTGAAACAGGAATAGTTCACAAGGTAAGTGTAACTTCTAATTTACAGATGAGAGAAATGATGTTCCAAGAATTTAAGTAGTAGCCAGCTGTGGGGCATACACATTTAATCCCAGCACTCTGGAGGCAGAGGGAGACAGATCTCTGTGAATTGTAGACCAGCTTGTTCTATATAGTGGGTCCCAGGACAGTCAGAGCTACATAGTAAAACCCTGTCTCAAAAAAAAAGTAGCTTCATATTGTCAGTAAACGCTGGTACTAGGCTTTTGCTTTTGTATTTTCTAGACAATTCTAGCTCTCTATATTCCATGTTCTCCCTGTTAAACAGAGGGGATTGCTGAAAAAAATCAAATAGCCCACATGGATCAGCTGCTTATTTGTAACTTAAGGATCCCTTTGGTTGCAATGCTATACATAATTGACTCTCTATTACACCCCTATTTGAATTTGACCCCAACACAGATTTCTGTGGATGTTTGAGCACAGAGAGGTTCTCCCCACTACCCTGGAGGCCAGTGCCTACTTCAACAATTCAGCCTATGGCATTCAAAACCATTATACTGTACGCATAGAAGATGGTAGAGTAATGTAGCAGATGGCTCCCATCTATAAATTGCTTCATACCCAAGAATAAATTTCTTTTGCACTCAAGAAAACTGGCGCCCTCACAGCCATCTGGTCAACCTCTTCAGTGGTACTGCTCATAGAAACCGCTGTGAGTTGAGCTGGTTTTCTTAACCTCATATGACAAAGTATGTGTATAAAAGTTCTGTTTGATAAGACAACACAGTTAATGATTTCTTCACTGATTACAGTAAGTGATAAAGGAATGAAGAACCAGGATCAAGTACCTAGGTTCTCTGTCAATTTACTTTTGGGTTATAAGGAATTCTCTGAAGCATTGTAGAGCTTTGGGACTATGCACTCTTGAAATCAAGTTTTGGTTCTTAAGAACACACCCAGGGCCCTATAACTGATTGACATATTCCAGATCTGCAAAGCAAAGAATTGCTCTTAAGGAACTTCTTTCAGGGGCTGGAGAGATGGCTCAGTGGTTAAGAGCACTGGCTGCTCTTCCAGGGGTCCTGAGTTCAATTCCCAGCAACCACATGGTGGCTCACAACCGTCTGTAATAAGATCTGGTGCCCTCCTCTGGCATGCGGACATACATGGAGGCAGAATGTTGTATACATAAGTAAATAAATCTTAGGAAAAAATAAACCTTCTTTCAATGGCTTTTTGCTTTAATTTTTTTTTTTTGCTTCATCAAATATTTTTTGACCTGCTCTGTGTGGCCACCAAGAGAACAGCAAAAAGTACTGATGGTCCCTGACTATAGTTGCTAGGTAAGTTGCTAGGCACCTCTAGGAATAATAATACACCATCACCTTCAAAGTGTCCTTTATTTTCAGCTCAAATTTTATGATACAAACTGAGAATACCCAGAGATATTTCTGTGAATCTTTCTTATCTTTTAAAAATGTGCTCCATGACCTTGAACTAAAACATGCTTCAGAGTTTGTTTCTTTTTTTCTTTTTTCTTTTTTTATTGTTAAAAGAAGAATTTACATTTACTCCCCTTGTCCCAGGCCCTCCCACTCCCCCACTACCCCACCACCCTCCCCCTGCTTCCTTAAGATGGGGCAGGATACCCTGTCCTATGGGAAGCCCA
>JAQHUG010000008.1:17951851-17983257 GCA_028555095.1 Dicrostonyx torquatus | reverse complement strand
CTCCTCTGCTGCCCAAGTACCTAGTTGGGAACATCCCTGTGAACACCTGGGATTCCCTCTAGAGACAAGTCTCTTGCCACTCATAAAATGACTCCCTTAATGTAGATATCTTATTCCCTTCTCCAATATCAGAGTTTGTTTCTTAAATGTTAGCCTTAAACTGAGCATTTTCCGAAATGTACTCCTTAACTAAGCATGTTTAGTAATATACCCAGCCCTAAAGAGCTCTCTAGTGTGAATGTACACAGACAAATAAAATCCCATACTTTCTTCATTGAAGGCATTGCTTTGGAGATGACTCTGATACTATCCTTACCTGCTGCAGGCAGCAAATCCTTCTCTACTCTTATGTCTTGGCCGTTCTTGCTTTGGTACAACTCATCAAAACCTGAGCATGTTGTCTCCAGTTACACAGGTTGTTGCCAAAATAGCAGTAAAGAACACAGTCATGAGATGTCCATCCTAATGGATGCTGCATATTTCATTTCAATTATGGATTTACTCTTATTGCTTGATTCAATATGAACCTTAAAACCTCATTGTGAACTAGACAGTAAGATACAGGGCAGAAATAATCAGAGGGCAGAAATGATTGGTCCAAGTTTAACTCACTTATGATACTGAGTGGTCATACAAAGGGTATATCTTCCAAAAGGTCTCTGACAACTCAACTTTTGGGGAGGGCAAAACACAACTGACTGTGATATATACATGCCGACTTCTAGTTCAAAGTCAAAACACATAGTCAGATATATAATTATGATAGACAACAATTTACACTGTAAGCTACTGTACAAGTGAGTGGCATTATGGCTCTTCAGTCTGAATGTACACATGTCTGTCCACCACTCTGGAAGAAAGCAGCACACATCTTCTCTCTAGAAATTCTACTGTTTAGAATATGATGTAAGAAGGCAAACTGTGTCCTCAGACCTGCTCAGTGGAGCAGTGGACACAAATATTAGGATAGAAAATTCCAGGTGTGGTGAATGTTTATATTCATTCCAATGGAGAAGTAAGGACATTAGAAAGAGTAGGAAATGAACTTAAGGAAACAAAACATTAGTTCTCAAAGAAGACAGAGAATGGAGAAAGTGGGGTGGGCTGAGTGCAAAAATGGACCAGATGCTAGAAAGTAAAACAAAAGCAAAAAACTGAACAGCAGCCTGGCTTACCTAATCGATCACGTTCAACATGACTAAAATAGAATTTAATTCAGTTCCTGGTAAAGGAAATCAGCACCCCCCCAGAGCATCCAGAGGCTCACAGCAGAAAGTCTCTTGAATAAGCCATTGAAATGGATCTGAGTTTATGTTCAGCATTCATAAGAACTGGTTCCTTTCTTCCTGATGAAGTCAGAATGTCCTAGAACATTAGGACTTTCTCTAGGAGCTTTAAAAAATTAAAATACAAAGGATTGCATTTTAACATATTCTCTCTCTCTCTCTCTCTCTCTCTCTCTCTCTCTCTTTCTCTCATTAAATGTAGAGAACACTATAAAAGCATTCAGAATGTCCTCAAATCATAAAGATGAAAAAGGAGCCAAGAGGTATAATTGTGGCGAGATGGTTGCGTGAGTAAGGACATGAGTCAGGGCAGTCACTATGGTGTTAAAGCCAGTGCTTCTCAGGTCCACCGCCTGGGCACATCTTCAGTCTCTGAGGGCACACTCTCCCCACCCTCACTGTGGTCCACTGCCATGGTGGTCACACTTTTAACAGGCCTTGCTTCATGGATCTACGCTTTCCTTGCCCGCCCATGCCTCTCTCAGTTGCCTTTCAGCTACAGTCATTCACCACATGAAAATATCAGACCTAACAAGATGATTAGATGCGAAGTTCAGAGTAATAACCACGCAACACGGAACGTGCCATCAATGTGGTGTCCGCGCAGTATATATTATGGCAAAACCCTGGTAATTGCCTGTCTGGTTTAATTTTCAGCTGAGTAGAGGGAAAATTCTTCTGAGGCTGGACTCTCTTCCTCTGTGATTCTTATTACAAGTATCCATACTGGTCGGGAAGCCACAGAAACCCATCACTCCAGTTCAAAACTTGGCATATTTTCCGAGTTGGCCACTCTCACCCTAAGGTAAAGCAGTCTCCCCAACTTGGCTTCTTACAGAGTTCTTACATTTTCATTAGAAATGAATTTCATCTAACCTTTAGATAATCCAAAATAGGCATCTACTAGGAAATTATGGGGTAGCTAAACCCCAGGGTAGAGAGTGGTGTGACCCAGGGTGAGGACACCGTATCCTCAGTCCGCCTGTCGGCACATGGCTTCACACATAAATGGCCTCTCACGTCTTGGAGATTTGCTGTGGTCTTCCTACCACACAGAAAAGGTAGCACCGTGGCTGGAGGGCAGGGAGTGGAGTGGAAATGCCTGCCACAGGTTTTCAGCCTCTTGTTTTTGTATCTGCTCCAGCCATTCGTTTCCAGCTTAAGGTCTGGGGATCGTTTGGCATGATGCTTTCATTTTCAGACCTGCTCAGATGTCTAGTGAGTGTTCAGAGGATGGGAAATCCCGAATCTAGGCTGGAGGTAAGAGGGAGAATGCTTTCAGAGAAGGACACCGGGAAGACAGCCTGTCTGAGCTGAGTCTCAATGTGTGTGTAGCTGGATCTATCTAGACAGTGATGCTAACATGGAGAAGGCAGCCAGGAACAGGAGATAAGACTAGACAGGTGAAAGAAAAATGTGTATAAAAATACCGGTTGTTAGATTTTTTTTTTTTGGGGGGTGGGTTTGAGACAGAGTTTCTCTGTAGCTTTGGCATTTGTACTGGAACTCACTCTGTAGACCAGGATGGCCTCAGGCTCACAGAGATTGGCCCATCTCTGCCTCCGGAGTGCTGGGATTAAAGGCGTGTGCCACCCCTGCCTAGCTGATTGCTAGAAATTTTAAGTGAGTAAGAGAAAGGATGTCTCTGGGTTTCAAAGAGTCAAGCTTGAGCGTTTTCCTTCTTATGAAGTACAGTCATGTCAGGCTCCTGTAGCCAGATGCCCCTGGCTGGGCAACTTAAACAGCGGACATCTGTGTCTCACAGTTTTGGAAACCTGAGACATCTAAGAACAAGACACCAGCAGGTCTGGTTCTTGGTGCAGGTTCCCTCCCTGGTTTGTAGATGGCCATCTTCTCTGTTCCCCCATGGCAGAGAGGGCACGAACTCTAATCTGTCCCTCTTCTTACAAAGTCACTAGTCCTACAGTGCATTGGGGGGAGATCACGGTAGTGGTGTCATCTAAACTTAATACTCCCAAAGGCTTAACCTCCAAATCTTACCTTGGTGATGGGGGTTTCTGTATGAACAGGGCAGGCAGGAGGAATGTGGAGGACACTAACATCCAATCACAGCACAGCCATCATCAGCCTCACTGTGGGAAGACAAGACATGGACCTATTAAGCATGCTCCTCCCCCAGATGCCTACGGACTGGATCACTATAGCCCACAAAGCTGTTCTTACTCAAATCCGCAACCAGCTAACAGAACTCCAGTAATGGCTCCTCAGACAGGCTCAGCATAGCTCCAAGACAGTCTTTTACTTTTAGTCCTGCAAATGCTTCTCCAGAAACCCACTGGCATGCCAGCTGAGTGTGAGCAGGAGGTGGGGGGCAGCACTTCCCCAGCTTAGGTGTTAAAGGGCACAGTGAGCCCTGGGAGAATATGCAGTTTCTTTCCTACTGTCATGTGACTCAAGAGTTGATATCACAGGGTTCCCCCAAATCTTATGGTCAGTCAGTGCTAATATAAGGCAGCAAATATATCCTTCCCATGTTGTCTTCTTCCCGTAGATTTCAGTCCCTTGCCACTCAAGCAAGTGTGTAAGTTTGAGGCTTGAAATTTTTTGAGGGAAGTGAGTTGACTGTTTTTTTAAATTGAAAACTAAATTTCTGCATATAGTGTATTCTTTTCACCATTTCCTCCCCATCTCTTCCCAGATCCTCTCTACCTTCCACCCGTCCAATTTCATACCTTTTTCTCTCTCTTTAGAAAACAATCAAGAAAATAAAATAAACCATTCATAATTAACACACACACCAAACAAAACTCAAAAAAAATCAGAAACCATAATATACAAGCAAAAGGCCAATAAGATTTAAAAAAAATTCCCCTCCAAATGCCATTGAGTTAGTTTTGTGTTAGCCTTCTACTGCTGGTCATGGGACCTGCCTTAAGTGTGTAAGTGTGGTTTGTACACTCGGTGAGCCTCCTGGGAAGAAAACTAATTATTCCTTCGTGAGCAGTTGTCAGTTGGAGATAGCTTCTCGGTAGGGACAGGAACTAGTGTCTACTTCCACTCCTCAGGGCTAGACCCCATCTGGATTGGACCTATGTGGCCCCTGTGCACGCTGCCACAGCCTCTGTGTGTTCACACGTGTGTCATTCCTGTCATGTCTGGGGGACACTGCTTCCTCGGAGGACACTCCATGCATTTTGACTTTTCCAATCTTTCTACCTTCTCTTCTGCAGAGTTCCCTGAGCTCTGAGGGGAGGGTTTGATGAAGGCATCCTGTTTAGGACGGAATGTTCCAAAGCCTTTCGTTCTGCACATTGCACAGTTGTGGGTTTCTGGGTTCGGTTCCCGTCTACTGAGGGAGAAAACTTCTCTGGTGGTAGCTGAGCTAGACGCTGATTTATGGTCATAGAGGATGCCATCAGGAGTCGTTTTATTGCCATGCTCCTTTAGCATAACAGTCGTATTTGATTATCCCCTGGGCCCATGGCTTATTGAGTCTCATGTTCTTGGCCACATGAACAGTGTCAGGAATGAGTTCTAACTCATGGAGGGGCCTTAAATCCAATCAAATGAGGGCTGACAGTTTTTGAATCTCCACAAACTGAAACAAAAATGGGTGAAAACAGAACTCTCACTTGTTACATAATGGTTGGTATATTTTTATAAACAAAACCTCAGAGTTCTTTTAAAATGGTATTGCCTATGAGAAGGAAGCCCCTGATGTCATTTGTTTTTCATTTAAGTCATCAGGAACCATAGCCATCTCCTAAACCTTAGGAAAATACCAGTTACATGTGCCATTTGTCATCTTTTAGCGTAAACCCGTGTTGGTGGGGAGGAGAAGCCTGGTTAAAGAAGAAAAAGACACAGCGTACAGGGAAGAATCTGTGTACCAAAGAACAAGGTCACTAATGAAGTGATGTGGCTAACCAGCAGTTGGCTTTGGGGATAAAGATTCCAGGCCCTTGAGCAATGCTGTTCCTTTCGCTCCAAGTCTGTCTATCTTGTTTTCAACTCCTTGCCTGGTGGTTTGTGGGCTGAGCTCACTGCTGGGACAGCACTAGGGGCTAAACACACAAATGCACTCAAGACCTAGCTCGTATCCCCTTAGAGGGCAAGGAGAGCTGGGATTTCACAGATAGGGAATTCAGCACTGTCTCCCAACCGGAAGTGAGGCTGTTTACAAGTGCTGTCTCCTTTGGGCCCTAGGGTGTTTCCCAGAGATACGTTTGGTAAAAGCAGAATTCTAAATTTGATGGAGAAAACAATCACTTGGTACTTACAATAAGAACTAAATGTTTCCCTCTTCTTTCCACATGCAGCCTTGGTTATTTAGTGGGGTCATTTATGGTTTGGATTCAAAATCAGCATGAAAAAAAAATAAAGCTTGTATTCATCAGTCCTCCAGACCAGAACATTCTATTGAATACTGACTATCTTGCTGGGATTACAAAGCACTGTTCAATCTAGTTAGGACCTGCGATGAACTTATAGCCAGGCCACAGGACAGAAGGGTTATTCATGGCGTCTCCATCATCGCTGTATTCCTCCCACCTAGCACTGTATTTATTTAGTAAATTCTAGGTGCTCTACACATACTTGTCAAGTACATGAATGAGATCAGCATCTCATGAGGAAACCAAGTACATTCCAGGTGAGAATGGCTGTGTAAAGGCAATGGAATTTTAGCAATGCTTTCCGGATGGGGTAGGACTCCATGGGGTTAGGGGAGGGGCAAGAGAAGGAGGTAATTCCTTTGGGTAAGGAGGCATAGTTGAGCCTGGAAATCCAGGTATTTTCAAGAGGCAGAAAGGCTGGTGTGTAAGAGATTCAGAAGTAGGAGAAAGCACTGAGAAGGGTGGATTGGGGTCAAACTGACTAGGAGGAGGAGACTATGGATATTTAGGTGTTGCCAGGTATGAATGGGTGGTCTCATCCTGGGTGCTCCTCCTTGATTTAGCTTTATCCAAAAGAGAGAGAGAGAGAGAGAGAGAGAGAGAGAGAGAGAGAGAGAGAGAGAGAGAGAGAGAGAGAGAAGGAAGGAAGGAACAAAAAATAGAAAGAAAAGGAAGAGTAAATCACCTGCCTTCCTTTGTACTTTTCCAAGTGAGTCAGAGGATTATAGTGTTCACAGTCAATTTTGATGTAAAGACAGGAACCAAAAGAACAAATCTCTTAAGTTCCAAGAGACTGTTCTTTACAAAACAAAATTTAAGAGAGAGAGAGAGAGAGAGAGAGAGAGAGAGAGAGAGAGAGAAAGGCCGGAGGGGGGGGGAGAATGTGCATAGAGAGTATGAGGAAGTGTGGGTGCTCAGAAATGGTACCCCATATCTGTCCCTTGGACTTAACTTAGGTAAATTTTAGAGGGCTTTCTCTAAAACTACATTATCACCTGAACCCCAGATCCAACAAAAATGAACGTGTCTTTCTGAACTAGCCCTAACAAAGGGAAACAAACTCACTCCACAGAGGATGACCATGAAGTCAAGCAGCACCCAGGGCACTGATGACATTTGTCCCCTGCTGTCCTCAGTGTTTAAAACCCATTCCTTCTTCTAAAAATTATTAATTCTTCCTCTAAGTTGGCTACAGCCCCCATTTCCCCTCCCCCAAGAAGATAGTATGGAAGCTTCTAGATTCCATTGTAATTTTGGTACTTATCTTCCAGTGATGCCCAAATACACAAAACAGCTCAGTAAGTTTCTCTCCCATTCATGTGTACACAGTCAATTAATTTCTAGGTCTCAAATATTGATCCTCCACAGGAGAAAGAGAAGTTTTGGCCCCTATAGATGAAAAGACAGCAGGAGCCTGGGCTGTGTCATTCCTCTGAGTAGAACAGCATCTTCTCTGCAAAACTAAATGACCTTGAAAAAGCCCCATAACCTGATAAAGTTTTTAAAGGTTTATTTATTTATTATGTATAGAGTGTTCTGCTTGTATGTATCCCTGCAGGCCAGAAGAGGGCACCAGACCTCATTACAGATGGTTGTGAGTCACCATGTGGTTGTTGGAAATTGGACTCAGAACCTCTAGAAGACCAGTTAGTGCTCTTAACCACTGAGTCATCTCTCCAGTCCCCTGAGAGATGTTTAGAGAACAAAAAGTCAGGTAAAAATAATCAGAAAAAGTGGAATAAAAAAATCAAAACTCCTAAGATTAGATTTCTTGATAAGATGGTTACAGAAAGAAGAGAAAAAAATTTTATAATTAGCTTTCCTTTCCATGTTGCAATATTATTTATCTTTATTAGAATGATCAGCAGGCCTCCTGTCTCTTACTATGCTATTAGCTGTCTTATTAGTTCCCTGTCCTTGTTGCTATAGCAACATAACTGACAAGAAGCAAATTAAGGAATAAGGGGTTAATTTGGCTGATAGTAACAGGGACTCACCACGGCAGCAGGAATCTGAGGTGGCCGGTCACATTCAACCCACAGGTAAGAAGCAGAAATTGACAAATATTTGTGCTCCTCTTACTCAGAAGAACATCCTTGCATCTGGTCCTTTATCAAGTCCTCTCACTTGGGGCATGCTGGGAGCTCCTGGGGGATGAGAGGACATTGCTAGACACAAAGTAAGAGCTCAAAGAACTATATCCTATATGGGATTCCAGTGCAACATGAGCTGCAGACAATGGACCTTTTCGGAGTCTAGTGGACAACCTTGGAAACCAGTGCACATGTGCACACACACACCACCAACGCCACCTTCAAAAAGTAAGTATTACCTTTCGAAATCATGTTCTCCATTTCAGTGTCAAGGAATCTGCTTTTTGAAGTTTTTCTTACTCTAGCTCAACCTTTGCTATGCTAATACGATAATTGTCTTCCATTGCTTTGACTCTTTACATCTGTTAACTCCTTCAGTCCCACCCAGAAACTCTAGTCTGGAGGGTTAGGATTTAGATCATCCTCTTCCCCTAAATTCCCAACAAAGAATTTGAGGGTCAGTCAGGACTGTCAGTCAGAGAGGAACACATAAAGCCTTGCAGATTCCCCTAGAGCAGTGGTTCTCAACCTTCCTAATGCTGCGTCCCTTTAATACAGCTCCTGTTGTGGTGACCCCCAATCATAAAGTTATTTTCCTTGCTACTTCATAACTGTAATTTTGCTACTGTTATAAATGGTAATGTAAATATCTGTGTTTTCCAATGCTCTTAGGTGACCCCTGTGAAAGGGTTGTTTGACCCAAATGGAGTCACTATCCACAGGTTAAGAACCACTGCTCTAGAGACTGTTTGCTGTGTGTTGGATACTTCACATTTCTGGGGGAGCATTTTGGAGATTTTCCTTGCATTAAAGGGAAAAGTCAGGATTCATTAGTCTTTTCTGGGACAGTCTCAAACGTTCCTTATTCTGTTGGAGATGGGGGCAGTGAGCCAAGTACTGTGAAGGGCGTTGGCTTACTCTGCTCTTCCGGTTACAATGACAAACTTCCCATTGCATAGACACATCATAGACATTTAGAGAAAGCAGAATGTAGGTGGATTATACAATGCTTTGGGAAGACTTCTCCTAGTCCAACAGTAGAGCCAGAAGAATGGGTAAGACTGAAGTTGAGGGAATAGGGAATTTCTAGGTAAAGTAATAGAAATGGTGTAGGACTCCTATATGACCTACTCTGTCCAGAAATGCAGGAGTGAGAAATTTAGGACATAGGAGCCCTGCAAAGACAGCGTGTGTTCATGCATTATGGGTGCACACATACTGGTGCATCTATGCACACACAGCTGTTTGAACAGCAATCTTTATTTGCACATTCTGCCTCTGAAATCCTTGTACCCTCTCTCCCCGGTCTGAAAAACATAGTCTGAGTATTAGTAATGACAAAGGTGTCTCACACACGGAAAGTGCCAACCTTGAAGGAGGTGTTCCTGTATTTGTAGCCCGAGGACTGGGGACCGCTCTGGATGGACCTACTCCGTGTGCTGTGAAGAATAACTGCCACGGCCACTTCATTATTACAACTATAAAGTACTGCTTGCTTAAGGCCACTGCTAAAACATTCCCGCCGTACTCCGAGACGCTGGTAAGATTCTGCACATAAAGCTCGGGAGTGTGCTGGGTTCCTTAGCTTCTCTGCTCTGCACCTCCTATTTCAACAGGAAGGGTGGGGGACGAACTGGTGAGCAGGGATCTAGGAATGCAAGTGGCTCCTTTGGCTTCCTGCTCTGCCCACATAAAGGAAAAGCACCATTCAGCAAAGCCAACCCCCAGCTTCAGGCAGCTCAGCCAACCTCCCTTTCTTTCCTTCTTCCTTTTGGTGAATGCCAAATGCTGTGGGATGCGATGAACCTGCCAGGCCTTTCTCAAAACCTTCCCCCAGTGGGGTTCTGTGTTATGCAGCCCTGTGGCCCATGTGTGGGGAACAAGGAATTCTCAAACACTGTGTTCTTACTTGCTAGACGTACTTGTTGTCCCTGAAGCCCTGGCATTCATGCCAAAGTCTGTGTCCCTGACTGTTGAAGGAATGTGACTTAGCTTTAGGATTTCAACCGTAGTGAGAGAAAATAAAAGAAGTTCTGAGTCTAAAACTTCCCTGTGAGAAGAGACTAGAATGGTGAAGAGTGAAGTATTCCCTCCCTCCCTCCCTCCCCACCCCCAACAACCCTTCTAATGTGAGCTCGGACCTATCATGAACTGCAGTGGGCTATCACCTAATCCCAGGTCACCCGTACGACTTGTTTTACTAATGCATTTCCACCCAAACCCACCTGAGAGTCAGCGAAGTTGGACAGCTCGTGTGAGATGCGGCTGCCCGCAAACTACAGTAATTTTCATGTAGGTTTCATCAGCTCCTCCTCCTTACGGAAGAACCGTGTGAGGGACCAGGCTTTTTCTTTAGGCCACCAACCAGCTCCCAAATCATGATATGGAGACTTATTATTAGTGATGAATGCTCAGCCATAGCTTATGCTCTTACTGTAATCTGCTTCTCTTCTACATTTTGCCTTGGGACTTTTTCACCTTTTTTTCCTTTCGTAGATCTTACTTTCACTACTTTTCGTGTCTGGCTGATGGCTGCCTGGCTTCTGGCATGTTCCTCTTTCTCGTCATTCCTCTCTTCTCAAGTCTAGGTTTTTCTTCCTACTTGTCCTCCCTGCCCGCTAGTCCCACCTATCCCTCTTCTGCTATTGGCCATTCAGCTTTTTATTGGACCAATCAGGTGCCTTAGGCAGGCAAGGTGAAACAGATGCAACACATCTTTACCTAATTAAACAAATGCAGTATAACCAAACGTAAGACACCTTTACACAGTTAAAAGTAATATTCCACAGCATAAATAAACATAACACATCTTTGCCTAGGTAAAATAATATTCCATAGCAGTGTGATTCATACAATAGTCCACTCTTCCATAGGTGGTGTTTAATGAGTTCCTATTGCACACCTGGCTTTGGAAGCACAGCCCTGAATGAGACAAGTTAGGGCTCTTTTAATCACTGGTTTTTAGAAAGAAAATCCATGGATACTGTGCTATGTGATCCGCTTTCTGTCACTGCAACAGAATGTCTGAGATAACTAGCTTACAGAAGAAACTTCATTGTCTCATGGTTTGAGAAGTTCTGCTTGGTGATCAAGAAGGTATATTACTTTTAGATGCCTGGATAGTGTGTCTATGACAAGGAAGCATGAGGCAGCTGAAATGGCTCACTACATGGACAGGAAGTAAAACAGGAAGTGGCCCGAGTGCCAGAATTCCTTCAAGTGCCTAACAGCCAATGACCTAAAGACCTCTAGGTTCTGCCTCCCAAATAGCTACAGGAGGTCACTCCCAAGCCTTTAACATTTAGGCTTCGGGGAATAGCCAACATCCAAATTGTAGCAAGTGCTATAGGAAAAAAATAAAACAAGGAAATGAAACATTACTGATGATAGGACATAAAAATTCTGCCCGTCATGTCAAGAGCAATTTTCAGAGCCCTGGAAACTGTCACGGCAGCCACGATGACAATATGATGCTCCCACAGCTGGCATAAGAGGATCCTCAGCCAAATAGGTGTGTGTGAGCTTGCGGGAAACCACTGTCAAAGTGAGCCTGCTACAACCCAGATGGACCGCATGGCTCAGGGTGGTGATTTGACCCTGAGATCCATAATTACCCACCTTGATGGAAAATCGGCCTTCTCCCCCTTCTCTCCTTACAAGGGGGTTTTGAAAATTGATTCCTCCCAATCTGGAAGCCATTTGGAGAGTCCCATGAGGAAAGAGCTATGTAGCAATGTGATTATTAGTGTTGATTTCATTTGCTATGACATGACCGGGAATTACTGGGAAAACCCATTACCAAGGAGCAAATGAGTTTGCAAAGATGTGACAAATTAGCATGTCTAAAGACTGGCCACAGCATCAGGAGGCTGAGGGACTATCAGTGTGTCTAAGCTGTGTAAATAGGCACTGCTGGGGAAGTAGCATGATTTAGGGATCTACTGAGAAGGTGGTCTGGCCTTTAGAAAGGAAGTAAGTTAATAGCAGAGCCGTGTCTTTTGGGAGGATTGTGTGTCCCAGAGGTAGCAAGGTTTGCTAATAATTCATTTGATGGACGATGGGGGAGTTCTCCCAGAGATACCTGAAAATTCAGAAAATGTATGAAAGCCGTTGTTAGAACAATTAATAAAACTGAATATCCTTGGTCTACAGGAGATTGAAATCTAACTAATGCGTAAATTAATTTCACACAAAATCTTAACATCATATTTTACGCTTTGGACTGACCCCCCTTTGAATACTTCCCAGGGTCTGCACTGATGTTGTTAACAAATATAACTCAAATCCACACTTAAATAAAGTAACAATTGACATAATGATCGTTTTATTAACTCTTATACAAATTCATTTTATATCACTCGAGAAAAATGAGAAGTTTCCTTAAAATTGATAATACAGATGGTTTTAATTTTATTATAAGTTTGCACATGTAACTTCTTATTTTTTTTACAATTTCTCCTGGACTCACAAATAAAAGCTGGACTAGGGGAGTGGCACAGATGCTAACATACTTGCCACACAAAGCAAGAAGGGCTGAGTTTAAGCCCCAGTGTGCCCATAAAAGGCTACACACAGAGGCGCTCACTCAGTACCTCAGTGAGGGGTGAGTTGAGAGGGAGGTGAGGCAGAAAGATCCTGAGGGTCACCAGCTCCAGGTCACTGTATCCATCACAAAGGCTGACTATGAACCATAAACCTGGTGCCCAAGAACATGGAGTTGGACACGGAACTCCTGGATCTACTACAATAGTAGGCCTGTCGCTTTAAATAGGAGTGGGCTTGGAACCTATGAAAGCAAGAGTCAAGTTTCAGCCTGTAGTTACATGGCCCTCAGTTGGTAGTGGGTAGGTCTTTATCTTGAGTGTTGTGTGGCCACATAGGTGTTAAAATAGACTTAGTACCTGAGTCCACTAGACCTATATCCGCAAATGCTGGTCTCATGCTAGAATAAGTCACATGTTTGGAGGGACCATGTCCATTCAGACAGGCTTAGTAACTGGGGCTAGAGGTATCAATTTGGCTTTTGGATAGCCTGCAGTCTAGGCTGTCCAGGTCAACTTGTTTCTAAATTAGCCTGAAACCTGGGCTATCCTGGTGCTGGACAGGCCAGAAGTGTATGTCCACAGGAGCAGCCTGGAGACTTAAGTTTACAGGTTTCAATATGATGATTAGGACTGAGGATTCCCACCTTATACTGAGAAGACATGTATGAAGCCAGGGATCACAGGGGCCAAGCTGTTCTTTGGGGCTGCTGGACTAGTATGACCCTTAGGAGAGTCTGGACAGTCCACAAAGGCTGCCCTATCTCTGGTGTAGGCTCAAAGCACAAGGCCACTGAGGTCACCAGCACTGGGGCTGGTGGTGAAACCGAGCCAGAGTTTTGAGTCTATTAGGCAGCACTGGATTATAACCTGATTTAACACCAAGGTAGGCATGGAGGCTCACCCCTTGGGTACCAGCTTGAAATCTGATACTGTGGTAGCTGTGCCAGCTTAAGTTTTCCTGGGTCAAGTCCCATACTGGACTTTGGGGCCAAGTCATATGTTCAGCTGCTGCTTCCCCCAGATGAAGAGCATCTCTCTGCTCTGTGCTCCCTAGGGCTAGGGGATGGGATGATTGTCCTCCCAACACTTTCCCATGTGTCCTGATTCTTTTTCAGTGCTGAACTCACCTGGTGTCCTTAGCGCTTGGGAAGGTGTTTTTGAGCCTAGATAATCACTCAGAGTGATGTTTCTGTGAGAGAAAAGCCCTGGACCTGTCCCCGTTTGTTCTCCCAATAAAGAACAGACTGTGTCCAACTGATCTCCAAAAATTTCTAAAGCAATTTGCAAGTTGGATTTAAGTAAGACTCACGGTAAAGAGGCATCGTGATTGGATTAATAAATACATTCTAGACAATCTTTCCTCATTCAAATTAAGATCAATAATGGCAGGTAAAAAATAATTAGGTAAACTGGGCTAAGCAGATTCAAACCAAGATGGCCAGGCAACACAGACAGCCTAAAGGGAACAGTCCAGATTCTTGTCATTGCCTACTATCGCCATGATATATTAATCCCTCCAAAGAAACTGTGTGATCCTCTGCAAATAGAACAAGCAATCATTTCATAGAGGCCACTAGTCAATCCCGTCTCTCTTTTCTACTCACAGGCAACAACAACAAGAGAATTCCATAATGAGAAGCCTAGGTCCAAGCCACTTCGCTGGCCAATTCTAGTATCACTGAAAAAACTCATCGGTCCTTTACCAACTTTTCAAACCTGACAGACGAAGGTGATTTACTCCACGGGGCTAGATTGACCCGATATCAAACCAGACAAAAATATCACAAGGAAAGATCCCAAGTTCGCAGTAGTTACTGCAAACTATGCAATGATACACCAAGGGATTGTGTCACTCGACCCTAAGAATGATAGCCAAAACCAGCGGCAAAGAAGTCACAAAGAATATGTGATCAGGATGAATGGGTAGGGCCTCCTCGCAGCAGCAGGTTTAATCCCAACACCCATGCAGGTCAGTGGATGGTCACAAGAAACCTCAGAAATAGGAGATGGTTTAAGAGTACTGCCCCATTCCCATTCAGAGAGGCAGGACACCAAGTATTAGAAGTGCCTCCCGCACTTTTTTTTTTCAAATATGTGAATTTAGGTTACCAGAGTCAGGATTTGTTCATGTCCACTAGTATAAGACCTTCCTTCATTATCCTCCACCAAACCAAGACTCTGAACTCTTCACCTCTGCATGTCAAAAATCTCTGAGAACTGGGTCAGAACCTCAGATGACTCAGCAGCTAAAGGTGTTTGCCACCAGCTTCATTTCTGGAACCCGCACAGTGGAAGTAGAGAACCTTGCAAGCAAGTCATCCTCTGACCTCTACACAGTGGGCTATGATGTGTGCACACACAAACACATACACAGAAGAAAATGCAAGGAAAAGTCTGAAATCGTCCTTCATGTTAAGGCCTTAGCAGAAGACCACAGTCTAAAAATGTTTCAATAAGGTGTGTGCATTTTACCAGATTCAAACTTAAAGCTCAACACTAGACTCAACTGATCATTTGTGTCCCCTGGGCAGTTTTATAAAGAATGAGTTAGGGATGAAGAGAGTCTGAGGGCAGACGGCCTCCAGATTTTCCTGGCTTGGAAGAGCAGAATGTTTGGGGATGGGGAGATGGCTCGGCAATGGGGATACTTGCTGGCGGATCTGATGACCCACATTTGATCACTGCAACCCACATGGTAGAGGGAGGAAGCCCTCACTCCTGGAAGTTGTCCGCTAACCTCCACACATACACATGGCATGCACACTGACTTCCCCCACCCCACAACAGATAAACATAAGAAAACAATTGCAAGTCGTATATTTACCGAGACTATTCTAACTCTGGTGCCAAATTCGAGGCTTCTGGAAACACAGAGAAGTAAACCCCTGGGATTCCTGTTCGCATTAGGTTCCAAAGCTTGCTCAGGATGTGCACAAGAGAAATCCCATTAACAAAGTGCACAGGAGACACCTCAGTATCCAGGTCATGCGTTCCTGAAAAATTAAAATTGCTTTTCCTCTTAAATACACAATACACTATTTCTATATACTATATATTGGTGCACACCATATATTGCATAAGTATATACAGCCATAAGATACACTTAAAATCTCAGCTAGTAAAGACGCAGAAACATAGGCAAACTTTGAACTCTTGTTAATTTTAATGACAAGGAATTTTAAAGAGACCTTTGTAATCCCTTGATGATTTAGAAGACTTCTTGTATCTGATAAAAAGTCACTTTAACTCACTAGCATTTGGTCCTCTAATCACCAGGGAATGTGAAGCAAGGCCTCCAAAAGCCCCACTTCCCTCATTTGCCTTGAGATTAAGAGCATCCAAGAGGCAGGTATTGTGTTTGCTCTGGGACCATGCAGTCAGCTAATTCCTGTCAGCACCATCTGGACTACCTTCACTAATTCCATTTTAAGACTAGGCCTGCTGATTGCTGGCAGGTCTCTTATCACATGGCCAGATCTCTAACCACTCATGTGAGTCTCCTTCCTAGGGGGGCCACATAAGGCATGGAAGGGAGAGGAAGAGAGAAAGAAAGAGAGAGAGAGAGAGAGAGAGAGAGAGAGAGAGAGAGAGAGAGAGAGAGAGAGAGAGAGAGAGAGAGAGAGAGAGAGAGAGAAAGAGAGAGAAGGAAGAAGAAAAGTGGTGGAGAGTTGGAGTTTAGGAAATAAATCTGGTGGGGCATTAGTGTGAGCTTGTGAGTTAAAACTGGGAACAACTGAAAGCTCACTGATCAGTGGAAAGACTGTAGTAATGTTTTGGGGTTGTAAAAGCTGAGCAAAGTGCTCGCATGAAGGCAAGAATGCAGAGAGAAACTGACCAAAGAGCTTTCTATGGGGGAACGCTCCCCAGACCGGACTGAGAGACTGCTCATCTTAGTTTATTGCACAATAAAAAGGAAAAATGGGGCGTTTTCAACCCTCCTCCCCAAAATGGACCGGGCCAAAGCAGTTTGTGGCATGTGCTGTGAACTCATTTAGAGAGGAATTGGCATATTTTAGAGCGGAATTGTCTAAAAATAACTTGTTTCATCAGTTCTGGGACATTTTTTCAGTCTTTTGCCAAGAGTCCAATTAATGTGTGTGGCTTTTTTCTTTCAGGAAGTTTTATAGGTCTTGATATCTTTTACTTTTTTACAAAGAAAATCCACACAGTCGAGTGTGTCTGAAAAATAATTGCAGGGATCTACGATGCCAATGCAGCTACTAATTCCATAGATCTAGGACGCTCATGAGGACCAATTAGTTCATTTAAACTGCTCTTCAAGTCACCCAGCCCCACCCCGTTCCTCTCTTCTCAACTCCTCTCCTCTCCTGTCCTCCCCCTCCTCATTTCCCCTCTTCTCCTCTCCTCCCTACTCTCTTCTTTCCTCTCCTCTGTTCTTCTCTCCCCTCTCATCCTCTTCTCTTCTTCTCCTCTCCTCTCCTCTGCCTTCCCCTTCCCTCCCCAGCTCCTGCCAAAGCTCACCTCTGCAGAGTGCTGGTGTTTCACTGTATCTGGGATGATGGCAGCAAAGGGGCAAATAAGGAGACCAGGAGACTGGCCCCAGCCTAGACTTCATCCTTGCTCAGAGTGTCTGCAGATGGCTACTAAGAAACAATTGAATATGAGAAGTGGCCTTTCCATACTAAAACCACTACTGCAATGATAATAATCCTCTGAAAAACATCAATAACTGGATGCCGTGGACTTTGAAAACAAAAGATTTTTGGAGACCCTACTACTGTTCTTTAAGTGGGCCAGCCTGGTTGGTTTGACATTTTAATCCAATGAAAAATAAAAATCAACATTATTCTATTTTATAAACCAACATTTCAGGGACCATCTCTGATGGCTCATTTAGGAAACTATCATTAATCTAACAAAATCCTGAACACTGCTGTCTAGGGATCCTAATATCATGATAGGCCAGAGAAATCATTGGCTCCTTCTACTTTAAAGACAGATCAATACGTAGAAGGGGCAGCGAGCTCTTACATGGGGGTTCCTTTCCCTGGAACAGAACCATGGTGTCATTGATCGAACATGCCATTGTTTCTCAGCTGACATTCCTCCTGTGGTGTGTGGTACCTTCTGCCGGAAAGGTTTAGTTAACCATCAAGAGCATCTTCTTGAGGGACACTTTACCCATCTGGGCAGCTAGCTGCTTCCTCCTCTCTGCTGTAGTAGAATTGTGGATATTATTTTGCTTTAACTCCTTGATCTTAAAGCAAAACAGCAAAGCAGATAATCACAAGAATCCTCTGCAGCTTCATTTTTTTTTCCCCTAGTCTTTCTGCTTCCTCCGTCTATGGGTACAGATCTAAGAAGAGTCTTTTTCATATTCAGGCTTCGTTTCCTCACCTCTGTCTCCTTGTTTGCTCCTTCCAACTGGCTTCCATCTTTTCTACCCATTGAACTTCTTTGTAACTATAGCTGTGCCTTCCACAGTGCCCACCCACTGGTTGATTTCCAATTCTCATTGTACTTTTCATCTCTTGAACAGCCTATGCCTTGACCATCACCTCTTTAAAATAAGCCTGGCAGCTGGGTATGACGTCACACACATGTGATTCCATTCTTGGGAGGGTAACAGGGATGGCTGTGAATTTGAAGCTATGTAATAGCTACTGTCAGTTCCAAGACAGCCTGGGTTACGTAGGAAGGCCCTGTGTCAAAAAGAGAAAAATGGGGCTGGGAATATAGCTCAGTGGTAGTGTCTACCTAGGACACATAACGTACTAAGTTTCAATTCACAGCATGTACATACACACAGAGAGAGAAGGAGAGAGAGAGACAGAGAAAGAGAGACACAGAGAAACAGAAAGACAGAGACAGAGAGAGGAGTCTAGGAATCATCTTCCTAGACTCCAGGATATCCTTCAACCAAGACTCTTTTCTTCTGGTGGCCTAGGGCATTTTTCTCAGTCTCCTTCCTCTCACACAGCTTCCTTAGATCCTAGACCTAAACTGGTTCTCTAGTGCTTTTTGATGATCTGGTCTACTCCTTGCTGGAGTTCTTTATCTGCATTAGCAGTACCATGAGGACCCGCACACTGTCTCCCCCTCCTCTTTTCTCTCCCTCTCTGTCTTTCTCCATGGGTTCTAGACTATAAATCAGAATATCACTAGAAGTAAAAATCTTCCTGCCTTAGCTTCCCAAAAGAAGACCCAGAAAGAGACAGAGACAGAGACAAAGAAACATACTGACTCATTTAACTAAACCAGGGACAGAAGAAAGGAATCCCGGTGTCCTCAGAACTCTTTCTTTCAGCTTCTTCTCTCTCTATATTATCTCCAAGCAAAAAAATAATCCCCACAGAGGGGTTGTACTCATCAGCAGCTCTGAATTTATGGGCTTATAGAATTTCTTCCTTTTCTCTCCACTCAGGTCACTGGGCATGTGCAGTAAGCACTTGTATCCACCGAGCTATCCTGCTGGCCTCATTATAGATCTTTTCTGCCCCAGTATGAGTGTTATAAGGAGGCTGTTTGTTTCCTGGCCGCCTGGCAGCTCAGACCTGAAATAATCACACAGAAACTATACCATTTAAATCATTGCTTGGCCCATTAGCTCTAGCTGCTTATTGGCTAACTCTCATATCTTAATTTAACCCATTTCTAGTAATCTGTGTAGCTCCACGAGGTTGTGGCTTACAAGGTAATGTTCTGCCTGTCTCTGGCAGGGCTACATGGCTTCTCTTTGACTCTACCTCCTTTCTCCCAGCATTCAGTTTAGTTTTCCCTCCTACTTCTATTCCCTGCACAGGCCCAAGACAGTTTCTTTACTAACCAATGGTATTCACAGCATACAGAGGGGAATCCCACCCACATCAATATGAGTTTTTTCCTTTGTTCAGAAATTGTAAGCTTGTTTGATGAGGTGCATAGCTACGGGACAGAAGTGGTTCTTGCTCTGAAGAAATTATAGCACTTTGACTATATAGAAACTACTTACTTTTTTCTTTCTGAGGTACAATAGAGAGGGGAAGTCAAGGGAAGATGAAAAGGGGGCTTTTGCCCTTGAATCTAGTTTGCCTACCCTGATGTCAGAGAGTCCAGAGACATAAACACAGCCAAGAGCCCAAACTGCCGACAGAGAGGTGTGTTTCCTTTGAGACATCTCAGACAAAGGTGTCAAAAGCAACAAATGACCTGTCCCCATGCAGGGCCAGAATGTCCGTGACCTTGGCTGCTGCCATGTCAGCCCTCCTGTCTCATTCCTAAATTTAAACAGTACACCTCATAAAAACTGCCTTTCAATTTTATTTTCAAAAGAAAATTCCTAAATAAGAAAAATAAGTAAATCAGCTCATGTGTTTTTGTTTAATTTTCAGATTTTACTTAATTTTAAGCTTTGCTTAGTATCTTAACCTTGGTGTAAATTATATGAGGAATGCAACATAGAAAACCACAAGATTGCATATATAAGTGCTACAGAGACACTCAAACACAATTCTCTGGAGAAGTCCATCCTCACATCTAAGGATTGTGGGATTGTGAACTGTCCTCACAGTTTTTACAGGACTTGACGAGCTCACCAACTTTGTTCACTCTGTCTTATCTTAAAATATGAGTTTTTATTTCACACACTGGGGAGGGTACCTATGTTCACACAAGTGCGGGTCAACGAGGCCAGAAGAGGGTCTTAGATCTCCCAGAGCGGGAGGCACAGACTGCTGGGAACCACCCAATACAAGTGCTGGGGACTGAACTCTGGTATTCTGCAAGAGTGGCAAGCCTTATGAGCCATCTCTTTAGCCCTGTGGAATTCTTTTCTGTGACATCATCAAGAATGTGGCCTTACCTAAATGGGAGTTCCTAGGGGAAAAGAGAACTCCTCAGACTTCTGGTGGCTGCACTGGACTCTGTCCTTCCCTTCCCCTTGCTACTGGCATTTCTGTATCTCCTGCAGTTGTTAGCTACGTGGTAAACATTTGCTGCATCAACAGCATGAATGAATTCATAGCACTCAGAACCTGGCCATCAGTTATTCCCCTGGGGTGTGTTATAAGCAGTCACACCATAGGGATCACTTATTGCTCACACAAATGACTCAGTGGAAGGTGTGTTCACTACCCATGCCCATCTATAAATTCTGAGGGTTCCATAGAAATCTAGAGAGAATGCAGAGCCCTTGAGATCACCTATGTGGGAGATGCCAAACAAAGCTGCATATACAGTTGGTATCGTAAGTGATGAGTTCTCTCTTTTCCACTTTGGACAGCTCTCTGTGATGTAAGCTTTGAAGCGCCCAGTTCTCCTGGCTGCCTTGCACGATCCCCAGAAACTTGACTGGTGTTGAAGGTGTCAGGAGGCAGCCCGGCAGCCCCTCGGTGGTAAAGTGGTCCAAGAGGCAGACCAGAAAATGTTCCTTTAAGAAAACCTCTGAGATACACAGCTTACATTAGAAGCAAATCAAGTAGAAATAACGCATATATAAAGCCCATTTTTTTCCTTCAGTTTAAGAGTCCTCTGTCCAAGACTGGGGGCAGGGGTGCAGTTTGCTGCGTCTGAGCAAGTGTGTAAAGAAAACTGAGTGCATTGCTTCAAGCAGCCTCCTTCCCTTTTCTCCTTCCCCATTCTACTCCCTCAGGCCCTCTGCCCCCACACGCTGGGGCCAGAATGTCCACTGTTTCCCAGCCAAAATCTTCTCTCAAGAAGGATCTGAAACTCATTTACATTCAAATACAAATGAGGATTGCAGCTGAGAGCGCTGCCTCCACATGGGCTTTACCTCCAATGTTGCAGCAATCTTATTTCCAGCCTGCTTCAGCGAAGAGCAAGGCGCCATCTATAGGAGGATCACACCTGGCTAACTGGTGTTTTAAAGACAGATCCGTGCTGGGTGAATCCTGAAGCCCCGTGTGGATGTAGATAAATCACAGGGATGTAGATAAATCAGCCCTATTTTTTTGAAAGCACAAAGAAAGAGTTAACAACTGTTAGATTGGAACTCAGGCTGTCAGGCACGATGTCTTAATTTCTTTTGGAAGGAGCTATAGGCCTGCTTGATGGTCCTCACATCATCTGAATTTATTTGTTTTTGATTGATTGATTTATTTTTTCTGGGTACTAAGAAATGAACATCATCTGAATTTAAAAATCACACAAAGTATGTCTATGATGGCAACCAAAAATCCTGAGATGACTCTCTCAGAAACTGATTTTTGTATAAAACATTTAAACAAATGGGATCAATTATGGAGAATAGTAAATGAGAAAATTAAAGAGAGGCTCCTGACAGCTCATGGCTCAGTTCAAGAGAGTTGGGTCCTATTTGAATCAAGTCTCACTTCCTTATAGCCTCCTTTTGAAGGAGTGAGTCTGACTTCCCTACTGTGTACTCTCAGCTGTCAATCATAACCATTGCAAAAGAGTCTCCTTCCTCTCTGGGCCATTCTGTGCATTGCTGACAGCTTCACCATCCAATAGAATTGTGCGAGCATGCCTGTGGAATTCACACTCTCACCAGGTCTACACAGAAGCATTGGTTACCTTTGTAAAAGGATGTATTGCTTCTCTGCAGAAGTTTCCTCCCTGCAAGCTAGTGTTCACACACCCCAGGCTGCTACATAGGCTGCTGAGGGAGAAAAACCAACAGATTTCCCTGCATGCTATAAAATTGATTTTTCAAACAAAGTTTTATCCACTAGTTTAATAGTGGCATGGCTGCTTAGGGAGTAACCAAACACTTCCTGGCTGGATTTGAGGCCTGCTTCATGGGAAGAAATGCATGCCTGGTACTGTAAACCTGGCTGGGGAGGTCACAGCTGATAGGAGACAAAATACCACCGAATGCTGTGCTAATGGACGTGTAGCCAAACTGCCTCCTAAATATTTATGTTCATGACCAAGACCAGTGCTGCCCTCAGCCTGGAAGCTGCCTTTTACTGAGGGAGATAGTTATGGCAGAGACTTAACAACTGGTCAGGGTGCTGAGAATAAGTGACGGTTGAGGGCTCAGCCCTGAGCAGGAAATCTGTATCACTCCTTTTAAGGCTCAAGGAACATCTCAGAAGAGGGTGTGGAAGGATTGTGAGCCAGCAGATGGAGAACAGCATGAAACCCTTTTCTCTCTACATGGCATAGCCGCAGCCATCACGTGTACACGCAACTATGGCTACCTGCATAAGACCCACAAAAATAAACAGACAAACAAAAGGCACAGAGTAGATGGAGAATGAATTGGGAAGAGGGGAGTCATTAAGAGTGGGAGAGGGATGAGAGGGTGATGGGTACTGAATATAATTACAATAGAATCTGCACATATGAAATTTTTTAAACGGTAATGTTCACAGTACTATCATTGCGTTGCCAAATTCCTACCAAACAGTATGTATCAAGAGATTGCATTACCTTTTAAAATGTCTATTAACTATTAACTATTAAAATGTCTCTAAATAAGAAATTCAAAGGCAAGCTCTTGATCCCAATTTTCAAAGCCCCTGAGTGATTTGGACCAGGCTGCTCTTTGACCTCCATTCATACCATGTCTGACAGGCGCTTAGGTTCACTATGACTTCATGGATCCTGAAAGAACTCCTGCCCCTCTGATGGCCTCTGTCTCAAAGAGGTTACCTTGTGGCTCCCTGATCCTAGAATGTATCTCCCTCGGGTACTGACATGACTCAAAAACTGCCTTCTCCTGTCCCAGTCCCTCAGGATTATTCATGCTACTTGCATGTTAGTTCACACACTTGCACAGTGTGAAATCCCGTGGCCCATTTGTTTTCTTCCATCTCTGGCTCTGGTGAGTGCCTGGTTTTCTTGCCCACTGCTCACCGTTGTTGGGTTCAGATAGCAGCTGACACAGCATTGGCTTTCAGCCATCGTTTTGCACAAGACCAATCATCCCTCTGCTAACATTCTTTCCTGGTTTTACATCATATTTAAAACCAAATACACATTTCTCGCTTCCCCAGTGCCCTAATGCACTAAACCATACTCACACAGTGTCGTTATTATAACAATTAGCATACTCTGTTCAAATCACCTGCATGGACCTGTCCTCCAACCTCTCATCCAGACCACGAAGTGAGTTTGGGGATCAACATTAATTGACATCAGGTGGAAGGATTTCTTGTTTGGTTTGGTTTTAAGTATCGACTATAAAGCCTGGCACTAGCCTACTAAGTCACAAGAATCTGGGCTGAGTTGAATGCTCATTGGACCATGTATGTACCTCCTAGTTCCTAGTAGAATTGTATCAGATGAACAAGTCAGCATTGCCTGAGATCTTCCTTGGGCAGCTGAAGTTAATGGTGTTCACATTTTAGCATGTGCAATGCTAGATTGGCGTCTGATTGGCTTACGGAGGCAAATTCTGAAAATGTTCGGCCTAAGCGGAAGACATGCATTGTAACATCCTGCCTAACCCAGCCAGTCAACAGTAGTGAGGCTCTGACTACAGAGGGCCAGTCCAAATGTGCTGGGGAGACAGTAATGACAGAATTTGGCCACTAATTAATTGTAGGAAAAACGGGGGACAACCCCTTGAAACCTGCTTCAGAAATGGGGTTTGGGTGGTCTCAGTTTCAGGAATAGACTGAGGTTGGTTCTTAGGAGAGATTTTGGGGCTCCGAAACAGACTACAGACCTGGTATATGTTGAGTGTTTATGGAGGCAGACTCCCCCCCAACCCCTCCCCACCATTGTTTCCGTGGCCCATTATATTCACACACTGCCGTACCCAAAGAAGACTTTTCCCACAACCTGATCTTCCTTCTCAAACCTATGCCCCCTCCTGCATACAGATTTCAACCTTCGCTGATAACTGGGCTTCCTGTCTCACAGAAAAAGCAGAAGCACTCTGAAGACAATATGGATATGCACGGACCTAAACTTCCATTCCCACGCCTGAAGGCTGCCCTTCTCTTGATTGGAAGCCAACCTCTAGGCTTGTTCCCTGGGTCCAGCTCCCTTTTACAGGCTCAGGAAACCTGTTCGAACTATCCTCTCTGCTCCTCCTGCATCATTAAGTTGCCTGTGTCTGGGGCTGGAGACGCAGCTGTCAAAGAAGTGTGTGAGCTTTCTGTTCCGTTGCTTCTCTTATCATCCAGACTCCTGGATCTCTTAACTAAGAGAAAGCAACCTCTTTGCTGGTGCAGCCCACCTTTGTCTATGGCCTTTTTCTTCTGTTCCCATTGACAACAGAGCTTGCTTGCCTGCTTCTTGGTTGATTTATGCCGTACAGGAGATTGAACCCAGAGCCTTGTGTGTTTGTAGCCCTGAATTTTATTCTCTTAAAACAGCATCTTACTCTATAGCTCAGGCTAGCTTCCAAGTCACAGAACTCTGTACCTGCCTCAGTTTCCCTAGTACTGGGATTATAGGCGTGAGCTACCATGCCCAGATACAAATCTTCTTTGAATTTTTTTAAGTTTTGTTAAAATATAATTATGTCATCTCCTCCTTTCCCTCTCAAATTCATGGTCTCGTTTTCTGTTGCCTGTGTGTGTGTGTGTATGTGTGTATGTATGTCTGTGTGTGTCTGTGTGTATCTGCCTGTCTGTTTGTACGAATAAATGTATAAATACAGCATGTTGAGCACATGTTTTCTTGATTCATGCCCACCCTGACCTACAATTGCTCCACTTAACAGAAGAAATGTTCTTGCTGATTTTTCAATGCCAATCTTGTCACCTTGATGTAAATTTCACATGGGGGAATGGTGGAAATGTCTAAAGGAACATATACTCTGGTGTTAACATTGGTTACACAGGGGAAATGTCTAAAGGAACATATACTCTAGTGTTAACACTGGTTACACCTTTTTTGAAAAACTAAGGCTTTGTAGTTTCATCACTGAGGGTGTGTTACACAAAAGCAAAATAAATAATGAAATATTCAAGAATATTTAAGTCATACTGACTCTTGCTCTGCTCAACTGTCGCATTATGTGGGCCATCTAGGAGGTGGCTCAATAGCCATTCTGTAGGTCTCAACTGTTACACAAGGGGATAACCAAGAGTGATAGCCATCTTCATCTTCTGTTCCACCTCTTAGGTATATATTGCCTATTCACAGCATCTATATGTGGTTCCAATGTGTTATATACTTTGTTACATTAGATTTTCTTTTATTTTGTCATTATATATGACTAATGATGGTTATATATAACTATTGGGGTACACAGTGATAGTATGGTATGTATACACTATGTGAAATGATATCAGGTCAGTTACCATACCCATAACATTGAATGTTTATTTACTTTTCCTGTCTTTGATTTCCTGGTTGTTGGGCAGCATCTTCCAATCCTGGTGTTTACCCTTCCACTTTCTGTAAGTTCAATACAGATAAAGGATAACAGGTAGTTTTTTGGCCTGTGCCTGACTTATTTTGCTTATTGTAATGTTCTCCATTCATATTATCACAAAATAAAGACTCCTTCTAGGCTGGCTAGTACTCCACAGGGCATAAATACCATCTTCCTTTCTCTCCACTGATGACCCTCAGGGAGGTTCCCTACTCTGGCTATTGTGAATGATATTACATGAACTTGGGAGGACAGGTAACCTCGTAATGTCAAGTCTGGTTGTATAACCAGAAATAGGTGTACTGACTCCATACGGTCTTTAAAAATAGTTTGCTCTTTTGCTAACCAACAAGTCTTTTAAGTATCCTTTGTGTCATCCTGAGGTCTCTCAGATAACCTAAGTTTTGTGATGTTTCTTGACCTGGGCCATTTTACAGCATATCTCAGGATGCTGCTGGAGATCAACATTAAAGGGATACTTCAAAGGGCATTTTAGAGATGCTTGGACAAATAAACCTTGTCCATCCTCACAACTGTTCACCAGCCTAGTCTACAGTCTGAAACAGCTCTCTGAAGCCTGTTCACAGTCCACCCAGAGTCAGCAGGGAAAGACTGTTAACCAGAACAGAATTATCCTCATTGTTCCTAAGCACAGTAAACGGAGCTGGAGAGCTCATTAGAAGACCCTTGTCAGCCACTTAAGAACATGGCTTTGCTGAGCTAAAGGAGGAACATGCGCACAAATACTAGTTTCCCACTTGAGCAAGAATGTCTGAGTCCTTATCACAGCCAACCATCTTCCGGACTCTCAATGACCCTAAATGCAGCTTGGCATTTGGACAGGACAATGGGTACTTTGCATGACTCAGTTAGAGAATAATGCAAAGCTGTTTCCTATTAAGTCACTTTGATCTGTGCTGAGCCAAATACCTGGATCTGTCACCTGATACACTACACCCCAGACAGAAGGAGAAAAGAGGGCAGAGTTTTAGGAGTGGAGATCTTAGTATCTTCAATAATGTTTGTATTTTTCAAATATTCACCAGACGCTGTAGGTGTAGAGCTTTCTGCCCTCCCTCTTCCCCGACAAATAGACCCAGCAGTTCCACAGTTCAGCCAGAAGTCATCCTAGTTAATCTGAGGAGGGGCTTCCAAGGTCTACAGTGTAAAATGTTTAGTTCAGTCAACAAAATGGATAAATAACAGTTTCTTGGCCTTAGGAGCCTTGAAACCCATGAAACCCAGAACAGGAAGGCACCATAGTGGGACTTTGTGATAACTGAAGTGACAGTGATGGAGAAAATGACAGATCTTCGGGACATGTGATGCTGAAGCCATGTTGCCAGAAAGAGAAGGAGGAGGGGCTTTCTAGGCCACCCTACCATCATGAGAAGTCACAGGCTGTGTGCGGGGACAGTGTGTTCCATGTGATGTAAAGGCGAAGGGGACTGGTGACTTGAACAAGGCCAGAGAAAATCCAAGACAGTATGGGTCTCAGGTCGCTGGGTCATTTCAATCTCCATTTTGTAGGTAGCAAGGACTTGGTAAGTCTTTAAGAAGGGTGTGGCAGCAGATCTCTGGGAATATCAGATGCTGTGGAGATGCTCCTTCAGCTAATGTCTCCCAAGCGTCTGTGGTCTTTGTCACTTCAAGCTGCAGTGATAGCTTAGACTGGACGGATGGCTTGTAAGCAACGGGAAACCCATGATCATGGTGCTGGCCGCTCAGGATAGAGCCCTGGTTCTTACAAATGATGCTTTCCAGCTGTGTGTTCACCAGTTGTAAGGGGCTTTTGGAACCCTTTTATGTGGGTACAATAGCACTCATAGGGGTGGCACCTTCTCATCCTGAGCATCTCTCATGCCAAGCCTTACTTAGCGTAATCCCAATGGAGGGTGCATCTCAGCAAGCGAATCTTAGAGGAGCACAAGTCTTCAGGCCATTGCACCTGCCACATGGCCCTCTCAGCACTGACGTTAGAAGAAGGCTGTCACAGCCAAGAAGTATTCCAGCAGTCCAAGTAGTGGCAGGAGTGTGCACAAAGTAACCTGAATGGATCAATGCAATTTGAGGCTTAATTATTTTTGACAAAGCAACTGGAAATGACTTTCATTTACTACTTTGAGCATGTATGGACTTAGGTGGTGAGGCTTGTGTTGCCAATGCCTCGCCTTTAGCTGCTCCCGGGTGCTTTGTTTTGCATCTGAGATTAACTGTATGGCAATGGTCTGAATGGAGTGCACATGCAGAGAGGTCCCTCCCCCAATCTGGATGAGACCGGCACCCCCACCAAGAGCAGCAGAGTGATGTGTATCAGCAGAGTGATGTGTATCAGCAGAGTGATGTGTAACCGTGAAACAAAGGCAACAGGAAGAGGGCGAGGTTTTACTGAGCCATGGAAGAGAGGACCAAGGCTGGCAGGAATCCACAAAAGAAAGAGGGTATGGGAGGAAAGCGGGGATTGGCCTTTCCTTTTGGTTCCAGTCCTGGGGATTGAACTGGAGTGGTAGGCAAGTCCTCCACCACTGAGACATGCTCCAGCCCAGCCTTTTAAAATACAGTATAAATGTAAAACCTCTCTAGTGTCTATGGCTCCAGCATCTGGATTATCAAGGATGTAATTAGGATGAACACCAGCGAAGAGTCCGGGAAGAGAGGCAGGGATCCAGATGAAAGGGATGCAGGGTGGAAAAGGGGAATGGAAGGGAGGATGCGGAGGTGCAGACAGCTGGATGTGAAAGGAAGAAGATGAGACAAAGCCAGCAGGGTGTGTACAGCAGAGGGAAGCATACAAAGAGAATGCAGATAAAGAGCTTTGTTTTTATGACAGGAAAGTGACGGGGAGAAAGAAGACTAGGTTGGATCCCATTGAAATTGCTATTATCATGCAGTAAGTTGTTCTATGCAAACTAAACAAAAATAAACAGACACTACTTGGGTTATTAATTAAGCATACCTCAATTTAAAAGTAATCACTTCTCAAGGGGTGGTTATGAGGGGTCGGAGGGTTGAACGTGTCCAGTAAAAAGGAGTGGTGAGAAATGGACAGGAAAGAGGACATGTGTGAACACGGCACCTTTCAGACCCTTCCTGGACTTAGGGTTGCAATCAGGGTCAGCAGGTATATGAGGCAGAGAGGAAGTGTGGCTTGGCTTGTTCAGTTGCACAGTCAAGTAGGCAAAAAAGGAAAATCCAACAAATGGCTTTATCAGATGGCAGTGATCTTCGGTAGTGGGTCTGGGAATCTCAATCTTCATTTGAATGTCAATCTTCATTTCCGAATAGGCAGAAAACAAATGAGCAGAAGCCAAGGAAACAGGGGAGCACAACCTCTCCAGCCATCAAAAGCAGTGGTGCAGCTTTGTCCTCTCCTAATATCAAGAACAAGTCGGCTTCAGGTGACTACTTGTGAAACCAGAACGGCCCAGCCGTTGGTTCCCTTCCCTGAGAAACAGGGTGCGACAGTTTCATGTCATGCTCTGTTTGCATAGCACGTTCAAGGGCAAGACAGCACATGTGCACAGCTGTAAATTCATAATGCTGCGTGTGTTTCCATAAATACTTGACGAGAGTCCCGGTAGAATGCATCTGAAACAGAGAGCAAGGGTTTGCTGTGGACAAAACACAGTAGAGAACTGAAATTAGGCCTACTGGTCGGTAGAACTAAAGTTTGGTTTACTAGATTAGCTCATTACAAGAAAACTTTATTATGTGTGGAGCTTAAAATTTTACTAATTTTACTTAAGAATTATAGGAACCTTGTCACTAACAAGACTTTGGCAATTATTTACTTATTTACTTTGGAAGTTAAAGAAATGGTTATTATCCAGTAAAGAAGTGATTTTAAGAAAATCTAAAGTGTAGGTAAGTTTCAAATGCTGGACTTATGTTTCACTGGAGAAGACCTTTCGACCAATAGTTCATTTTCAAATCCTATACTAAATATTTGTACTTGTCAATATATTTATTTTGCATGTATTATACCAAGTACACAAACAGTCTAGTCAAGGCTAATTTAAGAATGAAAAATTTCATATCATCTCTTGTATTCATTCTAGTGCAGCACTTTTCATTGGTGGTGATAATTTCTTGAGACAGGGTTTCTCTGTATAATAGTGCTGGCTGTTCTGGAACTCACTTTGTAGTCCAGGCTGGCCTTGAACTCACAAAGATCCACCTGCCTCTGCCTCCTGTGTGCTGAGATGAAAGACGTGGACCACCACCAGCTGGTTAATGTTATTTATTTAAAAAAAAAAAGAAGAAAAAAAGATCAGGGAGACATTGAAGCAGAGTATAAGTTATAAAGAAATTCGTGTTTTCTGGATGCCTGAACACGAAGAGATATGTTTTCAATGAATCAGAATCTTGCAGAGCTCCCACCAACTGTCTCTTATAAAGAACTCAGTCTTCCTTCTGCTGTTCTGTGGTCATGTTTCCTCACACAGTTGCCTCGAAGCCAGGACAGTTTCATCTTTGCAAATGTCTCTTACCTCCTAATAACCGTTCTTGAAAATGGTGGCTGTTGATACCATTCTTAAGTAGTGATGTTTGATTCTATAACTGGAAGGAGTAAAGAAGCCGGGTGTTGGCGCATGCCTTTAATCCCAGCACTCAGAAGGCAGAGGCAGGCAGATCTCTGTGAGTTCGAGGCCAGCCTGGTCTATAGTGCAAGTTCCAGGACAGTCAAGGCTGTACAGAGAAACCCTGTTTTGGAAAAAAATGGGCAGAGTGAGAAGTAAAGCACTCTCCTGGGTCATCATATTTATAAAGAGTAGAAGTTTATTTTCCCAGAGGATTGAGAGGTTGGAAAGTCCAAGTGTGGGCAGCAGCTCCAACTGGTTTACGGTAAGGGCGCTCCTGGTGCATCCTAAATACTGGGGGTTATTGCTGTGAGAGGCAGAACACAGTGCCAACCTGGGCTTCTCTTCCTGTCTTAACGAAGTCACTAACACCATCATGAGGGCCCCATCCTCGAGACCTCATCTAATCTCAACTATCTCCAAATGGCTCACTCTATGAGTTGAGGATTACGCTTCTAACGCTTGGATTTGCAGCCCCACAGTCAGGCCACGACCTGGCCGTGTAATCCCAAGGGAAAAGAGCTCTCTCACTAAGCTATGTCTCCTCTGAGGTGGGGTCAGTGTCTTGTGGATTGGGGAATCACTAAGGCGCAAGGAAACTCCAGGGAACCTGTAGGTACTCATCGGGATTGAATAAGGGAAGAAGCTAGATCTTGAATTCAGCTTTCCCCAACTAAACAGGAACACCACAACACCATGCCTAAGCAGGAAGGAGGCAAGAAATGACAGGGAACTTTCTTCTTAGCAAACTTGCCAAGCCAATGCTTGAGCACACTTATTTGAATTCTTCAGTGAGGAGCTATTTCCCAGCGGCTGGTAATGGTAACATTTTCAGTCGTGGAAGGAAATGAGTCAAACAAACGGGACGCATGAGCACATACATAAGTACATTGCGCATACACACACGGACACCTTGACCGGCCCTTTATCGTTAAGCGCTCCTCACTTTACCCTCCCCTCCGTTCCATGCAACTTTTGCGCCTTAGACCAAAGTGCCATGCCAAATTCAGAGCAGTTGTCCGGGATTTGGCTTCTGTTCAGCAGAGAGTTGTGAAGCATTTCATGCTGCTATGGAGAATATCGAAGAGCAGATGAAATGCAAACACCTACTTCCTGCAACAGTGGTTAGAAACTGCTTGTTTGTTCTTTGTCAGAACCATGTGTAGTTCATAAGAATTTTGACAAGCAGTCTTACCTGCTACTAATCAAACAGGAAAAAAAAAAAAGCAAGGAACAAAAAAAAAATCAGAAGGAAAAATCCAATATCCCAAGAGAGAAAACAGACACAGAAAT
>JAQHUG010000008.1:17822929-17928882 GCA_028555095.1 Dicrostonyx torquatus | reverse complement strand
CACACACACACACACACACACACACACACACACACACACACACACACACAGTGAGTGTTCAGTAAAGATCAGATCCATTAACACACAAACCCCAAAGCATTCAATGTTAAATAAGGTGATTCATCTTTGGATTTTGTGGTTGGTGCCATCCCAGGTAAGTAGGTATCTGTTTCCTTGATAGCCATAGTCAGCCTAGAACCAGATCTTGACACTTACATAAATCACTTCCTTTGGCAAGAAAAATGTGGTTGTTTGAATGAGTATGGTTCATATATTTGAATGCTTAGTCACCAAGGGGTAGGATTGTTTGGGAAGGATTAGGAGTTGATACACCTCTTCCAACAAGACCACATCTCTTAATCCTTCTCTTAATGGCTTGCAAAGAGAAACTTCCCAAACTGAATTTATTAGCTAATGTAACATTTTCCTGACAGCAGATTTGGAGATGCTTCCTGATACATAATGATTGTTAACACAGAACCACAAAGGTTCTAGTGTAACTGGGCTTATTATGAACACATGCCTATAATCTCAGTACTCAGGGGTTTGAGGCAGGGGGATTATGAATCCAAGGCCAATGTGAGGTACACAGTGAATTCCTCTCTCAAAACAACAACAAAAATCCACCAGATTCTAGAACTTTCTAGAGTTTACAAAGCCAAGTCACCTGGCCCACTTACAACATTAGGGGGAGGTGCATTCTTTGGTCATACAACAGCTGTTCCTTAGCTGTCGAAATGTCACATCTGGAAGAAGAACCCACAATGACTCTCTGGGTGGAAGGCCAGAGAAGGCTGGTTTTTGATCATGGTCATGGATTCCGCCCTTCCCTTAGGCAGATTTTCTAGAACTAATTTAGAAAGGATTGTCTCCACAAGCGTAGGCTCTAGTTAGAACCAAAACCCCTGTCAAGGGAGGAACCAGAAGACACGTTTCTTAGGGACCATCATCCTATGCACCAGCAAGTTGACTGTTGGGGAAACAGGATGAAAGAAAAAGAACCTCTTTGGATTTTTTTATTATTGTTATTTGTGTTTATTTTGGAGACGCCATCTCTTATTTCAACCCATTACGTAAAAGCTACTAAACCACTTAAGCACTGTCCTCTGAATGTTCCTCCAGAGGTTGGATTGCAGTCTCCCTAGTTAGTGGTTAATACTGGTCAGTGGTTTCTCATCCTTTCTGACTTTATTTGGGTGTGTCTGGCCTTGAGGTCTGGGATGTGGCCATGAGTAGGTCTCTGTAGTTGAAGAAGCAGTTCTTGTCCTAAAGGAGACAGAGAGACAGTACTATGCTGCCTGCAGCTGTCCCCACGCTGGGTACAAAAACAAGTCAAAGGATGTGGGACAGCCAGAGTGCCTGGTACACACAGCAGAGGGTGCAGTGATCATTTGGCAGGGTCATCATAAGCTTATGGACAAGAATAAAGAGATATAGCAACCGGAATATGCTTGCATAATGATCCTACAAATTTATTTAAAAGCTTAAACATAAGAAGATAAAGCCATGAAGGAATTAGTGGGTGAGATATAAAGAGTCAGCCTTAGAAAGTCATAAACAAAGCAAAATGGAATCTTGGAGAAGGTCAGGCAGGATTGGCCACGGCCCCCAGAATAGAACACAGCCACTGTTGGTGCACTGTGCTCAGCACAAAGTTCCTAAAATTGAAAGTCGGAAATCCTGTTGCTCCCACCCATGTCCTCAGCCAAGATCCTACGAGACCAAGTGCCTCAGAGCCAGAAAGACAGAAAGAAATCAGTTCTCCTGTGATAAAGGATACAGGCTCTCTAGTCTTCAAGTGACTGACTGCAAAAAGAAAAAAAAAAACAGATAAATGCTTGAGGTGGTGAATATACCAGTTAGCTGGTTTAATCGTTATATTACATGTATTTAAATATAAGATTATATTCTATAAATATGCACAATCATTATTTAGCAATTGCAATTTGAATAGCATTAAGAAAAAAGGAAGTTGGCAGTTATTGACTTCAATAAAACATGCACCTGCTCTTCCATTTATTAAAAGCACAATGTATGTAATGTATGTGGTTTGGGGGGAGGGGGGATTTAAGCCAGGGCTTCTATGTGTTAAGCAAATGTTTTACCACTGAACTATTACTTCAACCTTCTCCTTTCTTCATCAGAAATTTACTGATGAAGTACTATATTAGGGAGAGGTCCAAAGGCAATGTTATAAATGTCACAAAGATTAAAGAGACTGCACAAGATACTCAATTGAGTTAAGATCTAAAATGATGCTACCAATGGCAGCTGACAGCATTTTGAATTTAATGTCTACAAATATCTGGTCTTGCCCGGCTCTACTGAAACAGAAATGGGGGTTGGAGGGGCAACAATCCCACAAGCCCTTGGGATGCATGGAAAGTTCAAGATGTACTTAACACGGTGTCTGGAACAATGGCTTGTGTTGGTCATTTTCGAAATGTGTGGAAAGCCATCTATCATAAATGAGAGTCAATGAACTGGCATTTGTGAATAATTTATATGTATGTCACCTGCCAAGATTTAAAAACAAAACACAGATCTCTGGTTCCAACCAATACTGGTGGACTCAAAATTCACAGGTGTGGAGGCCAGTACTGTATGTATTTTAAAGCTCTTCAGGTGGCATTAGGAGCCACCAGGTGCAGGAATACTAGTTTATAGGAACCTCTTGTCTCAACAGAGAGATTAGGGAGTTCTAGAGGGAGATCCCCAAAGAGCAGGTGTTCCCGATTTAAATAGGTAAATCCCACTTAAAAAAAATACACAAAAGAGCCTTCTCTGGTTTTGAAAGAAGGAGAGGTTGCTCCCTGCGCCACTTTTCTTCAGTGACCCATGTTTCCCTTCAGGAAAGCCTCTATCTCCAAAAGCCTGCTTTGAAACACACAGGGGGTTCTACCACTACCCCTCCACGCACCCCTTATTCATTTGTGATGAAGCTAGTCTCAGAAAAGCAAAATGGCCTAGTTATGGTAGAAAAGCTTGCGACCAGCCTTCCAGATTTGCTGGGGACAAGCACTTCCAAGAAACAATATACTGAACTTCCATTTATTTATTATCTATTTATCTGTTACTTATTTATTTAATTTATTGTGTGCATGTGCCATGGTGCAGGAGCAGATGTCAGAAGACAATTTTCAGGAGTTGGTTCTTTCCTTACACCAGGGAATCAAACTCAAGCCATCATGCTTGGCAACAAGTACCTTTACCAAGGGAGTGATTTGGAAAGAATCGGGATGTTTAGTTTTAAATCAGAGATACGTTGTGGTCATTGTACTGCTTTTATTCTTTGGGGGGGCCTGCCACCCAGTTTCCAAATAAATACATGGAGGCTTATCCTTAGTTACAAATGCGTGCCCTTAGCTTGGCTTGGTTTTTTTTTTTTTTTTTGCCAGCTTTTCTTAAATTATCCTGACTACTTTTACCCCTGGGTTTTATATTTCTTTATTTCTGTATTTTTTCTTTACTTCTTTCTCCATGACTTGCTGTCTAACTGTGCGGCTGGCCCCTGATGTCCTCCCCTTCTTTGTTTCTCCTTCTATTTATCCTCTCTGCCTTCCAGCCCCACCTATCCTTGCTCCTGCCTGTTTTTGGTCATTCAGCTCTTTATTACCATCATGTGTTTTAGACAGGTAAAGAATCACAGCTTCACAGAGTAAAACAACTGCAGCATAAACAAAAGCAACACACTTTAAAATAATATTCCCCAACAAAGCTATTCTAGGACAGATCAGGGTGAATTGGCCACCCCAGGTGAGAACCTTTACCAACTCCATAGTTCTTGTTTTTAGGGAGGTTCTTTAGAGTACCATGTTATTGCAGGGAGAGCTCAGATTAATGTTGCTGTCCTTCATAAAACTTGATTCTCTACTTTGAAAGAGCAGTGTGGCCAATTGCTTTCAAAACATTTCTATTACCCCATTCTGCCTGCATTCATGTCTTCCCTGTCTCTCAAGTTTTCCCAGACAATGGTGTCACATGCATACAAAATGTATCTTTGGCTTCAATGCACTTTTTTGTGACATTTGTCATTATACTTTAGAAAAATCTGTGTATTACATACTCTGAGTTGGTAGTAAAAGATATCTAATTTCCAATGCTCTAGGTAAACAAAGGAAATACAGTAGTTCATTTAACCAAAGGTAGATGGTTACAACAACATCACAACTGATCAAATAACAACTGACTGTAAGGGCCCCAGTCCCACTTGGTTCTTCTGTAGCACAACCCCTCCACCTAAGGCTCAAGGAATAGCACAGAAGGGGAGACAGAAAGACTCTAAGAGCCAGAGGTTCAGGGTGTTTGCTTTGAGATTGTGTCTTCTATGTTGAATAGGGAACCTGCACCCAGGAGGTCTCAACAATGATGTAGGCTAAACAAGACATAAACAACGGCAATGCAAGTTGACAACATGGACAGGGGCAAATGTCAAAAGGCCCTACTCCTAGATGTCAACCTACAGGCAGTTAATGGTTGCTAAGAGAGGGAGACACAGTCTTCCCCAGGGAAGAGTCATCGGTTGGTTTTCCAATACCAAGGGGTATTGGAACCCTAAATGCACATATAAGCAAGCAACACTAAAGAGCTTCAGCAGACTATATTTATGTATTTCTGTGTAGTATACATGTAACAAGAATAATTGTAAGTGTTTCTGGCACCCCTGGAAACAGGTTCTGTCTTGTCAGGACTTCCATCTCCCCCGCCTCTGTTCCCTGAGATGATTTCTTCCACTTGGTAATAAGATGGCAGCTGCGGTCGTGTGCACCCACAATCCTCCAAACCCAACCAACTTCATCTAACTCCCAATAGCTTCTGTAAACTTTATGAAGATCATCTTCTTGAGCTAGGGTAAACTGACATAGCCAAGAACACACACGATTGCATTTGTCTGGGGCCTTCTTACAGTGGCAACCAGATGAAACAGAGACTCCCACAGAACTGCAAGTGTGCTCTGAGGCCTTACAAATGGCAGCTGTATTTGTAGCTCTAATCCACAATAGGGTCAGTAACTGGCTATTCAGAAATGGTGAGTGGTGCTTGCAGAAGTATCATTGGCTCAGTCTCTGATAGTTAAGAGGACAGCCTCACAGGTCAGCCAAGACTAAGGACATTTCAACAGGCATCTCACGTGCGGAAGCTGGTACATCTACAGGCCACTCCAAAGCTTCAGCTCACAGGAATCTGAGGACAATGGCTTTCCAGAGACAGAGGAGTGCTGAGGGGGCAGAGGAAAGAGAATCTTCAATCGCAGGCAAACCTGAGATACAAATGAAGACCTCTGTCCCACCGCACCCCATAAACAGTGACCTCCCAATTCTATTTTATGTGCCCCAAATAGATGTCATTCCATTTTAATTTATTCCACTCTTGACAAACCTTCTGTGGGATGGTTTGTGCCATGTGCACGTCTCTAAACCAGCTATTGCTCCTGGGACAAAACATCCTGATGGGCTGTGCTTCGGCCCTGCACCCACACCATCAAACATGGATGGAGAACAGAAAGTTGCATCTCCCAAAAGCAGTCAAAATATGCTTCCTGGAAATGACAGAAGCTAGAAAGAAGTTGGTTAGATGAAGAGCTGGTGCCAGGGAGTTCTTGATGGACTTAATTGAGTCATAACCCAATTCAAAAAAACTGATCATTTTGTCACAGTGTCAAGCCCCATTTCTTTCTTCATCTTCACCCAGATAAGAGCTTAGTGACAGCCAGAACAGCAGTGTCTGTGACTCCAGAGCTGTCGTCACCAGGCCTAATTTTAAAGATGCACCCAGCATTTAGATGAAACTGGAGAAGTGCCAGGGCCAACAGAACTCCATCAAGATAACTATGGGTCCTTAAAAGTTGGTGATGGGAGACTCACACCCCTTGTCTTTAGTTGGCCCCATGTCTTCCAGCCAGGTATGTGACACGTGATTTGGTCTTTTCTTCAGTGTGTCCCATCATAGGAAAAGAATAAACAGCCTGGGAGCACTTTTCCCTCCCATTATCCTTCCTGTAATTCGTATGCAGGCCAAGTCTGCTTTGTTCAAAGCACTGGCTTTCAGGTTGCTGGGCAAGTTGAGACGGAGCTGTTTGCACACTCTTCTAGCCTGCAGTTAAGCCAGAGGTAAAGTTATCCCTGAGGCTAATTTTCAGTCTGTAGATTTATCCTTTATTAACGCTGAAATTTTAGATCAAACTGGTGTAAAAATACTGGCTCCCTGAGACCCTCAAATTATGGCCCCGTGTTACTCTCCCCGCCTCAACATTTGGAGCCTTGTCAGGTTCTTTTCCCTTCTTCCTTGGGAAGGTGACTCATTTAAGCATTTTTTTTTCTTTCCTTCTAATTCCCCCTGATTCGTCTCCAGCCTGCCCCTGCCTTTCCAGTGCTGAGGACGAAACCAGTGCCTCACACATACTGGTCAAATGCTTTTACTACTTAGCTGCCACCCAGCCCTCATCCCTAGAAGCTTATCTATTTTAAGGGCAGACGTCAGGTCAGACAAGTTATTTCTCAGCCACACAGAGGTGGCGCACACTTTTAATCCTAGAACAGGAGGCAGAGGTAGGCAGATCTCTGTGAGTTTGAGGCTTGCCTGGTCTTTAAGAGCTAGTTCTAGGACAGCTAAAGCTTTACAGAGAAACCCTGTCTCGAAAAACAAAACAACAAAAGAAAGAAAGAAAAAGAAAAGTTCTTTCTCAAATTAATAAACCTTTCAGTCATTCAGACTCCAGCGAGTAATGGGGCCATTGTGTTCATTTCCCACAGTCAGGGCCATGCTCCCCACAGAGCTTCAAGGAAAGCATCTCCTCGCCCTTCTGTCTCCTAAAGTCCTTGCACTCTTTGACTTGGGGCAGCATCACTCTGACCTCTGCCTCTATCTTCCCAGAGCCACCTTCATGCTCCGTTTCTGTCTCCGCACTGTGTACCCCTCTCCCTCCTTACAAGGACTATAGCTAATGCATTGGAGCCATTTGTGATGACCTCCTCTTACCTAAGAGCTGTGTCCAAATAAGGTCATACCCATAGGAACCTGGGGAATGCTTCAATATACGCCCTTTTTGGGATAGGGCACAAAGTAACCCATAACCATCCTGGAAAATATAGTAAGAGAAAAACAAGGGACAGAAGAGTGACTCTTCAGCCTTGGGAAGCCGGAAGGAGACTACAGTGTTCTCTAGCTGGGCACCCTGATGGGATGTCTGCAAGCCCACAGAAAGGACCTGTGGCAAATACGGCTGTGAGAACAGGAGTCCACTGGAAGGCTTCGAGGCCAGACCTGCACAGGTTTGGGCATCTCACTGTGTGTTTGTAAATGACTTTATCGTACTGTATCTTCAGAAAGAAGTGCCAAGGGACTGCTATGAGTCTCGTTTATGGTCAGGGAAACGGAGGCTCAAGCCAAGACTGAGGCTCCAACTATAAACAAAAGAGCAAGATGCCACTGTCACTACCATTCTTATATTTTATTTTACTTGTTATAATATGTGATGTGCTTGTTCGAGTGAGAGCATACGTGTGCCAGGCACATATGTGGGTCAGAGGACAGCTTTCTGGAGTGATTATCTCTTACCAGTGGGTTCTAGGGTTCAAACTCTGGTCCTCAGGCTTGAGCAGCAAGTGCTTCAACCTGATGAGCCATCTTCTGGGTCTCTGTTTGTATTTTTATACCCATTGCCCTTTGCATGCCTATCACAGGCTACCAGGGCTCAGAAAGTGACCTCCGATAGTGAAGGCCTCGCTCATCACACACAGCTGTGATCAAAGAAATGTGTTCGGCATCTTCCCCTGTTAGTTCAATAGGTTCAGACATCAGACCCTCAGATGCAAAGCTGAACTTCCCCCACAATCAGAAAACACTCTAAAGAGCTGCCTATCTTGCTGGGCGGTGGTGGCACATGTCTTTAATTCCAGCACTCAGGAGGCAGAGGCAGGCAGATCTCTGTGAGTTCGAGACCAGCCTGGTCTACAAGAGCTAGTTCTAGGACAGGCTCCAAAGCTACAGAGACACCCTGTCTCAAAAAAACCAAGAAAACTTGATAGTGTGAGCATTAGACATATGAAGAAGAGTCTCAGAGGCGTTATTTCCTGAGATAATTAATAAACTCATTCCTAGCTAGGTCTAAAACTCAACTCTTCCTGAGTATTGCAAGCTGTTGCTAGCTTGGGTTGGAAATAGCATGGATGTGGTGTCATCGGTGGATGAAACATGGCCAGGGTAAGATCTTTTAGCTTCAGAGCATGAAGTTGTGAAAAGAAACAGAACTGTTTTCTTGAGTCTTAACACAGTGAGCTTTACGAAGGACATGTTCCAGAGGGAGCAGGCAAGGGACAGGAGAAGGGACTGGCCTTCTGGAAGGGGATCAAGCTAATTCAAGAAGCAAATGCCACAGATGAGTTAGGAAAGGAAAGGTAAGGCCATTATGTCTGTGTGGATGTCTGCAGTGCTCTCTAGGAGAGGATGAATCCCTTCATCTGTGCATAGTGAGTGGTGGAACATCTGGAGTACAGAGGACTCCACCCATCTCCAGGAGTACAGGAGGGGTAAGGGGAAAGAAAGCATCCAAGTCACAGGGTCTGAGAGAGTCTAGTTCATGCAAGGAGGAAAGGTAGAGGGGCAAAGGTTGTCAATCTGGAAGAGAAGGCAACCTGAGGAAGTAGAGCAACTGACCGTCTCCCAGCATGGCTGGAGGAAGAGCAGAGGTCCCAGCTGTTCTCTTATAGAGACAGTTTTGGGCTCCAATTGCATCCACATGTTTCTCACAGCTGGACCTGCCTTGGAGCAAAATGCACTATGCCAGTGAGTCCCCTAAAGATGTCGTAAGACTCAGCTAGTGTCCCCTCACATCCATGCTATTTCCAACCCAAGACGCTCCTTCTCTGCTTGGGATTGTAGGGTCAGAAAGGTTCCAGTTCTTTATTCATTGCAAAATTGGTGGCTGAGGTCCCCAGATTAGAAGGCAAAAGAGAGAATCATGCAAGTTTGTTTGATATAAAATGCACATGACATGAAGCCCCCCAAGAGGGAATGCAGACCTGAAGCTACAAAGGTGTGTGTGTGTGCATTTTGATGCTTTGGTTTGGCAAAGGGTTACAAAGAGACACACAGATGGACCAAAGGGTGTGACCTAATGTTGATGTATTAGGGTAGGGTTTGACAAAGTCTGTTGATATTCTTTGAAGCCCCATGTCTTCAAGATAAAAGTGTTTCTTCCAAGTATAAGGAGAACATCTCTGCATGAGAGTTCATGACCTGCTTCAGAGTTGGGGGAGATCAGAGGGGCCTTCCTGCCTCTGCTGTTTGCTCAATGTAAAGGTCCATGTGTCATGCCCTTGCCTTCACCTACTATGTCACCTGGCACACAGTAGGATCTCAGTAAATCAATAATCTAATAATCTTGCTTTGACAGAAATGTCAGGCTGCAGGCTTCTCAGATCCCTTCCTCTCTGAGGCCTGCGAGCCCATCTTTCTCTCCCCACCATTAGTCACGGAGGAAGTTGCCAAAGCCAGAAGATGACACTTCTGTTTGGGTTGCCCAGCTCTACGACTTGGAATCAGGGTATTTGAAAGAGAAACTAAACCCAGAGAAACAAACCCAGTTTCGATGAGCCAAGAATTGCAAAATGTCTAGTTTTGTAACACTAATGGTGGCCCCAGGGACTGCTTTGGGTTATGCCCAGATTATCAGCTAATATACATATATGGGTCAGCCTTGTACATGGGCTCAGGATAAAACTGGTGCTTGAGTGTTCAGCTTGCCCCTTTCCCTTAAGTTTGGCCTCTAGAGGTCAGGCTGACACCTGACATCTCTTGATTTTTGAGATATAAAAAGGCTGAATGAAGCTGAACATGGTGGCCAAACCTTTAATCCCAGCACTCAGGAGGCAGAGGTAGAGGCAGTAGATCTATGTGAGTTTGAGGTCAGCTGGTCTACAAAGGGAGTTACAGGATAGCCAGGGTTACACAGAGAAATCTTGTCTTGAAAAAGCAAAAAAAAAAACAAACAAAAAGGCTGGTTGGGAATTAACTCATGTTTCCCAAAATGATGGAACCCTTGAATTCGTGGACCACAAAGACCCATTTGCCAGTTCATGTATTGTTTATTAGGTAAACTTTCAGCCTGGATCATCAAGAAGAGTTTGCACGCATTTTGTTCACACCTGTCAATCTCGAATCAAGAAGCATCCTTAACTGAGCATATCTATCCCATACTTACACAGAAAGAAACAATAGTCATCCCCAAAGTTGCAGCTGGCAGAAAACATGAGAGGCCCAGTATGCTGATCCTTGCGCCTCAAGGTTCCTAGCCTCAGCCCTTCTTGTGGCAACACAGGAGCCCTTAGATGCTCCTCGGCTTGGAAGAAAAGATGGAGCAGAAACCAAGACCAGGCTGAGTGAAACTGGTCCATTGGGATGTGTGAGAGCAAGGAAAAGAGGAGTTCGCTATGAGGAACCAGCAACAGGGACATCTGACTGACTCTTCCTCTTGCAGCTGTTAGGCCACTCTTCGCGGGTTGATGTTACCTGAGCATAGGTCTCTACACAGAAGAGAACTCATCCTCTCCATGTGGGCAGCTGAGAGCTGGGACGCTACCAAGCCTTAACCCTGGCCCACCACCGACCAGACAGCAGCCAGGTTGAGCAGACAGACTGGTTGAGTAATCAAAGCAAGTCAAATAGGCTTGAAAAACTAGTCTCGACACTGCAGGGCTCCTCCGGTTCACCCTCCTCCCCCAACGGCCACCAGCTAGTTGAAAACAGATGACCATCTCTATGGAGATAGGTCAAACAAGGCAGCCAAGCACTCTCTGCCTTGGGAATTTTACTGTGTCCATTATAACAAGATTTATTCTTCTTGGTAAACACAGAGGACTTTGAACTCACCTGGGGGTTGCTGAGCCGTTTTATAACCACACAACGAAAGTACACCTCAGATATTTACTTCCTTAGTAAAGAGCATTGCTCTGTTGGGTGTGTCCTTAACGGCAAACACTGGTCACCGTCATCCTGTGTTACCAAGACTCTCCCCATCAATCGGCTAACCCAGGACCTAGTGCAGAAAGCCTGCTTCTCTGTAACATAAAAAATATAAATCCTGCACCAATAGGTACATCTGCTTATTGGATGAGCACTAACTGAGAAGTTTCCACATTCACAAAGGATGGAGAGATAAATAGGCCAAAGCAATCATTCGATACAGTAGATTGTGTCAAGTAGAGATTAGGGTCTAGAGGAAGTTGGACGTGGCTGTTGTGTAAGAGAGACTTTCGATAAGGAGCTCCTGGCACTCCTGCAGGTACAGGGTCAGAGCCTCCAGCTAAACAGAGCAGGTGCTGAAGTTGCATTTGAGCAATAGTGGAATGTCAGGGAACAAGCCAGGAACAACAGTAGGAGATTAACCTGGATGTTGTCCCCATTCTGTCTATTGCACTAGAGTGGCTTTTTGAGTTCAGCTAAAACCACTATCCACCAATGCACTAGCTTCGTGCTGTGTTGATATTTAGAAACCATTACATGTGCCCTGTGTGTGATCTGCTCAGGGAAAATTCCACCCTGTCTCCATGGGATCGCAAAGGAGGTCGTGATCATCCCTCCTTGGGAACAGGAGAGCAGGAGACAGGACGACTAAAATGATTTCAGTCTTGGCAATCTGAGATTCACTCAGAAATGAAGCCACTGTCCTCTGTGGCTGAGACAAGGCAGCAGGCATACCCTGGCTCTACATGAGGAGCTAAGATTGGTAAGGGGAGGGCGATCTCTGCAAGACCCTCAGAAGCAGCACACACATGTATGCACATACACATACCATGCTCATGCTCACACCTGCTATCCCGGTGTCCAATTTTCTATACCACACTCTGCTCTCCTGAGCACCAAGACAACCTCGTACATGCAACCTCGTACATACAACTGGCAACCCTGTAACGACAGACTGTCAGCACAAGTCACAAATGGCATGCCACCCCTTATGCAGTTTTCTTGGCTGGGGTTGAAAGCAAGAATCACCCTGTCTTGCCTGCCTGTCACCCCCTCTCTTCTCTCTTCCCTCAGAACCTTTGAGTTAATATTAATCTTACTCCCAGCCCTGGACCCTGCTTCCCGCCCTGATTATCTTTTCAGGCCCCTTTCTCAGTCACCCTTTCTCAGATGTGAAGACCTTTAAAAAACCATCTCCATCCTCACTCCTATCATCCCTACTTCAGGGAGAATTCCCCGGATTCCTTTTGTACAGAAAGAGCTGGCTCCTGGCATTTAGAACTCTGGAGTCAAAAGGGCTTGGAATGAGAACTATGTGCACTCCCCCTCCTCCCACTCTGTGTCTCAATCCCTGGTGTTTTCTTAAACACTGGATCTTTGCTGAGAAGAAGCAGGAATTTAGGAAAGAATAGTGAGTAAAAATGAAGACAAGAAAATGTGTATGTGTGTGTGCGTGTAAATGGATGTGTTACTGTGTATGGATGCACACGGGTGTTAAGAGTAGAAGTCAACCTCAGGTATAGCTGCTCAGACCCCATCTATCTTGTCCTCTGAGATGTGACCCCTCACTAGGATCTGAGGCTCAATTAGGCTAAGCTAACTGCTCCCTGAGATCCACCTCTCCAGCCCTGGGACAGGAAGCATGTCCTACCATGTTCAGCTCTCTGTGTGAGTGCCAGGGATCAAACCTGGGTCCTCATGCTTCCTTAGAAAACACTTCACTAACTGGGCTTTTTTTTTTTTTCCGAGTACCAGGAGAGGGTTTTTTTTTTTTGTGTGTGTGTGTGTGTGTGTGTGTTTTGAATACTAAACATGAAATAAGAGCCAGAGATGCTGACACTTATGCTAGGGCAGAGGAGATGGAAGCAGAGGACAGCCTGACAAGAAGACCTTGGTCTCAATAGAGTGGATTCGCATGTCAGAAGTGGGGATTCACTAAGCGAGGAAGAGATCAGAAACAGTGGGGGTCTTGCAGGGTCACCCACACCCACACCAGGGTCTCCCATGTGACCTTGAAGGTTGGACTCATTTTGCCAACAGTTTGCCTGGAGCAGACCTGCCCTCACCTCAAACCTGGGATGCTTTTATCTTTAGAGGAGTGTGCCTCTCAGGACAGAAGTGTGTCTCCATGGGTGGCTGTTGCTGTTGTCTCCGCCTGCTTCTGAACTTCTCCTCACCTCCAGTGCACACTCTCTCCCTGATAAACATCTCCAGAGGGCTGTGCTTCAAGGAGAGTGGACCAGGTGGATTGTTTTTCATCTGTCTGGAATTTAAGGCTAAATGAGATGCTTAACTCTGAGGCCACTTTTATAATCTAGAGTGTGCATTACAAGGGCTTATCACACTTTTTATAGCCAGAGTCTTGCCAGACTTAAGTGTCAAGAGATAACACACTTGAGCATTTAAACATATTAATTGCCTTCAAGAACCAGGAGTGGGCCTGGGGCAACGGTGGCTGGGTGAGAGAGAGATAGTAGTATGCTCACCCCCTACCTCCTGCCACTTAACCCCTCTTCTCTCCCTTTTGTTAACTCTAACTCTCCAGCACCCTCCTAACTTCTAAGGAATAAAGTACAGAAAAGTATCTGTGGTCACATTTACTTTAACATCTGTGTTCAAGTCAGAGCCCAGCTGAAACATCTAACAAAGCCAACACTGTCCCATATATCCTTACCTCTGTGTGCCATCATTTTACTCATCCCTTGCCTCTTTGAATTAGGCAAAAATTGGTGTCCTAAATTTACAACGTATGAATGAATATTCTGTAACTCTAGAGCATACGCTCAATTTGGCACATCTCGGTAGTAAAGAAATTCATTCATCCTTTATGACTTTATTTGTTTTGTTCATGTGAGATTTACTGAGCAACGTGTAGATGACAGGCACTTACTATTTTTAGAACAAGTGTAACAAGCCAAAGCCTTGTCCACGTGGAAGTCACGCCCTGAACCAGGTATGGTAGCAGGTACCTGTAATTCCAGCACTTGGGAGGCTGAGGCCTGGGCTGTGTAGCAAGATGCTGTCTATAATAACCAAAACTGTCACCGACAATAGCAGCAAAGTCAATAGAGGGAAGAAAAAGCGATTTCTGGATTATGTGGCACACACCCTTTTAATTCTAGTTCTCTAGAGTCTGAGACAGGAGGGTTGCAGAAGTTCAAGCAAACCTAGGCCATAGCTTGGGCTACATAATGAGACCCTATCTCAAAAACAAAAAAATCAAATTAAATACTTAGTCTGTTACATCGATTTCTGTTCTGGTGAGAAAATTAAAGATAGAAAGTGCTCAAAGAACTAGAATCTCCAGGGACGACCACCTCTTAAAAGTTATCTTCTCTAAAGTTTACTATTTAAAACTGACCATATTGTGGTATCATTCATGTACTATAAAAGTTAAATATGTGAAGTATCCGTGTTAGTGACTATATATGTATGTGTGCATGTGTGTACATACATACATATATATCATAAGCCATGAGCTTCTTAGCAAGCTTGCATGTGGAGCAGGACTGAATCCAATCACAAAGGATTTGGTTACCCCATAGCCTTCATGCCACTATAGCGGCAGTGGTCATCTTACCTGGGCTCGGTATTGTAGCATCTGAGGTCCATCACTGAGTCAGACACAACCATTGTCCTCTCTCCCTCAGTAGCCTGTGTAACACTCTCCAGCGGTGTGGAAACCAGCCAGAAGGGAAGAGGCTTTCAAGTCCGTTCCAGCTTGATTTCCCTGCACTCTGCTACCGGAGCACTTTGTGTCTTCAGCAATGGGTATAACTGTAGCGCAATTGGAGCTTTATTTGTTAAGGCACAAACAAAATATCAGCTCGTAACACCATCGAGTTATGGTAGGCAACCAAGAGCAATGGCAACAGCCTGTGTTGTTTGGGGCACCTCTGAGGTCTCCCAGACCAACAACTCATATCTAGACCTGAGACTTGGGTTTACAAACTCATGTCTTCTGGGGAAAACATTGTTCACCACGCAGGGTACCTTTGTTCAATCTCCCTAAAAAGGTAATTGTATTTTCTAGTTAGTTTACAAAGAAGTGGACTCCTGTTGGCGGAGATTGTTCGTTTCCTGGCCACCCAGACCTCAAATAATCAGACTGAAACTATATCAATTGCAACACTGCTTGGACAATGTCTCTAGCATATTCCTAGCTTGCTCTTTCATCTTAAATTAACCTGTTTCTATTAATCTATGTATCGCCATGTAGTTGCGGCCTACCTGTAAGGTTCCGTTCAGTGTCCAGCCTCAGGCGTTAGTCTCCTGCTTCTCACTGACTCCGCCTACTCTCTCCTCCTCTTTCTGCTTGGAATTCCTGCCTTACCCTATTCTGTGCTGCAATAGGCCCAAAGCAGCTTCTTTATTAACCAATGGCAATAAAACATATTTACAGCATACAGAGGGGAATCCCACTTCAGGTTCCCAAAAAGATTTTTCATATATCCCTGGTTTGGGTGAACCCAACCCCCCATCTCTTTCATCTCTTGTCCTTAATTAATAGGAATTAGTTTATCTATTCACATACTGGTAGCTTTATCTTTAATGAACGTGCTGTAATTACTGGACCATTCAGATTGTTTGATTTTAAAATCTTTCCTTTTAAGTGTCACATCTGGTCCATCAGAGAGCCAGTTTCTTCTGACTGAGTTCACGTTTCCGCTCGGGACTGTGTTCTCCTGGTTTGTTTATCTGTCGGCACATCTCATGATGCTTGACTGAATTCTGGGCCTTGTGTATGCTAGTGAGTTCTGTAGATGGGCACATCTTGGGAGAACTTCCTCTCAGCTGGTGTTTCTTCTTCACAAATGTTACAATCCCACGCTGGCTGTTCATTTCTCATGTTCTATTAGACTCACGTACTTCTATATGTGTGCATGCGTGTACCATAGTACAGGTGTGGAGGTCAGGACAATATTTAGGAATGGATTCCCTCCTTGTACTTATATGTCCTGGGGACGGAACTTGGCAGCAAGCACCCTGACCCACTGAGCCATCTTGCTGGTCCTGGTTTACATTTTCTCAAAGCACTTTTGTGTTCTGTGTCTTGACAGTTTGTGGGGGATAGGCAGGTGTAACACTAGTAACCCCATCACAGACAGCAGTCTGAGGAGATTCCTTTCTCATAGCAGAAGGCAGGATACGAGAGATCCTTGAAAAAACAGTTTCAAGAGAAAGTGTCTGTAGGAAGGGCTGGAGGTGGAAGCAGGCTTGGTCCCTCAGCAGCAAGGAAAAGGCGGGGAATAGCGGAAACAATCTTAAATATGCCACGAACAGAGCAAAAGTGCCCCTTGATGCCACACCAAGAAAAAAGCATTATCATTTCTGTGTGCCTTTTCAAAATTGGATGGATAGAAACGTATCGCCATTCGCCATTTCTAAGCAGCCTTGGTTTTTCTGTCTCACATTTCCCTATCTTACCAAGGGAATTTGTAAAGCTTGTTTCCCAAGTGATGTGCTGTATTTATTTAGCTGGCCCAGGGAGCAGATGTGAGAAGAGCAAACGAATAGTGCATAGCTGGAGGTGGCCAGTGGCTGGATGGCAAGTCACTAGAGGAAGGTGGAAGTGCGACACTCGGAGGCTAAATGCTTGTCCCTACAGCGTTTTTGCTTGTGCAATGCACAGCTGGCTTCCCTATCCAATGGAAAGGACATAGACCATGATGGGTGAAGACAGGTCATGTAGAGTCCCAACGATGGTGACAATAACCACCGTTTGGAGCATGCAGGCATAGCCCCAAGCTCCAAAACTGCCAAAGCATTCATTAAGGTGGATCAGTGGCCCATAATGAGATCCTCAAAGGATGTGGTAGGTAAGGCAAAAGCACCACTAAACACAGCTGCAGGCTGCCAAAATCCCCAGCCTCGCTGATGAGCAATCTGGGGAGAAGCAAGTAGAGACTACGTGCTCAGTGGGGAAGGAAAAGTTCTCCAGGCAGTGGAAGCCTGGCCACCTGCCGAGCTCTGCACCTGCTGTCTTCCCCACATCCTGGGAGGGCGTGTAGGTCCTCCCTCCAGCGCTCTCCATCTCTCCATAGTGAAAGAAGCCGCAGAGAAGTGAGGTTTTCCGATGCAAGCATTGATACCTGTATGGCGGAGTCTATCGGAGGCAAATAATGAAGCTTAGTCATTTCTAAAATATCTAAAGGCATTGTCGGGGGAGATGTTGGGAAATAAACTGACTAATTAATCAGGCCCTTCACCTTAGGTTTGGTTTGGTTTCCATTGCCCAATGCAGCTTTCCTATGCCCTCAAGCCTCTTTAGAAATAGATTGGAAGCACAAGTTGTCTGGGTTATCGTTGCTTTAAGATGGGATCTCAAGTAACTTGTGCTGGCTTCACACTTGCTCTGTAGTTGTGAATGGGCTTAAACTTGTCAACCCCCAGCCTCTACCACTTCAGAGGTGAGATTAAAGGTATGCACCACTACGTCAGGCTCACACACTGTTTGTGGATGGAACTCAGTGTGTTTCACCTACTTCTTTCTTCCGAACCCACAGACCAAGATTCAGAACAAACTATGAGTGTCTCTTCCCTTTTACCCGGTCCCTTCTTCCCTTCTCTCCCCACCTCTTCCCTACTTCCCTTCTCTCCTCTTTTCAAACTGTAGGAACCTTTCTGGTATTGTTTTGTTTTCTTCACGAAGGTGAACTACACAATCTGTTTTCATTATTTGATTAGAACTGGCATGCAGGGCCCTTCTATGAGATGGCATTTTCATAGAATTTACACTATCCTCCCGGGTAGTCGAAATCCTCTCTAAACAACTCTTACTGCCTAACACAATGTAAGCCATGTGGAACAGCTGCTACAACTATGCTGCTTAGGGAATGATGACAAGAGAGAGGTCAGGGCACAGCACCCATGTGGGACATTGGCAGAAAAATTTCCACCCATGGTTGGTTAAATCAAAGGATGTGGAAGCCAGCCAAGAAGGGCAGACAGACCTGCTGCACGGTGACTGTTCTACTGAACAGAAACCAGGGGATGCATCCTTGCTAAAGTCCCCTCCCAAGACCTTCACAGTCTGCTGAAACCCTTCATCTCCTTGCGTTCATTCTGGAAGCAAACATCCACTTGTTACAGTGTGTGTGCCTGGCACAGAAGGATTAAAACACAGTACCTCGGCCCTGGCCTCCGAGACCTCACACTTTAGTTGGGAAGTCAGTTAAGCAGGATGTAAGATGTGCCAAGGTCAAGGTAGTCACAGGGTTTGAGGAGTGTTGAGGACAGTTTCTTGGAAAAGGGATGCATGGTTTTCAAAAGAAGAAACAGCATTGCAAGGGTGTGGCATTCTAAGAACATCTGGATGTAACTCAGTGTGATGGAGTAGAGGTGAGCACTGTCTGTCCTAATAGGCAGGCTTCCTGTTCTAGAGATAATGGGAAGACTTCGACAAGTTTTAAGGATAATAGGTACGAGAATGGGTCACAGTCAAAACGATATACCTGGAATTGTGGGCTGAAAGTCTGAGATCATGAATATGAGACCATGTCTCAAAAGACAGAGAGAGAGGAGAGGGACAGAGACACACACACACACACACACACACACACACACACACAGAGAGAGAGAGAGACAGACATAAATGGAGAGACAGACACACAGAAAGACAAGAGACAGAGAGACAATGAGATACACACACAGAGAGAAAGATGAAGAGACACAGATACACACACACAGACAGAAAGAGAAACAAAGAGACACATAGAGATTGAAAGGCAGAGGTCAGAAAGACAAAGAGACACACACATGGAAAGACAGAAAGACAGACAAAGAAACACACATAGAGAAAAAGACCGTCTTAATCTCTGAGTTGGAAGTCTGACCAGAAATCAGCCCTTCCATCTCTTAACATGATGGTAACAAGACTCATAGCTCCGGGTGGGAACAAGATCAAAGGCAGTTCACCGACCTCGCTGCCATACTCTCTCAGGAAGAAACACATATTAAACAGACTGTGAAATGGTGGCCACCAATATCAAATGGTTTTTGTTTTTGACATTTACATCTTTCATCCTAAGGGCTCATGAAAGACACTCTACTTCTGGTTCTTCCTTAGGCCGGTGACAAAGCTTTTCATGTATGTCAACCTAACAATCAGCCATTACACCCTAGGACTTAAAGCCGACCAGCTGCAAAACAGCTATTACCATGTTTGAACTAAAACTCCATCCCAGTGCAGCCCCCTCCCCAGCCCATGTGCCTGGGCTTGTCACTGCCACAGGAAGAAAACCCCTGCTACCCAGGGAGGTGTCATGTTTTTCTGCCTGTTTCAACAGCAATAGGTAGAAGATCTTAGGTCAAACACCAATGCATTGCAGCCTCTCTCATGAGGTCTAGTTGCCCCCTTATTGTACAGAAGAGCGACCGTGTGAACTGAACCCACTGACTTGTGGTCAGGCCAGCCTGGTGTCCCATGGGGAGACTGGAAATGGGGGAGGGTTCTTATGGAGAGCAGGAGGGAGGTGAAGCTTGCTAGACTGTTTGCAAGAGACTGGTCTTGACCTTGCTTGTTTTCAGCACCCAGTGTTGTGAACTGCCACTGCCCAGAAGCATTTGTTGGGCTCTTTCGTTTTGCAGTTTTTAACATTGCTTGGGAGGCAGAAGCAGGCAAATCTCTTCTAGTTTGAGGCCAGCCTGGTCTACAGAGCTAGTTCACAGACAGTCAAGGTTACATAAAGACACCCTGTCTCGAAAAATCAATGAATGAATAAATAAATGAATGAAAGGAAGGAAGGAAGGAAGAAAGAAAGGAAGGAAGAAAGAAAGAAAGAAAGAAACAAAGAAAGAAACAAAGAAAGAAACAAAGAAAGAAAGAAAGAAAGAGGTAGAATTTCCATATCAGGAAGCACCATAATATTTCAGTTTTTACGAATCTGGTCAGAGAGTTACAGGCAGATAGAGAAACAATAGGAAACATGTCCCCTTTGTTTCTGCTTCCTGTTGGCTTTCATAGACATGCGCCTGATAAGTAATACTGTTGGGATTTTAACTTCTGTTCTCAGAAGAATTTGGACAATTAAAGTGAGCCCAAGTTGTCTTTTGTCTGTAGCGTACATCTTCAGCTCCTCTCCCAGCTTTGTGATAGTTCGTCTTTGTTGTCAATTTCGCTGGATTAGAATCACCTAGGAGACACACATCGTGGTGTGTGTATGAGGATGCTTCTAAAGCTGCTTCACTTGGGAGAGAAGGACCCTGATGACTGTTACTCCCCTGTAGGCTAGAGTACCGGAAGACAACGCTTGAAGATGAGCGGTCATCCATTTCCTGACTGTGGACAGTCCTTCCCCTTAAGAAGGACTGTGCCCTCAAACTGGGAGCCAAATCAGTCCTCCAGCCTGCCTCTTGCTCAGTCTCAGAAGATCCCTTCATTTACTGCAAGTTCCCAGTGCTCTCTGCTCTGGTCCAAAACAGCTTTCTGATCCACTGTCTGTATTAATGTAGGGACTGTTGTTTCAAAGTCAAAGGCCTTCTCTCTCCCTAAGTTAATGTGACATCAACATGAACAAAATTCTTACCTATAGAAGTGGTATATAATGACAGGATTTCAACTGTAAACAAGAGAACCAGAGGCATGTTATCTCAGTGTGACTGTATTTTATATAGACTTTCACTGTCCAAAAGAGTAGCTACTAACCATATACCATGATTAGGATGTCATGAATTAAAATTACAAAAAAATAACCCCCAGTTCTTCCGTCAGAACAGCCATCGTGGACCAAGGTGGTACCAATATATCTAGTGCCTAGCAAACTGATAAACATGGCTTATGAAAATTTCTTATGTCAGAGAGTTCTGCTATGCATTGTGTACAGAGACAATGACCTTCTTGGCCTAGGCAGAAACCAGCTATACTGCTTAACTCCGGTATAGGGCTTCTTAGCTTCAGCTGTAGTTGAACTAGCTCTTTCTGTGCCATAAAAGGCTACCATGTGCACTGTAGGACAAGCAGAAGCAGGACTGGCATCTATCCCCTTGCAGGTCAGCAATGCACAATCCTCCCAGTTGCAGCAATCAGAAAATGTCTCCATATCCCCTGAAGGGCAAAACTGACCCTAGCTGAGAAACTGCGCTAAGCTAGCAGAAGCAATGGAGGCCAGAGGGGGCTTAGCAAACACACTCATGAGCAAGATGTGTTCAGATTTGTGAGCACTAAGGTGGGGGCATTGCAGGGGGCAGGCCAGCCGCATTGTAAGTGCTCTTAGATGTGACAGATGAGAGGAATTTAAGAGTGACATTTATAGAACACAGAAAGATAGTTTTGCCTTGACTTCGGGATTTTCTTGATGCCAAAATGTCATGTATGTCAAAGCCCCAAGAAAATGCAGGGAACATTGTAAATACAAAGAAAGGTAGTTAAGAAACAAAGACCCAAGGGACAGATTGCAGGGTGAGTCAACTTATTCCAGAGAAGGTGAAGGGTCTTGCCCTCTGCGTCACTCTGAGATTTCCACCCCAGTGTGTTAAGCTCCCATATCCCAAAATGGCCATTTGCACACTAAATGGCCATTACTGCCTCATCGCAACACGAGGACTATAAATTCTAATCCCAAGATCCGTCTCTCTTCCCAGGAACAGAGTCATAAAAATGTTTGCCCTTGCATGGGTCTTTGACATGTGCCGGGCCACGTTTGCGTATTTGTCCCTGGGTCCTCTTGAGAGCTCAGGACTCCTCCCTGACCCAGGCAGGATTTTATGTGCTGTGCATTCCTTTCAATCATGATGTCATACGTGTATCTCACCATGGGATTCTGAAGCAAGGCGTTGGGAAGACTTAAAAGTCTTAAACAGGCAAATGGTTTTCATTACTTAAGATTTTAAGGAAATCAGGTTCTGGAATATTTATGGTCAGAGCCCCCTTTGTGGTTCCTTGCTGACCTCCCTTTTCAGAAGTTGTCTTGTAGAGGAGAGCCCTTGACCTGCCTCCCATGAGACCACTAACTCACAGCAGAACTGGGCCAACCGTGGCGTGGGAAGACTGCAGAAAAGCTTATTTGCCTTATACTCCAGGCTGAAATGAGTGGAAATGAAGCCAGAATGGGGTCAAGGCTAAAGGGAGCTGAAGGCCCACCCTGGCAGTAGCATGCCTGCATCATGGGTCTAGCTTGTGTTCTTCTGCTTTGGGGGATGATGGCAATGATCTCACAAGAAAAGAAAGACAATGATTCAGCAGTTGTGGTGATACAGAGATAAAAGAGAAGCCATCCCACAACATGCTGTATGGACCTGAACATGTGATAGAACGAGTTTCTGGATGACTACTGTGATGTCATTGACTAAGTCCCTTTATCGGAAGTGTGAAAACCAACGTGCTCCCATGTTTGATGGGTCCAGCATCATCCAATCCAAACCAGTGTAGAATAGCCAAAATAGTTCTTTCTATAGAACAAGTGAAGGCAATTCTTAAATTTTGTTTCCTCATAGAAGATGCCTTTGACATTTTGAGCAGGATACATCTCCATTATAAGGGTGTCACTGAGCAGAAGTTGCTAAGGGCTGTCCATGTCACACTACCCCATACATACATTTCCCAACACGCTGGGTGGATAGCACATCACAAAGTTTATTGCCCTAGAAACTAAGATGTTAATGCAAGTCATGGGGCATTTAGCAATAGGCGTGTCCTTTTCTTTTTCTGCTCTCGGCTTTCTGTTTTTCTCCATCTGTGAAGGTGCCCCTCCAGGCTGCTCATTCCTTGGCCCCAGAATGAGATCATATGGGTGGAAGAGAGGAGGCGAGAATGAGCAATAGCCCAGATAGTTCATTCCTGTTTTCTGTTCATACCCTGATATGGATACACCCTAAGAATTTCCCCAGGGGTGGGGCAAGAAGCCTTAGGTAGGAGGGAAATTACCCACAAGGCAAACTCCCTCTGCCTCCACAGACACCTTGTCCAGGTGCTTCTGTCTTTCAGGAGCTCGCTGGCTCCCTTTCATTCTCTAGCACCTCTGCATGTTTGTATGTCACAGAGGGCAGAGGTGACACTGGAGTTGTCAGGTGATCAGAGACATTCGAACTGGATCTGGATAAAAAGGAAAAGCATCCATTAATGTGGTTTCAACCGCGTGCCTCAGAGGCCTATGTGTCGTAAATAGACTGGGAAGGATCCGTAAACTGTCAACACCTTCTAAAGTAGTAGCAGAACTTTTAGATGTACTTTAATAAAAGATACCAGTTATATCAAAATGCCAGGTTTTCTGTGTTGGTTTGGTTTGGAGGTAGTATTTTGTTTGTTTGTTTTGTTTTGTTTTTCTCTGTTTTAAGCTCTGGCTATCCTAGAACTCACTTTTTAGACCAGACTGGCCTCAAACTTACAGAGATCTGCCTGCCTCTGCCTCCTGATTGCTGGGACTAAAGGTATGTGCCACCACAGGCCGGCTTTGTACTGGTTTATTGTACCTAAAATTATATCAGCATTGGGCAGTGCTGGCGATTTCATGGTGACCAAAGGCTCTGATTAACAGAACTTCTACCGGTGGTGCTACCCAGCCTTAGTTGATGTGATTATTTTGAAACACAGAGATTATGTGAAGACATTAGAATGAGACTCTTGATGAGAGAAAATCTGAGGAAACTTCAGTTTTTCTTCAAAAGAAGTTGAGACCCAGCAACGCTGACTAGCTTGCTAGAGGTCATGCCAGCCATGTCCTGTGACTGTCATGATCATGCCATGGCCAGGACAGTCCCCGTTAGACCCTGTTGTCTTGGCATAATTATCAATGCTAATCTTTGTCCTTCTAGAAGGAGTTCTAGTTTGGAGGAAATGTGTGATGTCACTCTATTTAAAAAAGACATCTTCCTAACTACGGATTTGTCCCTTTTCCCATTACACAACCCTGTCTCTCCTCTTTTTTTTTTTTGTGGTTCTTGAAATGGTTCCTCCTCTCTGAATTCATCTGTTATGTGTTTGCAAATTAGTCACTCTCAAAGTTTGGGTGGCTGTTAGTGACACTCCAAACCCAGACTTCCCAAACTATGGGTCCTTTTGTCCCTGGGAGGATGAGGAAGCAAGACACCAGAAGAGTGGGATCAGCCAGGCACCAGGCAAATCCACAGCTTTGACCACACCTTAGATAACCAACCCTCTGCTGCTCAGTTCTCGGTGACAGGGCTATGTGACAGGTGGATGATGGTAGGGGAGATGGTGGATTCTTATGCTTTTTGTTGGTTGGTTTGTTGGTTGGTATTTTTTAAATGCACAAAGAATTGAAAAAGAAATGCAATATAAAATCTCACCCATTAGGCTCTGAAAGTCCCCGGTGTCCAGATGACTCAATATGAAACTCAAAGGCTAGTAATACTCTGTGAGCAATAAAAGCTAAGCATGGGAAAGGAAGGGTTTCAAACATGAACACACAAGAAAAAGAAAGATAGGAAGGAAGGGGAAAAGTCCTTTTCTCACCTTCCTAATGGAGTGGAAGACACCAGCACCCTGAATCTGTCTATTAATACCACCCTCCTGAATTTCCTACATGTAATGTAAGTTGGTTCAGTTCCTGTAATCATGAACCAGGAGGAACCAGCTGGGAGTTGGGAGGACCCACAGCTGTGCACTTGACTCACACCAGGGCTAGAGCGTGTGAAGCAGACCTTTCCATAACAGGGTCCATAGGCCTTGGGAGCAACTTGTTACAATGAAAACCCATCCTCTGTAGAATTGGGAGATACAAATGAATCCTTTGTAGCCTAAGGGACTTGGTAATGCTATTTAATTAAAAGGGTGTTATACAGATGAGTCTCTCCCTAATGAGTGCTCTTCCTGACAGCCTTGGAAATAACTACTCAGCAAACGCTATTTAATCTAGAATCAACAACACAGCCTCTGCTGCCAGCAAACCTGGGTTTGACTGGGTTCTACTAACAGGGAGGAGGTGAACTCTCTAGTGAACTTCTAAACCTCCTTTCGCTTCATGGCTCTAATTGCACAGTGAAGACATTGGCCCCTGGTAGATACTACCAAGTTTTTAGGAAAGGGGAAGGCAAGAGATGGTACATATAAAATGCTTAACATAGAGCCTAGAACCACAGTTAATATTATTTAAATAACCAGACTCTTTTGAGAGCAAATGGCAAGTATTGCACAAGACAATGGGGCCTCCCCGATAAGTGTGGCCAAAGGTCTGTCCGGAGGATCCTATAGCCCAGGAGACACAGCTGATAAACATACTGATACTTATATGGGGATTCGAAAGTAGAATAAGGAAGAAAAGACCAATATTTAGATAATAATTTATTGACTTATTTACTGATTTTCTTAAAGCACTGCCCATTTGCCAAGCATGATTTCACTTACTACCTACAACAGAATGACTGGAGAAGTAGCTGAAAGAGTAGATCGCTGCTCGGAACCTGCTGCCCTGAACCATGTACACGTCTGTAAACTCTTGCTTGTCCACCCCGCTGTATGTTTTAGAGTATAGAGTGAGAATGCAGACTGGACCCAAGATGAAAGCCTTTCAGGAGCTGTCCTGGCTCTGTCCACTGGGGGGACATCCCCTCTCTTCCACCCTCACTGATGTCACAGCGGTTAATCCAGAAAAGAGTCCCACAATTCTAGGCAGAAAAGAAAGAGAAAGAGTATTCAGATGACATAGACTTTTATTAGCGGTCGCTATTTATGTTGACTTTGAAGCGTGGATAAAATCCTCCGCATACGGAGGGTGATGGTCCCAGGTGTGGAAAAGATGATCAACGGCTTGATTCTGGGTCAGCTCTTGAGGATCAGGTCAGGACTGTCTCTGAGAGGGGAATAACGCTTGCTAGTGCTTAGCTTTATCTTCCACTCCTCTACCAAAACAAGCAGAGCCTGGGACATCATGGAATTAGGAAGCATGATTTCCTGAGGTCCAAGCCACCTGATCTGTGTCCACTTGGTCATTGGTGGCCAAAATCTACCAAGAATGTTACCCCCAAAAGGGCTGCTCTCCAAATCCCTGCTTATCTGAGTAGGAAGATTTTTTTATTGTAAGTTTCATTACACACTTTAATCCCTGTCGTGTGTGTGTGTGTATGTGTGTGTGTGTGTGTGTGTGTGTGTGTGTCTATGTCTGTCTGTCAATCTATCTCTGGGTTTCTGTCTCTGTCTCTCTCTCACTCTCGGGGAGGGGAGTGGTACCAGAAATTAAACCCTTGAGCATGCTCAGGAAGAGTTCTACTACTGAGCTATAACTTGGCCCTTTTTGTATTTTACATTTCAAGACAAGGTCTCACTAAGTCACCCAAGACAGCCTGGAACTTTCTCTGTAGGCGAAGATGCCCCCATCTTGTGATCTGGGCTCCTGTGTAGCTGGACTCAGACAGAGGTGTGTACTAGGTTTTGGTAAAGCCCAGATTTTATGGAAGTGTCTCTTCATGGGGAGGTTTCTGCCCCACAGCTTGATCTTTATTTATACTGACTTCCTCTATGAAACAACTCTTCATTGAAATGGGTCAGATAACTCGTCAGGACAATGAATTTGTCTGGAGCTTCATTCAGGCCACTCCACTAGCTGGGGCCAGAGTTCTGGACAGAGACAGGGATTCTGGGGTGGGCAAATCTGGTTGTTTAGGAAACACAAGTGAGGGGCGAGAAATTGGGATCGGGCAGGAAGGGAGCTTGTGAAGAAGCACAGCAAACAGTCAAAGAAGCGGTCTGGGCCAATTCCACAGGAAACGTGAAGCCAATGCAGGCCACACCCATACCATCCTGGTGAGAGACACAGGAGTTGGAGTACCTGCACCGGCCTCCACATCTGTTTCCCATTGGTTGAGCATTTCTCCCAGGGAACATCAGTTCTTAGGCACCTCCCAGGGCCCTAGGCAAGGTGGGCTCTCAGTCTGCCAACAAAGAAACAGGTTCTCTCGATGTTTGTCACCAGTAGCTAACCATATCTATGGGGCCAACACAAAATGAAAATATGGTGTATTTTGCCAAAGGTACAAAAATATGACACACGAATAATAAAACTCAGAGAGAGAAACTGGGGTTCAAACTGAAGACTTCAAAAGCAAAGCAGCCAGCCACTGGCTCTTACCTCGACCTCAGTCCGAAATGGCAATCCTGCCTCCGGGAATCTCAGAAAGAGACTGTGTGAGAGCTATCTCCTCCTGTATTATAATTCTCTATAGGACTGGGATTAAAGGTATGCACTACCATGATTAAAGGCATGCACCACCCAGTTTCTATGGCAACTAGTGTGGCTACTGAGATTAAAGGTGTGTGTTACCACTGCCTTGTTTGTAAGGCTGATCAGGGGGGCTGTTTTATTCTCAGATCTTCAGACAGGCTTTATATATTAAAATACAATTGAAATACCATTACAAAAATATGTTCCAATTAATATAAAAGTTTCTTCCTTTTGCTCACAGTCTTCTGATTTGCCATGCGTTTTTTTATTTTTTAAATCACTTGTGATTTAATGCCACTCTAAGGAAAAGAAATTCAAACACCTCAGTTGCTAGCTTGAACCTTCCCTTTCATTTCTACACTACCAGCTCAAAGGCAGACAAAGGAGCATTGAACCCATATGCTAAGTGGCCAAGAGTACATGATTTGCATATTCCTTTCTAACCAGAACAATAGAAACTGCTCAGAACCAAGTCAACTGCTTTTATGTCGCTTCTTTTGTTTTTAATTGAAAAGTCATACAATATATTCTGATCACAGTTTCCCCTCCCCCGCCCCATCTCCTCACAGATCCTTCCCCCTCTTCCATCTAGTTCCATGCCTTCTCTCTCTCTCTCTCTTTCTCTCTCTCTCTCTCCTTTCTCAAAGAATAAAAGATTACTTCTTGATTAAACAAGTACTTTCAATATTCTCTGCCGCTGGCTTCTCAATGAGAGGAAAAATTGGCAGCAATGGGGGTGAGTTCCCCTTTGAGGCTCCACTTCCACAGCTATCTCTTGACAAAGGCCGGTAGTAAAATGAATGAGAATGAGGTTAGGTTCCTTATCTATCCTGATTCTTAGAAAACCTCTGGCTTCCATGATGGGGGCAGGTTTACATCGCATCACAGAACGGAAAGTGTGGCTTCCTGGGGCATCCAGCTTCCCTTTCCCTCCACAGCTAATTGTGGTGTAGACAAAACACACTTCTCTTGAATTCCCCTGAAAGTCCAGGAACTCTCACACGTGGTGGACACACAGATTACGAATGCTCACGGTGAATGTCCTCTGTAAACAGGGTAGCAAGGACGCACAGGCATAAATATTGTACACGTTTTCCGTTCTTTCACATGTGCACTGATTTTTTTCTAGTTTTTTTTAAACTTACCCGTGTGTGTGTCTGTGTGTGTGTGTGTGTGTGCACGCGCGCGTGTGTGTATGTTGTTTACATGTATGTCTATGCACCCTTTACTTGCATGGTGCTCACGGGGGTCAGAGGAGGGTGACCCTGGAACTGGAATTAGAGATAGTTATGAACCACCTTGCATGTGCTACAATATCAGACCTAGATCCTCTAGAAGAGCAACCAGCGCTCTTAACCACAGAGCCATTTTTCTAGCCCCCCCAAATAAGACTTTCAACATGACGGCAGAAAATCCTCAAACCCACTAAAGGGCCCTGTCCAAGAGCACAGGTGGCCTGCCTTGAGGCGGGCTTTGCACACGTGAAGGAAGGATGCAGGGAAATAGGAAAGAGACCACGGGGTGTGGAAGGTGGACTTGTGAGGAACACTAGCAGCCAGACACCTTACACATGGAGGGGTGTGTACAATAGGAGTCTGGGCAGCCAATGACACTGATAGTCAGAGGAACAGGCCATGCCAGTAGAAAGGACACACGGAAAGGTGGGGGAGCACAATGCATGAAGAGCTGGAGAAGTGGTTTAGTTCATGCTCTATCCCGGACATTCCAGGGGAAGGCGATGAAATGGAGATGAGGATCGTGAGAAAGAAAGACACAGGCTGGGCTGGAATTCCTCTTCGTCAAAACTGCTTGTGAGTCGGGCAGTGGTGGCGCACGCCTTTAATCCCAGCACTCGGGAGGCAGAGGCAGGTGGATCTCTGTGAGTTCGAGACCAGCCTGTTCTACAAGAGTTAGCTCCAGGACAGGCTCCAAAGCTACAGAGAAACCATGTCTCAAAAAACGAAAAAGAAAAACTGCTTGAGACTAAAAGTGTTTCAAATTTCGTACTTTCAAATTAATTTGTATACACTTATATTAAAAAGGTATCCCTCTGAGGGTACTCACAAGACCAGACAACAAATTCATTTATGTTTTCTATACTCCTTAAATTCGTGGCCTGAAGATAGTTTTGTACAATGTTTTTGTTGTTGTTTTGAATAATTTCATGAAACACGAAACAAAAACTTACAGCGTGGGATATGTTAGCCCTTGGAAGTTTCCAGGTTCAGGGCATTTGAGACTGCGGTTTCATATGAGAGATGCTTCTCCTGGACTGGCCAGTGATTATCAGCAGCAGTCCATGGCCATTTGGATGCTTCTGCACCATCCCTCAAATTCCTGTGGTGTGCTGGTATGGATGGGCTCCTCAAAGTGCCAACCCTGCTGGACAACTCTGCCCCCCCATCCCTTTTCCCCTCCTCTATCCTTGGTAAGAAACCAAAATAATTACAATAGAGCAGCCAGCCTCCTTCCTCCCCTGTGGAGAATCCTACCTCTGCTTTCCCCACGTTTCCATTAGAAACAGGCAGGAAACAGAGTACCTGGACAGCCGTTAATGGAGGACCACCAGCTGGCCAGACATCAAGACCCACTGGGTTTCTGTGAGGTTTTGCAATACAGCAGCTAAAGGCTGTCCCAAGAGGTGTTCTACCTCTTGAATCTGTGCGCATCTCCTGTGGACAAGTCTTTTGTGGTAACTTAGAACAGGCTTTTTCAGCCTCAGCCCTGACATTTTGGGTGAGATGACCATCGAGAGACACTATACTATACTTCAAGACGTTTACACACCATCTTTGGCCTCTGTGCACCTTGGGTGTTTGTTTTTGTGTTTTTCCAACTTAACACAAGCTGGAGTCTTCTGGGAAGATAGACTCTCAACCTAGAGAATGACTCAATCCCATTGGCCAGCAGGCAAGCCTGTGGGGCATTTTCTTGGTTGATGTGGTGAGGCTCCACCCATTCACCACCCCTGGGAAGCTGTTCCTGAAAGGTATCAGAAAGCAAACTGAGTGAGCTATGAAAAGTGAGCCTGCAAGCAGTGACCCTCCATGTTCTCTTCTTCAGGTCCTGCCCTAACTTCCCTCTATACTAAACTATTCCCTGTATAGTAAACTATGTTCAGAATAAACCAAATAATCCCTTTCTCCTCAAGTTGCTTTTGGTCATGGTCTTTACTCAGCAACAGAAAGAAAACTCACTGCATGAGAATCGTGTCACTGAACATTGCCAGATGTTTCTTTCCCTGTGTAAAATCCACAGACAGGTGTCGGCGCTGCTCGGGAACATAGCTGAGGACACCAGTGCTTTCTACAGGGGCCAGTGTCTCTTTATTGCCTACAGCCTCGAGTGCCCGCTCCGTGGTACACGTGGTACACTGATGAGACTTTAGTAGGAAGCAAAGCTACTACTCTGTGGCAAGTCTCTTTGCTCTGGGCCCACACAAAGAGAGTTATGTCCGCATCTAAAATCACTACACACACGCACACACACTCACACGCATGTGTGCACACACATGCACGCACACACATGCACACATATGTGCACGCACACCTACACATGCATGTGCACATACATGCACACACACACATGTACACACACTGCTTTAGTCACTGTTCCATTGCTATGAAGAGACACCATGACCAAGACAACTCTTAAAAAGAAAGAATTTAATTGAGGACTTGCTTACAGTTTCAGAGATTTAGCCCATTAACATCACGGTGTTGGAGCAATGGGTGAGAACTCCATCCTGATCCACAGGCTGAGAGAGAGACACTGGCCTTGGCACAGACTTTTGAAACCTCAAAGTGATACACTTTCTTCAACAAGATCACACCACCTGATTCTTCTAATACTTTCAAATTGTGCTACTCCCTGGTGAGTGAGCATTCAAATGCATGAGCTTATGGGAGCCACTCTTAGCAACACACACACACACACACACACACTTAGAACCTACAAAGGTTTTTGTCAACATACCATCCCTTTTCTAGTCCTGTATCATCTAATTCAATTAAGTGGTCTGTCCATTTTCACAGATGGGAAATGAGATCAGGAATTAATGAGTAACTGGTCTAATATCACCAAGGTACAAATAGATTTGAACTTGGATTTATTCTTCTCAGTTTTGTTTTGTATGTATGGGTGTTCTATCTGCATGTGTGCCTGTGTACCACATGCATGTCTGGTACCCATGGAGAAAGAAGGTGTCAGAGTTCCTGAGCTAGAGTTAGTTGTGAACTGAGGGTTGAACCTGGGTCCTCTGGAAAAGGAGCCAGTAAACTTAACTGCTGAGCCCCTTCTTCAACCTCTTGATCTTGAATTATTTAGCCGCTAGTCTAAGACCTTTTCCCTTCTACTGACACTTCTGAAGTTGAGTGCACATGAGAGTCATCTAAGGGTTCATTTTGCGCACAGTGCACATTCCCAGGTCTCACTCCCAGATACTGGGTCAGCAAGGGTAGAACAACCCCTAAGATCCAGGGCATCAGCGCAGGTCATCTGCAGAAGTTATGGTAGCAGCCCTGAACTCCATTCCTCTATATAATATGGTGATTCTTGGGGAGCCACTGGTAAACTGGGCTGGGGAAAGAGGAGATTGGAAAGGCCACAGACATTCTGGCCATGTGGAGTTGAAAGAGTTGGGACTCCCCTTCCTCCTTCATCCTGCCAGTCTCAGTCAAATGTCTGACAGTGCCGATACCATGTCCAAAATTCTCCTCCCGCAGGGATGCCCCTAGATTTCTCCTGCTTTTGTGCAACCAAGCACGTATGCTCAGCTGGCTGACTCTCCAGCAGAAACTCGGTGCCCTAACAGTTTCTCCCAAGACTCTTTCTTTGGCTTAATTTCACTACTGGACACAGCCCCACAGCAATGCATTCATCCAAAGATGCTTTAAGAAATCCTTGGCCTTCCATAGAGACTTTCCCTAAAATCTTGACTCCTGTTTGGACTCCAAACACCCTGGATGAGCCCCAAAGTTGGATGCCTGGTCTGGTTATTTTTGCTTTTAAGCAGTAAGGCAAAGCCAGAGATGTAAGACACCCTACAGCAGTGTGCCTTCCAGGGAAGAACATTAGGACTCAATAGCAGTGCTTGGAGCTCATTAAAATTCAATAGATCATCTAGGTAGGGACTCTCTCTCAAGGTTTAGATCTAGCCAAAGGGAAAGAATGTCCAAGGTAAGCTAATGTTTCAAACTCTGGCTCTCCCAAATCCCCCAAGAGACATAAAAGAAAACCTACAGATAAAACCCTTTGCTCATTGTACCCAGGACTTGTTTGCAAGCAATTGTGTCTGCCCTGCAATGCTCCCCGGGGTCATGGCACTTTTAAATAGGTATCTGTAATGCGACACACCCAGCCATTCACCCACCCAGCTTATTGGGAGTTCAGTGTCTTTGACTTAAGATCACATCGCTCTTCTTTCTCTAGCCCAGACACTGCTGCTGGTGACTCTGCCTCTCATTCCATGAGGTGCAGCTTCCGGGGCAGGTCTGTTGCCACACGGGTGACCCAGATTTGAGCACAGCTGCTGTCCTTATTGTTCTTCCACGAGTTCAACATTTCCAGAAAACCAAATCCTATTGACAGCTCTGCCACTATCCCGGCCTAGCTGCTCAGAGGAAAGACAGACTGCTGAGTCACTCAGAGCGAGAGCCCTGGAGCCTAAGGTTCCGAAGAGACAATCCCATCATCTGTGGTCTCCTCCTCTGTCCCTGGGAGGTAGGGAGCAGGGAACCAAGGTCTTTGTCATTATGCCACTGGTTGTTGAGTTATAACCAGAGCCAGCTACGTGTGCAGTGTGGACTCCATCTAACTCAAGGGCCCACTTGTCAAGAAGTCCTCGCAGGTTTGAGCTTTTCTTCCCTCCTCTTCCTTCTGCTCCTCTTCTTCTCTTCTGCCCTCTTCTCGTGCTGCAGATCAAACCCGGAGCCTCTCATGTGCTAGACAAGCAGTTTTCTTCTTCAACAGAGAGGGAAACCTGAGAAACTGTAGAACCATAACATGCGTCTTTAATTTCTGTAGGACAGGCGAAGATCTGGCTTCTGTATGGCCTGGCTCATGCTCTTTGACTAGGTCACAGGTCATCTGTGTAGGCCCCTTCATAGCCAGGAGCTGGCTTCATCAGGGCCCTCTCTTCACTTGTCACATGACCATCTTGACAGCCCTCCAGATTCCCTGATGTCTGAGAGGGTCAGCATGAGGCACGTCTGCTTATTAGATTTGCTGACTAGGTGGAACACTATCACTCTGCACTTGGGAGGCATGGAAACAGAAAGACCTGTTGATAAAATCTAGCGAGACAACAGCATATCCCCTGCTAAAAATGCAAGCCAGTGTCCAATGATGATGGCAAAGCAGTAGATGACATAAATCCCAACAGCATTTTTGTCCTATCTTCTTGGGAGTTGGATACAGTGACTCATACCTATAATCCTAGCACTTGAGAGGCTGAAGCAGAGGGCTTGCTGAGACATTGAGACCAGCCTAGGCTACAGTGAGACCCATCCCTGGCCAGAGGAGTTTGAATAGTGGAGTTTCATGAATTTCTCAAGTTGAGAGGAGAGCCCCCCCCAGGCTCTTTTATATCAACCAAGCACAAGGGTGAGTCTTTGTAACACGGATGGATGTCCTAGATGGCAGCTGCATAGGTAATGAGGTTGCTTTGCTACTTTAGTAAGATGACAAAAAGAGAATTCAGAAAGAAAATGCAGCCTAGCTGCCCCAAAGCCTGGCCGGGACATCAGCGTTCCGTTGCTGTGAAGCGACACCACAGCACCTCTTACAAAGGGAAGTATTTCACTGGGGCTACCTTACAGTTTCAGAGGTTCAGTCCATCATCACCATGGTGGAGAGCTTGGTGGCATGCAGACAGAATTATCTAAGCGTTCTACATCAGTATCTGCAGGCAGCAGGAAGAGAGAGACTCTGGGCTTGAAATGGGTTTCTTCAAACCTCAAAGCCCACACCAATGACACACTTCCACCAAGACCATACTTTCTAATCTTTTGAAATAATGCCACTCCCTGGTGACCAAATCTATAAACCTATGGGTGCCATTCTTATTTAAGACAGTACACTGTTGTTTAAACTACTCTGGTGCTTTCCCTTTTACCACGGCAGAAGTAAGTTAGGTATGCACTGGACAGATACTGCTGCTGCTGCTGCTCTTATTTTTTTCAAGGCAGTTCCCTGTTGACCTGGTTTTATGTCCCACCAGGTCCCACAGCCGTTTAGTCCCAAAATAAACACACAGGGGTCTACTTTAATCATAAACTGGTTGGCCTATTAGCTCAGCCTTCTTATTAACTCATAACCTATACTATCCCACAATTCTTGTCTGTGTTAGCCACGTGGCTTGGTACCCTTTTCGGTGAGGCAGTCACATCTTGCTTGCTCTGTGTCTGGCTTCCTTCTCAGCTGGGTGATAACTGCAGACTGAATCATTCCTTTTCCCAGAATTCTCCTTTTCTCATGGCCCGCCTCTACTTCCTGCCTGGTCACCCCACCTCTATTTCCTGCCTGGCTACTGGCCAATCAGTGTTTATTTAAAATACAAGTGACAGGATACAGACAATTGTCCCACAGCAGTTCCCTATAAACTAAGTCATCAGGGAAGCTCTTTAGTAGGAAACCAAGATTCAATATTTCTGTTTGTGGTTTTTGAGACGTCTCATTTGATAGCCCAGGCTAGAACTCACTATATAACCCAGGCTTTCCTCAAAATCACCTGAGTCCTTCTGCCTAAGTATCTTGATTATTGGGATTACAAGTGTGAACCACCATGATGGGCAACAGAATTCTTTTTTTAACATTAAAAAGATAAAAATCTCTTTCATGGCATCCAGACAGCAAGTCTCAGGAATGGTCTGAGGTGTGGGGGAATGTGTATTTTGAAGTGATAGGTAATATAATTTTAGAAAAGTGGACTCTCCCTTTTCCCAACTTAAAGACAACATTGGCATGGCGCAGCTGCCAAGAGTCTGGGTAATCTTACTGAGGGTTTGGTTTCTAAGTGTGACCTTTTGCTAGCAACTGCTCCTGGGTAACAAGGAGGCAAGCCGCACCAGGAACCTCAGCTTCTATAACCCCAAAAGACAATCCTAATTACGTAACAGGTAAGAGCCGCCCTTGTCATCAGGTCAGAAGCAGCTGAACAGCAGCCTGCCTTCTGCCTGCTTCCCGAATCCAGCCAGTGCTGACCTGACCCCTACACTCTTTTTCCACCATCCCTTCCTTTTCCACCATCCCTTCCTTCTTTATCGAGCAGCAATTTTTATTTTCTGTCCTATACCGTGCTTGACGGAAGAAGAATCCATATTTCTATTTTCTCTCTCACTGTTCAACCCAGTGGCATCTGGTGCTGTCCCCACTATCCCCTTAAAAGGATTCCCCCTCACCAGGTTGTGGTGGTACATGTATTTAATCCCAGCACCCGGGAGGCAGAGGCAGGCGGATCTCTGTGAGTTTGAGGCCAGCCTGGTCCACAGAGCAAGTTCCAGGACAGGCTCCAAAGCCACAGAGAAACCCTGCCTTGAAAAACAAACAAACAAACAAACAACTCCACTTAGAACACCCATAATCTAACTGTAGAATTCTCCCTCCTTGCGGTTCGTGAGATACCACGCTACTCTGAACTTCTTGCTTCCCTTTCTATACTGTGTCTTCCTGGGCTGATTCAAACTTCTGCTAAATGTATCAGACCTTTAACTCCTTAGGAAACCTTCATTTAAAAAAACAGACAAACAAACACAACAAAAATCAAAAACCTAGTTTTCTAAGCTGTATCTTCATGTTATACCAAAATTAAAATAAAAATTCCTCTTTCTCTTTAAGATAGAGAAAATGTCCTGCTTGGTTAGAGGCCAAGGTCAATGTGGAAAAGCCCTACAACTGCTGGCTCCCTTTATTACTTTACAAGCCACGCTAGCCAGCATCATAAACACCCCTGCTTCTGAATCACCATCCCTAAACTGTACAGCTCCAAAGTCTCCATCTCTGTCAGTCACGTCTTTCCAGAGCCCAGATGTGTGTGCGCAGTGGCCTAGACTCTCCCCAGACGACACCCCCACATGAAACCAGAATGTCACATGTCTCATTAAATCTACCACTGTTTCGTAGGGTTGTTTCTTAATTTCCTTTCTCATGATGACACCAGACTTCACCCAGTCTCCTGAGCTTCCTCTTGGGAGCCATCTCCTTTCCTTCCAATACTTAGCTGCTGTTCTTTTCTCTTCTACTTGTTAAAACCTTCCTCCCCTTTTCCTCAATGTTTCTGTCAACTGCTTAATTAAAACCCTTCTTCTTTCTCATCTGGATAAAAGCTGTCTCTATGGGGGAATATATTTCAAGACGCTTAGTAGATGTCTGATACCACAGACGGTATCAAGCCTTATACATGTGTTATTTATTCTTCTATGCAAACACTTGCCTGTAATAACACTCAGTTCAAAAGCTGGACACAGTAGGTGATGAACAATAGTAACTAAAAATAAAATGATCATCCTGCGATAGAAGTTGTCAAGACACACGAATTGTCTATTTCTGGAATTTTCCATTTAGCATTTTAGTACTTTAGCTGACACCATAGGTCACAGGCGGGGATGATTACACTTGTATGGCTTTGTAATGGATACCTCTTGACCTCCACTCCAGCAAGCTGAGAACTGGAATAGGCACACATCTGGAGCAGCTAGGACTTCAGGAAACCCGACAGTCTCGGCAAAGATGACTCAGAGGCCTAGTAAAGAAAAACTAAAAATTAATAGCAGATGGACAAGGGAGGTAATGGTCACCATCCAAGAAGTATCCTGGAGTAGAAGGTGCCATCATGCCTTCTCTTCTGCAAGGCTCCTAAGAAGGCCAGAAGAAAGCAGGCCTGGGACCCAGCAGGACACCCACCTCACCTCAGCCCTTGACAATGAATTGCAACCTTCATTCTTTTGTAGTTCATGATCACTATGAGATTCCTCTTACCGTGGCTCTGGCTCCAGTTTGGAATGTCCTGCCATTTGCAGAGAATGTTAAAACGTGAAGTGTCGCGTGGCTGTTTCTCCAGGGTGCACACGCAGATGCCCAAGCGGAGCTCGCTTTGCTTCGCTTTCTTTCTTAAGTCTTCCCCCATGAAAACAAAGGAAACCCTTGTTTTGTGGACATTTAAAACATACCTGAGGATTTCCAAATCACTGAAAAGCCAAGCATCTCCAAGGACCCATCTGTAAGAGCTGAGATCATTTGAAGAGCTGGATACCAACAAAATCTCAGTTAAATTGGAGCCAAACCACCCATTTTGATTGCTTAGCCAAGTTCAAGTGTGTCCAATGCATTAGAATTCCAAATCCTCAGCAAATGTTCCTTTGGCGTGACCTGACGAGATCACTGGTATTTATTTATTATTTTTATGCAAACGGAAAAAATTACACTAGAACCAGGAAACTTCCACAGGTAACTTGGTTAGAGTGCTGAATGGGACCCAAGAGGACGCTAAACAAATCTTCCCTGCCAAAGAGCAGCAAAAGCTTTGACTTTCTGCTCTGCACGCAGGTGGCTGATGGACTGTTTTATGACAGGAATAATTATCTCTGTCTTTCTCTCTTAGTTACCTACCAAAATAAACTGTGCAAATCCCAGCGTATTAGAAGGACTCCATCATCAGCTGGCAGGCCAAACCTTAGCAGGGCTCCGTGGCCCAGGGGAATGAAGCTGCTAAGGAAGATACATCGGTCGGTCTGTGGCTCAAAAGGCCCTGTGTGCGGTACAGTCAGGGGTTCAGGAAGTGTCCTTGTCCTGCTCTCCTAGGGAAACACAGCCAAGTCCTGGATGGTGATCCTTTCCGACATCTTTGATGTAAATCTGGCACAGTACAGTCTTCATTCCCTCACAGTACCAATTCTTTAACAGCAGATCAAGCAGGGAGCTGCACTTGATTTATGATGCTTAAATGGGTATGCCCCATGATGCGAGAGGGTCGACAAGAAAGAGGAGACACTCTTGGCTAAGGATACTTTTGCTAGTGTTTCAGTGATTCTGTTTCCAGATACAGGGTTGAGAATGAAGTTTTATCAGAATCCTTCATTATACATATGACAAAACTGAGACCCAGAAATGGTTGAGTTGCCCGAGTCCCACACTGGGACTAGATCCAGGGCCTCCCGACATGCTGTGAACAGCCCCACACATTGCCATCTGCTTGTGACAGAAAAGAGTGGAGGACACAGCCTACCTAGTAGCTACCTTTGGCTCATCCCATCAAGGACCTTCTATGTAAGGATCAGATATCAGGTGGATTAGACATGCAGGGAGAGATGGGGTTTCTGAGAGCCATGTAGTAGGAAATATGGACTAAAGGAACCCAGGAGCTTAGACAGTCTGTGCTGAGGGCAGCCATGAGAGCCACCTTCTTCAGTCTTGCTATTCCAAGCCCTGGGAAAAAGTCATATACAAGCTAATACCAGTCTTACTATCTTGCGTTGATAGTCCCAGCAAACTTTATCAGCCAGGTATTATGGTCAGTGTGTTACCTGTTCTTTTAATTGTCATAAAACTCCAATGTAGTTGGACTTTCCTTTCCACCATCAGCCCCAAATAACTGCATGGAAACTTATTAATTATGAAAGCTTGGCCTTGTTTCACTAGCTCTTATAACTTAAATCAACCCATTTATTTTAATCTGCGTTCTGTCTCACGGCCCGTTACCTCATTTCTCCCTACACTTCATACTGCTTTCTCCTCATCTGGCTGGCAACCATGCCTTTCCCTAGTTTTCTCTGTCCCCAGAGGCCCCACCTAACCTCTTCCTGCCTAGCTATTGGCCGTTCTGCTCTTTATTAAGCCAATCACAGTGACAGATCCTCACACAGTGTAAAGGAATATTCCGCAACACCCCATGGGGCAAATGTTTCTCTAACCCCTTCTATGTATAAAGAGATTAAGGATCTGAGGGGTCAACGAAGCTGCCTGTGAGGGATGACAGCTAACAAATGGCAAAGGTCAGTGAGTAAAACTCTAGCCCTTCCTAGGGAGGGTTTCCTAGCATTAAGAGAAACTGGGAGTGGGCGTAACCCACAAAAACTCATCATCTCCCTCTTCTGGAGGCTGGAAGTTGGAGATCAAAGTCTGCCAGAGTTGGTTTCCTTCGAGGGCTGGGAGGGAAGGTGTTTTCCAGGCGTCCACACTGGGCATGCAGGCAGACAGTCCTCTCCTCTCCTCTCCTACTGAGTGTCCATTCGTCTCCACTTCCCCTGTGTGTATGCATTGACATACTTCTTTAGAACAGTGTGATCTCTTCGTAACTAGTGTATCTGCAAGGATACTCTTTCCAAAAATCAAATCCAAAAAGTGTTATCCCCAGGGGTTAGGACATCAAGGTAGAAATGGACCAGGTGAAACAGCCAGTCCTCAGGACTGCCTCCTTCTCTTCCAACAGAGAGGCCACATGAGAAGGATCCAGACAGCCCAGCAATCCCCAACTGTGATGTGAGCACAGTGGGATCAAGTCAGGAGAGAGAGGAGACAATCTGTAGAGACGTCCTAGAGAAGATGAGAGAGAACAGCACTGAGAAACAGGTGGGAGAGTAGTTTGGCATGGGGCAGTAGGGGCCATTCCTTCATTACAAAGAGACCTGGGAGGAATGAGTTCCTATGTGGAGTGAATCTATGTGGAGGAGGGAAGTTGAGGAACTTTGCTTCCCATGATACCTGCTGTTTTCTTTGTCTTTCCATATACATATACATATACATATACATATACATATACATATACATATACATATACATATACATATACATATACATATACATATACATATCACACACACACACATACACATCATATAATTCTGGGTTACATGAGACTATTTCTGTGCCAGCGTATAAATGTACTTTGGCCATATCCTCCCCCATGTTCCCCCTCCTTCCCTTTCTCATTTCCCCAATTATCTGGATCCCCTAAACAGTTTTCTTCTTCTTTTATGACATATGTATATGCATGTTTTATGTATCTATATGATATCAAAGAACCACAAATGATAGATGTGGGAGAACCCAGCCCACTGTAGGTGATGTCACCTCTGGGCCGTTGGTCCTGGGTTGTATCGGAAAGCAGACTGAATGAGTCATGGAGAGCCATGCAGTCTTCCATGGCTTCTGCTTCAGTTCCTGCCTTGAGTTCCTGCCCTGACTCTCCTCAGTGACACACTGTGACAAGGACGTCTAAACCAAGTAAACCCTTTCCCCCTCAAGCCGCTTTAGGTCATGGTGTTTTGTCACAGCAGTAGACACCTCCACACTGATTTCTGAGGTGGCTATTCTAGCTTATGTTCCTCCCCGATCAGTGCAACCACAGTTACAAGAGGATGCTCTGGGATGCACACTCCACTGCAGAGTACACAGTCGGTTCATGCTCCAGAGTGAAACGTGTAAGGCGGGCTGCTCATGATGACAAGACAGTTTATTTAGCTCACAGTTTTTGAGGGTTGTGTCTAAGGTCAACAATCCCCAGTGACTTGGTGAGGGTGGCACATCACGGCAAGAATTGGGTTGGAGTAAGTGCTCACGTCTCTGACTAGAAAGTAGCAAGGAAGGGTACCAAGTCCCCCTTGACAGCACCTCCAATAACTTAAGGACCTCCCAAATGTTCCACTCTTTCCCAGTAGTACTGAGAACCAAGTCCCCCCCCCCTCATGTTTTTTTGGGGCAGGGTTTCTAGACAGGGTTTCTCTGTGAAACAGTCCTGCCTGTCCTGGAACTCGCTCTGTAGTTCAGGCTGGCCTCGAACTCACAAAGATCTACCTGCTTCTGCCTCCTAAGTCCTCGGATTAAAGGCGTGCACCACCACTGCCCAATGGGACCAAGTCCTTGTATGGGGACCTTTGGGGAACACTTAACATCCAAGCTGGCACCAATCACATGCATAACTACATGGTGGTTTACCCCTTAGATCCATGTGCTACATATGCTCTGTGGCAACTTAAAAACGCAGCCCCTCAGGAGTTCACTTAGAGATTAGACTTCATCACCTCGACCTTCTAGGACTGCAGATCTTGCCTTAGCTGCCACATTTCAAATAACCACGGCCGTTAGCATAAATATTCCCATTACTATTTTATATCACACCACTGTTAAAAGCAGTAACTTCATGTCTCCTAGTTACTCTAATCACTGCTGATGTCCCCATGTCCAGAGTGTATCTGGAGATATGGAGCCCAGAAACTTTTCAGAAGAGTGATGGCATGCTAAATTATTCCTGGTACAAAATGCTTAAAACTAAACAGAAATTTATGCATATAAATACTATACCTTGCTTGTGGAGACATACGCTGCTCTGGAAAACCACAGGAAAGTCCCCATTAAAGTTAAAACATGCACACGTATCACAGTGCACCTCTGCCTCAGTTTATGTCAACACAGGCAGGGAACGGCCTCCGTAGCAGTGCTATTCAACAATGGCCTAGCAGTACAGAAAACTGCACTGTGCATTGGCAGTAATGCGGATGGACGTGGCTGCTGTGACCACACACTAGACGACCCACACAGCAAGGGAAGTTCCAAGCTCTAGGCAGCAGAAAGAGCATCAGTGAATCTCATCACTCGGTGTGGTGCCTGATCTGTTTCTGCCAATTTACACGTAAAGAAAACCAGGAAGAGAGACTGTAAGCTGTGATGTCATCTCTCAGCAGCCTACTGCTGAGAAGAAATTTAAACAGAAAATTGCTATAATCACTAAGTGGGGACCCAAAAAATATTTCTAATACTGTTTTGCTTTGCTTATGTAAAGATAAAAAAATCATGACCGGTATTAACATGTAATTAATTTTCCTTTTACTTTCAGTGTGTGTGTGTGTGTGTGTTTCTGACATTGTTGGGAGCTGTAAAATAAAAGATTTACATTATGTCAGATAGTATATTTTTTCCAATAATAAATTTGAAACATCTCCCCACCCCAAAATGGGATGTTGAAGGTAAGAGTGTACACTATAAGCCTATATACTTGAGAACTATAGCTTACACCAAAATCCTGGCAAGCAAAACTTCTATTTGGCTTTAGGACCATTGAGACATCCACGATTTCTCACTGGAACATGTGACACCAGTAGAACTGGTCCCCAGGCCCAGCCTCCATGTTTCAAGGGTCTTGATGCCTTGGGCATCCACCTCCCAGCCTTCAAGTCTACTTTCATCCTATACCTACCGCTCAGGAAGGTGAGGCAGAGGAAAAAGAAGTGTCTAGAATCACTGGACTGGGATTACTAATGTCCTCTAACTTGGCACACAGTCTTGAAAGGCAAGCATGGTCTCCATGTTCACCCTAACTCTTGGCCCAAGATTTGCTTAGAAGGCGCACGGCTGGCAGGAATCCAGAATCCAAAGCCCATGGCTCTACACAGAATCTTCCTTGCTTGGGGCTAAGGGCAGCACTGCTTTCTATAGAGAAAGGGTGGTAGAGACCCTAGCGGCACAGGTCCATTGTTCCAGCAGTGCGGGAGACTGGGGAGGCAGACCGCCAGTTCCAGGCCAGCCCGAGGAACCAATGCCTGGCTCAGTAAGAAGTAAAGACGTCTGGAAATGCAGCTTACTACTAAAGCATTTCCCTAGCAAGCATGAGCCTCAGGGTTTAATCCGCATGGCTCGGGAGATTTCACTGAAACTTTCCAGGCTTCCAACACCGCTGCATGCCTTTTTCTGGGTGTCAAGTACATTACTCACAACTGGTCAAGGTCTACCTACCTTGGTTGTGTATCATCTTCTATATGTATGTTATTCACACACACACACACACACACACACACACAATTATGCAATTCCTGATGCTGTACTCTTTGACTTCCACAAACAGAACTCAGTCCTAAGTGATTGTCTTGTAAACACAGACAGTTTGGCCATTAGAATGAGTACAGGTGTGAGGACCTACAGGGACACGAACAGGATGCTGGGGAATGGACCTGTAGCTCCCTGCTGGCTCTCTGCTCCGTTGGGGGTGGAGAAGCTTGGGTAACCATGCATGGGTTCAGCAGAGAAAATGAGTCATAGGCTCTTGTCCCCTTGCCATGCCACTGGTGCAAATGTCTTAGAGGAAAATTCCTTGCCATCCTCCTTGCCAAGAGGAGAAAATACTGTGTTTACGAAGCTAAAATTGCAGGAGGCTGTTACCATCCTTGTAGAAGCTGTGGAGACCGGCTCCCATTGCCTTCTGTTCAAAACACAGCCCTAGAAATGCTTGTCCTCCTCACAATGACAGCTGAGAGGGTTCAGGAGAGAGTTAGCTTAGCAGTTACTATGTGCCAGATCCATTCCTCAGTTTTGGATTCCAACACCTACCTCATTTTGTTCTTGACAGGGGGAACTCTTTACTCTTGCAAAGATTCAGATTGCCAATTCTCAAACAGATTTCTACATAGTATGTGTGGTTTAACTATCAGGGTTTTCCTAAGACTGTCTACTTTAATATCACACACATACTCACGCATACACACACACACACACACACATACACATACAATACACACACACACACACACACACACACACACACACACACACACACACACCACTTCCTTACAGCTGTGAGGAGATGAAAATGAAGTAAAATATTGGCCGGCCAGTACTAGACCTCTGAAAGCCAAGTTGATTTTTCTTCCAAATTAAAAAAATCAGAATCCAAGCTTTGTATCCAAACTGCTTAAAATTCATATTTCCAAATGTCACTTTTCTCTCCTTGGGGGAATTTTGAAAAACACATTGCTTGGGTGACCCTCACAAGCTACCGGTAACAGGTAAAGCAGGCCCTGGAGGTCACTTCAAACAGATTAACAGAAACATAGTAAACTGGTTTATTTTAAATGGGGATTTGAGGTGAGGCAAAAGGTGCAGAAGAGCAGAAAGCAAGATAAAGCCATGACTAAAGCCATGGATTCTAGACAACTAAAAGCCCTTTGACCTCCATTCCTGATGAGAAAACCCTTCAAATCTCCCTCTGTTTCAGATGCACCTAATGTTCATTTTCTCCCTTCTTTGAGACGCACAAGGTGCCCATCACTACACATTTCACTTTTTCCAGAGTATGAGCTGCTTAAGGGTGGACCCATGTTTTATGTGTCTTTGACATTTAAGTACATGTAGCAGGAACTTTCTATGCTGATGTGCATACGTGAGCAAATGAATGGTGGATTCCATTCGTGACACTGTAGAGTTGACATTCCCAACTACTATGATGTGACCCTGAAGTGACAGAAACAGCTTGACCCTTTCCAGAGTTTTAAACACCTTTCCATTTCCAACTTGTGTCTTCAAGGTTGGTGAACTGTGAATCTCTAAGGGCAGACACTGGCAGAGAGGCACCCCAACATTCTTCAAGGGGAGCTATGACAAGGAGGAGACAGGCCAGCAGACTGCAGCCCTGGGACTATCCTGCAGCTCCAGAGCTCCAACCCTCCTTAAGAGAAAATGTGGGCGAGGGTGAGTACTGGCAGAAAACACGTTTTGTGTGATTCTATTTTCTCCAGTGTCAGGAGGACCTGATCCTCGAAAACAATGTGATGGTTGATGTTCCAAGCCTAGAATTGATATCTGAAGAGAAAACACTCATTATGGGCCTTCGGGCTTGCCTCTGTTTGGTGGGTTTTCACATGGATATGCCAATGTGCACAGGAAGTCGTCTTCCTACCTGAAGGCTCTGTTGTCATCTGGATAAAGTGAGACTTAGAAGAGCAGGTGCCTGGGGAAACGGAGAAGAGTCACTAGGACTATTCAAAGAGAATGGCCTATCAAGGAAGTAGCCTGTGTGTGTGTGTGTGTGTGTGTGTGTGTGTGTTATCTTTTCTGTGCTGATCATGCTGAATTACTCCATTCATATTAAAGCACTCTACAAGAAAATTGACTTGCCCTTGGGTAGAAGTTCAGATTAAACTGTCCAGCTGTTTCCAATGGTTCAGGCTTATGATACCAGCTCCTTGGGGAGGCTGAGGTGGGAGGAGCAGACCTCCCTGGGTCACAGAATGAGCTCAAGGCAAGCTAAGGAAACTTAGCAAGACTGCTTCAAAGTAAAAAGAGGGCTGGGGGTACAGTTTGGTGGCAGAGTGCTTGCTGAGCATGAGGGAAGCCGATTCCCAAGCAACACACACGCGCGTGCGCGCACACACACACACACACACACACACACAGAGGAAAATCAATGCATCTATCTAAATACAGATTCCTAAAGGCTCTTAAAAATAAATAGATAAACTTGTATGCAATTATACCCATTGACTGACTCCTCAAAGTGGCGGGGATCATGGCATGGTATGGTGTCCCTGGAGGTCACAGAGAGCTATATTTTGGTCGTCACTCTCCTATTTAACAGTGTCAGCTGAGGACCGGTTGCTCAGCTTCTTTAGATCCCTGCCCCAAAACTTATAAAATGGTGATGGGGTGTGGGCTATTTAGAGGCTGAACACACAGCTGTTTTCTGTGTTACACAGAATAGCACCAACTGCCAACAAATAGAAAAACCACTGAGCAGTCACACCCCTCAGAGAGATCTAAATTAACTATTAAAGTAAATAAAAAGTTTGCCCCAGAAGTCATGAATTTTCACACTACTATGGTGTTTTAAGATAAAGTAATGACTTCTTTAAAATCCCCCATAGTTCTGCATAAGACTGGAGTACTGAGTGAACCCCTGTCTTAAAAACAAACAAAATCCTTCCATAGTGATAGGAATTTAGGGCAAAAATCTGTCACAGAACCAAACGCCTCAGAGGTTTTCATTCAGCTGAAACACTAATCCAAATTGGAATAATTTACTAAAAATTGGAATATTTGCTAAAAACTTCCAAATTAACACAACATCAACTTCTTTATAGATCGGACACCAAACATTAGCTTGTCTGGCTTTTTAACAGCTACTCGGCCAGATCTACTGAAACAAAAACAGAGACCGAAAGTAGAAGAGATAGAAGCACTCTCTGCCGCAGCCAGAGCTTGGTTCCATTTGAGCCCTGGGATAAACATCAGCACTGGGCTGTTTCAAATGCATGTTGATCTTCAGTTTTGGCATGTGAGACCTGAAATCCAGACAAGTTCACTGCTGGGAATCTTCAATGTGCTTTAGTCAATTTGTCTTTTGAGAATCTAATTCCAAGGCTTCTGGTAGATATTTTTTCCTTACCATTGAATTTATTTTATCACCCCAAAACAAGTACATAAACACACACACACACATAACACACACACACAGCATTCATACACACACACAACACACACACACAGCATTCATACACACACACATAACACACACAGCATTCATACACACACACACATAACACACACACAGCATTCATACACACACACACAAATATGCATTCACACACAACACACAAGCTTACATACACACAACACACACACAGACACAATGCACACAGACACACACACGCACACACATGTACACACACACCACTCTGTACTAGCAAAAGCAGAATGTAATACTCAGGGTTTACTTCAAATATGTAAATTTTCACTTTTCAGTCAGTGGAATTTAAATCTTTGGAAATGGTTATCATTACCTGAAGAACGAGAGCATTTGTTCATTGCTATGTCTACTTCTTAAGCAAATGTTTCTATCGCTTGTGGGGAAGAAGGAGCACCCATCTCTCAAGTGTGCCAGGCTGCTCTCGAATCCAGCTCTGCCACTAGCAAGCAGCAGGGCTTCAGGGAGGTATTTAGCTACTCTGGGCTTAACTGACTTCACTCACAAAATGAGGACGAGAAGGGTACCCGCCTGGAAGAGCGGTTGCGATGATCAAGCAGGTAAAGTACTTCTAATACGATGGCCATATTCTAGGCACCCAAGATCTTCTTATGACATCTGAGTCACAGAAGGCACACACACCCAGGAGAGAGAGGAGAGACGGGGTGTGAAAAAACTGCTACTGAGAGCTGGGCCTTGGGACCCTGTTTTAGACACATCTCAGTGGCCCTCCTGGGTTTCCCGGTTTCTGCCTCCAGCAGCCACAGTGAAGATTCCCAGACACTGCATAGTTTCAGTTTTAAGGCTTCATGCCGAAACTGAGAATCAACAGGAGTTGAAAATCGCTCAGGTACTGGTTTGGCTAGGACCATCCTTTGGGAAAACCTGTGCAGATGTTATAAACTCTCAAAATTAAGCCTCATTAGAGGGGGAAAAAAAACTCAGAAAAAAAAAAAAACAGGGCCAGAGGCCACTGTTCAAATATGACGTCAGCAGGCAGTGGAGCGGTCACATCACACCTGCAGGGTCATCTGAGGGCTATAGAAGGGCTAGGCACCCTTTGCAGAGTTGTTTGATTTGTTTTCACAGAGCTGGGAGTTAAACATTTACCCAGGCGCACCTGGGGAGGACAAGGAGGCTGGCTCAGAGGCACTGTCAATGGCTAAGTTCTCCCATTGGCATTCAGACCCTGGCCCCACACAGGAAGGCAGGAAGCTGACCACTGGAGTGAAGAATGGTGGTTAATCTGAGGACAAAAAGCCAGCTCATACTTCACAGAGGCTGAAACAGTCCGCACACATTGCCCTTTCTTCCCAGTAGATACAAGTTCAGTGCAGGGCCAAGGTGGACATTTATTTATTCTGTGTGCTTAAGAAGGAAAGGAGATGTTTGTCAGACGCAAAGGAAACTCAAATTCTCCAGACTCCAAAGGGCAGTCCGTGTACCCAGAAATGAGTTCAAGAGGGACTATAGGGTTTCTGGCAGTTAGAGAAGTGCCAGTATTTCTCAGGAACTTGTGAAACCAGTCCCCATTTACCATTCACTTCGCTCTGGCAGAAGGGACACAGGGCTACTTGTGGCACCTATAAGTGTGTGCTGGCCTCCAGCCCCCTCAGTATCACAAGTGCCTGTTACACATTTCAAAGTCCATGCTTCTGGCCTCCTCCTTTACCCTAAACTACCTCCAGCTTATGGCAAACACTCATCCATCTAACCCAGCTATTCTCGCTATGCTTCCTATCTCTATCTCGTACTCACAATTTCTCTCTCTTTCTCTCTCTCTCTGTCTACCTATTGATCTATCTTTTACTCCAAATCTCTCTATCTATCTCCCTCCGCTCTATTATATATTTTCCATCTCACTAGCCCCACTCTCCTCCCTTGCCTTCAATCTAGAGGTGACTGGTCACATGCTCTTCAATCATTCTTTAAACTGTAACTCTCCATCCTTTGAGGGAAGTAGAAATGCTGTCTAGTGAGAACCGCCATCCTTGCTTCTTCTAGCCTTCCAGTTTCTCTTGTGCAAACTGAGGACAACCCTAATGTTATTGGACCTTTCTTTATAAGCTTAAACAAAAAAGTAGACTTGACACAAAAAGGCACCCAAGAAGCATTCACACATGTTCTTCCCTCTGTCTCAGACCACTCTCCAGCAGTCCTTGAAAGTGGAGGCTTAATCTAACTTGCGGGAGAATGTTTAACAAAGCTTAGGTGCTCAGAATCACTGGTCACGACAGTTGAGGCACAGACCCTACCCATTCTCATTGACTTTCATTCGTAGCATCCAGGGTGGGGCCCTGGAATGAACCATTCTAGCAAGTTCAGTGCCGCAAATCTGAAGGCTTCTGAGACCGTGGGTACTAATCTTGAGCACAATACTAAGCTCTACACTCTGTTAGTTCCATGCTGACATGATACCTTCAGATGATCCTGCTGCCTTTGCTGTCCTGGGTTCTATCCGTGCTGGTAGACATGCATCACAGTACATCTTGAAGACCTCTTCCTCTTGCACAAACATCACATCTTCCAAAACTAAAGCATGCACGGACCATGTTAGTTAAAGCATGAAACCAATTCTCCATCTGGTCCTCCGGTCTTTCTGAGGTGTAACTCAGGCCCCCAAAGCAATTTAGTACAAAAAAGGCATTTAAACAGGATGTGGATCCCCTGGGTTTGCCTGGGGAATGAGAAGAATATTCGAGCATGGAGTGACTTGCAGGGGTGAATGTAGCCAGCTGCAAAGAGGCACATCTGGACCATGGTTTCACCTTCTCCTCATTTGGCATTGCTGAAGAGTTTCTGTATCTCATTATAACTTACTAAGTCCAGCTCTGGGATTTGTCCATCTGGAAGATGGATGAAGGTCTTGGGATGGCAGCAAGGTCTGCGGTGTGGCAAAGCAACCCCAAAGTGTCAATGAACTTTTCTTTCTCCTGAACACTTCCCCTGATTTATCACCACTCATAAGGGGTTTACAGTGCCATCTGTGGCTTCCTTACCCCGCAGATAAGCCTCATTTATTCTAAAATCTGATGCTTTAGGGATTTCCCGAAGATGGTACTTTTACTCAGTCAAAGTAAGGAAAGATGGAAATTGTATGGGAATCCATTAAAGGAAGAGCAGACTTAAGGAGACTACTTTCCCCAACCCCTCAGTTAGTCACTTTGGCCTAAGTCACTTTCCACATGATTAGAAATATCTAAAGGGGCTCAGCAGTTATGAACACCTGCTGCTCTTACAGAGAACCAGGGTTCAGTTCTTAGCTAGCACCCATGTGATAATGCACAATGATCTTGAAACTACTGATTCAGTGGATCTGATGTTCTCTTTTGGCCTCTGTGGGCACTACACACCATACAGTGTGCATCCAGACATGCAGATAAATCACACACTTAAAACAGTAATGAATAAACCTTAAAATAAAATCCTAGAGGCAGTACAGTAAAAACCACATACTCACTAAGAACTCTACCATGGCCCGGTGTGCACCATCTCTAATGCAAGGATCAGAAACTGGGGGAGGGTGACTCCTTTTTTCCTTAGATCCATATTCACAATAATGAGATTAGATCCAAATCTCTCCTCACTGGTAACTAAAGTTTCCAGTATTATTTCCTCATACTTTGTCTTTACTGTCTTTTAAAACTGTCTTCCCATTTATCTCCTGTGTTATAACACACGTTGAGCCATCATCACATTGAAAAGGAGTGTGTACATCTTCCCGTCTTGCCTGCCGACTGCTCCGGCTTTCACTGGCTGACTCGGGGGAAAGCATCTTTCTGTACACAGTTGACATATAGTGTTACCCACCCCCTTTCTCATCTCTTTCTGTCTCTGCCCTCTATGGTGCCTTTCTTGAATTAAGCACAACTGGAAGGCACATTAGTCAGGACAGTGCCATAGTAAGCTGTGGTAACAAGCAGGCCCTACGAATCCTAGCGCCTCCACACAATACAAGCAAGGAACAGCCCGCAACTCTCTCGGTCAGCTATTCCCAGAAAACTGGGCTTCTTCCACCACGTGGCTTTGGCCTCTCTGAGTCCCTCACTTCCTGCCATGTTGATGACATAGTGAGAAGATGGGGACATTTTGGGGTGGAGGATAAGGTGGAAAATGGAGAAAACTGCTCCCAGCAGCTTCTGGTTGACTGGACTGAAGTTACAGGATAGATCTACATTCAACTCTGAGAAGGTGGAGAAATGGGCAGGCACGAAGGTGACAAGACTCAGCTCAGAATATTCCAGAGGAGGGCTTCTCACCTGCCTGTACCTCAGAATATTCCAGAGGGCTTCTCACCTGGCTGTACCAGTCTTATCAAAATCTGTAAGCGCTCTTAACTGCCAAACTCGTTGGCCCTTCATTCCAGATCTTAATCTCCAGAGCTCCTGGCTGAGGAAGTCTCTACCCTGAAGCCACAGTTCCCAGGCAGGGCCTGTGGGCCCCAGAGGTGCTCAGAAGAAAGCTTAACTGCACAAATGCCAGTGGCAAACTGTAATTACAGGAAATGCATCCTGGTTCCTAAGGGAGGTACAATTGGTGCAGGGAAAGCTGAGAAAAACTGAAACAAAAGTCACGTAATGCTGCAGAGACCCTGCTGCTCCCGAGGACTTATGTTCTGGACTCGAATCTTTTAAGATGGGCTTAAAGGGTGGGGTTTGGGGAAAATGAGTTTGGACGGGCTGTCCTCCAGTCGGATAAACTGTGATAAGAAACAGGGGCTTCCAAAACCACTGGATAAAAATGAGGAAATGGGTGTTGGTGACCAGGGTCTTGCTGACAAGTCTGAGACGGCCTGGGGAGAGTGACATCTTTCAGCAGAGAGCCTTCCTTTGAGGTGAAAATCTACACCTCTAGCCCTTCTCACCCGTGAGGGCCGGCAGTCAGTTACATGCCTGGGCTTAAGGATATTTACACATCCTCACTTGGCCATCAGAGTCTGCGCATCTATAGGATTTGTTTTTGTTTTTATTTTTTGTGCTTATTTTGTTATTAGGCAGGGTGGGTAGTGGGTGGGTCACAGCACACATGTGAGGTCAGAGAACAGCTTGTAATAGTTGGGACAATATGTGTCTCCAGGATTGAACCCAAGTCATGAAGTTTGGTGGTAAGAGCACCTCAACTACCTCACTAGCCACATCTATAGGATCTTTAGTCTGATAAAATAATAAATAGATCTTTAGTCTAATAAAAACCTGTATGTTACTAACCCATTTGTGTGTGCATGAGTATGTGCACGCGTGTGTCCATGCTTGTGTGTGTGTGTGTGTGTGTGTGCGCGTGCGCACGTGCATGTGTTACATTTGTGATATGTAACAGAATTATAATATGTGTCCAAATCCAGCCTCACACTCACAGTCCCTTCCCCTATCTTCCTGGTTCTGGGATTGCGAGCATGTGTATGATAGCAGCCAGTTATACGATCCGTATTTCTAAGTGTAATGGTAAAAGTAAAATGCTGCAGGATCCCCGGCGGCTGCAGCAACAGAATTTGAGTGGCGGCTGATGGGGGGCAGAGCAGCCAGTCCCAGGCAGGGATGGTACACATGACCACACTGAGCTACACAGCTGGGCGAGAGACAGAGACATGGATAGGAATGCATGCAGAGTGAGGTTGGATATTTATTTAGTGGGTTATGGAGGGGGAAGGAAGAAGAGCAGAGAGGCAGAGAAAGAGAGACAGAAACAAAGAGAAAGGGAGAGACAGAAGGGGGAAGGGGAGAAGTGGGGAGAGGCAGAAGCTGCCTCTTTGAGAGGGAGACAGAAAAGGAAGAGATTCAGGCTGGAAGCTGATGATCAGCTTGCCTCAGCAGATGGGGAAGGGAGTGGGCGTGGCTTTTCTCTTAAAGAGGCAGGACAGACCATTACACTAAGGCTCTTGAAGAAATGATGTACCATTCTGACTTCTCCTCTCCCATAACAGCTAGAGAGAAATAAATATAAAAGAAATAGTGTCTGCCACTTGGCTGAAAAGTGTTAATACAGTCTTCTGTACATTTCTTAACATAAAGTTAAATACCATTCCAAGTACGGCATCACATGCTTGTGATTTCATCACTTGAGTGTCTGAAACAAGAGGATTGCCATGAGTTTGAGATTAACCTGAACTAAAAGTGAAACCCTGCCTCAAAAAATATAAAAATATAATAATAACAACAATAATAACAGAAAATAAGTCTATCGTAGTAACCAGAATTACTTCATTGTATCTTTCTCAATATCTTTATAATCTCATTTCCTAGATGACAGATCAAGTATAAGAAAGAGCAAACCTATAGAGCTGGAGGTCAGCCAAATCCATTCTTCACACTTTCATCACATTCCCTTCTTCCCATGCTAACTACACATGTGTGCTTACACGCACACACACTCCCCACAGAGAGAGTGAGAAAGAAAGAGAAAGAGAGCAGTGGGTGGCTTGTTTCTTACTTCCACTCTAGCTAATTATATCAGTCTTGCTTCTCTCGCTTCTTTACATTTTGTATGCACGTTTTATGAAATTAACACTGAAAGTTTCTTGCCTCCACATTCTTTTTTTTTTTTTTTTGCCTCCACATTCTTTCAGGATAGCTAAGCCACCTGCCTTCCCCTCTTGCTTCCCACCCTCACAACTTAGGTTCAAACTCAGGCTTTGCCATTAACCCAACTGTGCTCAGAAAAACCCTTCATCTTATTGGTTTCAAAATGGCTGCTAAAAAAACCAAACAAAAACAAAAAAACAAAACCAAAAAATACGGGAACCTTATTTCCCCAAATGACAGAGACAAAGAGTGCTTTGGAAACAAGGAACTTGAAGAGTTAATCTCATCAAATATCTGTACAATATGTAAAGGAGCAACACTGATACAGTTTTCCAGTTATGAAAGTAAGCCAAGAAGCTACCCATCTCTATGTAAAGGGGAAGTGTGTGGAGCCAGGCTTGGTGGCAGGCGGACGACATCTGTAACTCTTGTGCTCAGGATACTGAGGCAGGAGGATCCTGACTTCAATGCTGCTTAAGCTACATAGTGAGGCCCTATCAAGAAAGGGAGATGTAGGTACTTCAAATTTTAACTGTGGAGTAGAGTGAGGAGGACACGCACGTGGTTGCCAGTTAGTGAGCAGAGAGGCAGTTGGCTGGTTGAACAGGAGTTGATTAGCCAGGAAAACACTGTGAGCATCAGAGGAGGGAGGCCCTCTGGATGCCTAGGGAAGACATGGTCCTGGCACGGTGGTTCCTTGATACACTGTTGTATCTAGACTGCCTTCCATCACCAGCAGTCAGTTTTGAAGAACTCTCTTCCGACTGCAGATATCCTGAGAGACCTGTCACCAGAGCTGCAAAGCATGCTGGTCTACTTACCCACTGTATTTATTACCTTAAATAAATATCATCCTATTAATGCTAGGTGCTGCCTCTTTTGTGAGCACATTGACAGAAATCACTTTTATGAGCCTAACAAATTTCAGGCCATTGTGTACTCTTCAATATAACAGTGCAGTGAAGGATGGAGCTACCTGAGCAGACACACTGTTGCTTAGCAACACCTCAGCTCTTTCTCTAAATGAGACATGGGCCATTGTGACAGCATCACATCCAAAGGTTGTTCTAATGCTTCAACTGACTTCAGTGGCCTGACAAGACAGTTGCTGTACTGTAAGCCAGAAACAGGCTATGGGCTAAAGGGATGGAAAAAGCCAAGATCATTTTAATAGGCCATTGCATCTGTGACTCTGCCACAGACAGCTTCTCCCACGACAGCAAAACCCTTGACAGAGTCATGCCTTACAGGTTTTCCCACACCTTCTTCCCTTGCAATGGCTGTTAGGTGAGAAATATCGTGACATCTCATTACAAAATCCAATTTCCAAGGAGGGTTACATGGCCCTGTCCACCTGTCAGGATGTAGGTGTGGTAAATCTTGCCCATGTGACTTCTCCACTCTGCCCCCAACCCCAACTCCCTCTGTAATATTGGGCATGAAATACTGGATTTTACATGAAACCTGTTAACGTAGGAAATAAAAGCTATAGGAATTATTACAGAGTCTCAGATAGGAATACATAAGACAGTACACAAAGATGAGTAGATGAGAGGGATGGAGAATACTGTGTCCTGCCACAGCAATGAATAAAATATCGTCATTTTTGCAGCCATATGAATAGAACAAGATTAGGGGTGGAGGGAAACAAGCCAGGCTTGGGGTGGAACAAGGCAGGCTGGAAACACCGGCTACAGCTTTCACACTCATGAGAGAGTCAAGAGCTCACAGATGAAGATGTAGGACACTGGCCAGTAGAGATGGAACAGGGATTGTTGATGGGGCGGGAGAGCTTGTTGAAAGGAAGACTAGCACAAGAGTCTATAAAACAGAAGGGAACTGTAATTTAAAAAAAATAATTATTAAAAAAAAACCAAACTGGTAGAGATGATTTGAACATCTCTGGCACAATGATAAGTGTTTGAGGTGGACAATCCCATTATGCTGATGTGATTGTAACTCATTCACAAACATGTATCTAAATCTCAAACTACCCCCATCAACATGAACAAGTATATATCAATTAAAAATATCCCATAAGTCACATGAATTTGAGACAGGATATAGTAGGTGGATGGGAGGAACTGGAGTAGTGGGAGTGGGAGTGGTGTAAATGCATTATACTCATCTATAAAATTCTCAAAATATTCAATTACCAAGCAAACCCCAATAGATACAAAAAATTAGGATAACCCCGTGTGTCTTATTGGATCACCGTGACTTAAAGTTAAAATTCAGCAGCAGCACTAATTTCAGAAAGCACACAAACAAATGAAAATTGAACAGTGTTCGCCTGAGTCACCAACAGGTCAAGGAAGAAATAAAGAAAATTAAAGACTTCCTAAATTTTAATGAAAATAACCACACAACATACCCAAATTTATGGGACACAATGGAAGCCAAGTTAAGAGGAAAGTTTATAGCACTAAATGCCTACATAAAGAAGTGAAAAATCTCACACTAGTGTGTTAACAGAACACCTGCAAGCTCTAGAACAAAAAGAAGCAAATTCACCGACAAATTCACTAGACAACTGGAAATAATCAAATTGAGAGCTGAAATCAACAAAATAGAAACAAAGAAAAAATACAAAGAATCAATGAGACAAAGAGTTGGTTCTTTGAGAAAATAACAAAATAGACAAAACTTTATCCCAACTAACCAAAAGGCAAAGAGAGAATATTTAAATTAACAAAATCAGAAACAAAAATGGAGACAAAACCACAGACATGGAGGAAATCCAGAAAATCATCAGGTCATACTTCAAAAACCTGTACTTCACAAAACTGGAAAACTTAAAGTGGACAATTTGAGGAAAATGGACAATTTTCTAGATAAATATCACTTACCAAAATTAAATCAAGACCAGATAAGCAAATTAAGTAGACCTGTAACCACTGAGGAAATAGAAACAGTCATCAAAAGTCTCCCAACCAAAAAAAAAAAAAAAAAAAAAAGCTCAGGACCAGATGGTTTCAGTGCAGAATTCTAAAACATTTTCAAAGAACTAACACCAATACTCCTCAAATTGTTCCACACAATAGAAACAGAAGAAACATTGCCAAACTCTTTTTACAAGGCTACAGTTACCCTGATACTCAAAGCCACACAAAGACACTGCTAAGAAAGAGAATTACAGCCCAGTCTCACTCCTGAACACTGAGGCAAATATACTCAATACAATACTGGTAAACCCAATTCAAGAACACATCAGAAAAATCATCCACCATGACCAAGTTGGCTTCATCCCAGAAATGCAGGGATGATTCAACATACGAAAATCTGTCAATGTAATCCACCATATAAACAGACTGAAAGAAAAAGAAACCACATGATCATCTCATTAGATGCTGAAAAAGCCTTCGACAAAATTCAACACCCCTTCATGATAAAAGTCTTGGAGAGAGCAGGGATACAAGGAACATACCTAAACATAATAAAAGCAATATACAGCAAGCCAACAGCCAACATCAAAATAAATGGACAGTGCCTGAATTTTTATGTGCATTCTTAGGGATTCATACTCAGGTGTCCAGGTGTGCACAGCAGACCTTATACTGACTAAGCCATTTCCTCAACCCTGCTGACTTCTTTTCCTCAACATACTTGATTTGTTTTTTTTCTATCCATGTTTTTACATATATCAGCAGTTCATTCTTTCTTATTGTTGCTAAGTAGTCATTCTTGTATGGCTGCACTGCTATTTACCTGCTTATATTTGAGAGACACTTGCGCTGTTCCCATTTTAGGGCAGTCAGAAATTAAGTTCTCCAAACCTTTATGTTAAAATGTTTGTAAGGAAATACACAATAGGCCATGCATCTGGTCCACTCCTGACTTTCTCAGAAACTGCCAAACTGCATCCCCATCAGCTGTATGAGAATGTCCTGATTCCTCCACACCCTTGTCAACACTTGGTGCTGTCAGATTTTTCTTTTAACTTTAACCATTCCCATAGAGAGATGGAGTGATGTTTTCTGAATTTCACTTGTTACTAGTTAAAACATCATTTTACATGGTTCTTGGTCATTCCTCTTGTGTGTCAGTGTGTGTGTGTGTGTGTGTGTGTGTGTGTGCGTGCGTGCGTGTGTGCGTGTGTGTGTGTGTGTGTGTGTGAGACCATGGACTTTCCAGCTTCGTTTCTGAGATAGTGTCTCTCACTGACTTGGGGCTCACTGACCCAGCAGGTCAAGCTGACTCAATAGCACGCTTCAGCCATCTCCAAGTCTCTGTCTCCTCAGATCTAGGATTATAGGCCCATGTCACTGTGCCCCACGTTTTAAGGGCTACTGGGGGTCTGACCTCAAGTCCCCATGATTGGAGAACAAGCACTTTACTATCCCCTAAATCCTGCCCCTTGTGTTCTCCCGTAAAGTGTCTATTCAACTCTTTTACCCATTGTAAGCAGATTGCTTTCTTATTATTGAGATTGAATTTCTCGTCTATTCATGCTTGGTCAAACTGATGTATGTGGTCCTTTTCTTCCAACATCTGCCTTGTTTTTTCATTTTGTTAGCAATGTCTTTAGAGCAGGTTCTCAGCCTTCCCAATGCTGCGACCCTTTAATACAGTTCCTCATGTGGTGCCGACCCCCAACCATAAGATTATTTTCATTGCTATTTCCTAACCATCATTTTGCTACTGTTATGAATCATAATGAAAACATTTGTGTCCTTCGGTCGTGATGAGCATGGTTTTGTGAGTCCTGGCACTGAGTCATTGTGTTCCTCTGAGCTCTTCTGTTGAGTGACTTGTTTTTAGCTTGTGGTTGTTTGGGTCATACATGTTTGCACATGAAGTAAAAACTAGTCTTTCAATTTCTGCCAAAAGACTGCATTTGGGTTTTGCTAGGGAGGAGGGTTGCCATCTTTACTGGCACTAAGTCTCCTGATTCTTGAATGCATGTGTGTCCTCATTTCTTTCTCTGTTGTGTTTTTCTCACTGACATTTTCTGGTTTTTCAGTGTATAGAGAACTCATAGAGTCCTCAGGCTGGGAATGGAGAGAAAATGATCAGATTCCTCTTTCAGATGATTTGAAGGCCCAGACCCTTGGGCTTCCAACAGCAGCATACTACAGGGACAGAAGGTGGGGGGCAGTTGTGCCCATGCCCCAGAACTCTGAGTGTTAAGAGAAAGACAAGGCAGTGCGGTCAAACACCTGGGTTCAAACCCCATCTCTTACACTTAGAGCTCATACCTAGAAGATTTAGTCTCTCTGAAACTCAAATTTTCTGGTTAGCAAACTGCAGAGAACCCCAGCACTGCCCCCCTCCAGAAGGCCTCTGTGAAGATAAAACTCAAGAGATACTCAGATCTATTCCTGTCACCTCATAATCAACTAGTAAATATTAGCAATATCAACTGATTTTTCTTATCAATAGTAGTACTTCAGAGCAAGAAAGTAGATATTGTTGGCTTACAGAGAAGACCAGGCCACTCAGTTAACAACTTCATGTATGCCTCTCACTTGACTTGACCATTACCAGTTGACCAGAATTTTCCAGAAGGAGAGGCTGTTCTGTGGATTATGTGACTTAATCACCACGCCGGGCAAACCTCCATGTTTAGCTTTATTACTTTTGTTGTTGTCGTTTATTCACTGCCCATCTTGGGGTCTGGGGGTTTGGAGGAGGCTCCACTAATTATATATCTCCTTATGACTCCTGAATCTAATAGCCTGACTCCCCTAAAGGACGACTCAAGCCCAGACTGTTTCCAGAGCCCCCACTTCCCACATCAAGCAGGAGGAAACAGAGGACTTCAGGACTGGCTTCTTCTGGGGGCTGAGACCTTTGCTCGAATGACCTGGCCCCAGATATTCACAGACAATGTTAGAAACCAGCCTTAACCGGACTGTCACTCAGAACCTCCCAGAAGCCTTCCCCTAAGTGCCCCGGCACACCCAACTGCTGTCTGTGTTCTCCGAGAGAGCTGATGCATTTTGGTATCTTCATTTGCTCCTTCGGTGTTCAACCAGGGAGTCTGTAGGAGTAAAGGATCTTGCAGGATTGGTTCTTCAAGGTGAAGGAGATGAGAGAGCATATTTGATGGTCATGCATGGCTCAGGCATGGTGACTGAAAAGTTTCGGTTAGGAACCCCAAGACCAAGTTCTCAGCACAAAGGAGATGTACTTGCCCCAGAGAGACAGAGAGCAGAGAATAAGAGACAAAAACAGGAGATAGAGGACAAGGGAGAAGGGGAAGGAAAAAAAGGAAAAGGGGCAGGGTATTCATCCTGAGGGGACAAAGGCCTGTGGAGAGAAAGGAGAGACTTGGCACATAGGAAAATGACAGTATATAAAGGTACAAGGAGAAACTCCACGTTAGGAGGGGTGTTTAATTGGGCATGTTAAATAGGTGAGCCAAAAGAGGCTTTTGATTACTGGATTTCAGTACCTCAATAGCTGGACCTTTGTTCAGGAGGAGGAAGTGGCCAAATAAGGGACTAGACCTTGGGAGCTAGCTTTAGAAATATAACTTAATGGTTTTAAGCAAGGTAAGGGGAACCCAGGAGAAGGGCAAGAGCCATGCTTGCCATAGTCTAAGTGGTCAGAGTCCCTTCAATGACTGTTGAATGCCCCGTTGCATGGCGCCCTATCTTCTGAGTTCACAGTAGAAGGAGTGGTAATCCAGCCATCGGTGGCAGCTTGGCCTGGCCCAGAGAAAAACAAGAGAAAAAGAACAGTTGTTTGGTCTGCTGTCTGGAATCTACTGTTGGAGTGGTCCAGCCTAGTCCAAAAGCAAGACCCCGGAATGGAGTACCCATCCCACACTCACACGCACGACGCCTTCCTTTGCTGGTGCCGTGGAGTGCTTCCACGATGCTGGCTCATCCTCTCCCAGCACCATGACCTGGGAAGCTCACATCTGCCCAGAAAGCATAGCGATGTCATCCGTGTCCATGGATCAAGGGCAAGGAAACTTCAGTTCTGCTGAAGGCCGAAGGATGCAAGTGGTTTACAAACATCTGCAGTCATCTGGAAAGCCATCATTTTATTTGGTACCCAGAAAACAGAGGTAGGAGGAATGGGCATTCAAGGCCAGCCTGGGTTCCACAGCAAGACACTATTTTTAAAAGGGCGGGTATAGGGGATAACACAAATGATGTAACCTTCCAGGAAAAGCAAACTTTCATTTCCTTTGCTTCGGTAAAGCAAAGGAAGCATATGGACAAGCATCCTATTTCTTTAGGTGACTCAGTAAATGGCAACACGTCCACAGACCAGTTTGCCCAGACATTAGGTGATCACTGATCAGGGCTGCTTTGTTTTGTGTGATTTTCAGATCTTGCATCAATTCGACAAGCTCCTCTTTATCCTCCCCATGTACGACCAGGACTCTGCTTATAGCCCAGCCCTCTCCATCTGTCGTCTCTGCCGTCTAGCAATTGCCACTGTGGCGAGGGCAGTGGTTCTCAGTCGTGGCAGTAAACTGGAGTTCCCTAAGGATTGTATGTGCCTAGATCACTGCCCCAGGGCTGTAGCTCTATCAGTCTGGGTATTACCTGAGCACTGAACCTCCTTAGGTGTTTCTGTCGGGCAGCCCAGTCTGTCGACCACTGGAAATATGATAACGATAACCTGTCAGAAATGTGTATGAAGTAGGTTAATATGAACTGAGCCTCTCCTACAAATGAGCTTAGTATGTGAACCTCCTGGGCATGTGCTTAGAGCTCTTGGGTCTTGCATTCTTCTTTCTGCTGCTCCAGCAACGTGAGCAGAATGAGTCAGTAGTTAGAGGCTTCTGGGTGCAGAGCTCGGCCTAGCTTCAAACCTCAGCTGTGCCACTTTCTGTGTGACTTTGGATGAGTGTCTTAACCTTTCTGTGCCTGAACTTCATCAAGATACTGTAAAGTGTGAGAAGGATGAAAGGGCCTGTGCAGGGCAGCATGAAACCAACCGTTAGTACTCAGGATCCTGTAGGGAACTGGATTTGCTCTGGGTGGTTAAGGTGGAGAGATGCGGGTCAGAGTTCCAGGGTGTTAGGACACCCAGGAGGTAGCCACTGTGGGAAGCCGTCTAATCTAGGCAAGAAGGGGGAGAAAGGGTTGTCAGCACTCAGGGCAGGTGGAGGTTGTGCAGTTCACACGGGTGAAGCACATCCAGGCAAAAGCCTGTCATTCCGGCTCTCGGGAGGCAGAAGCGAGAGGATGGCAATTTTGAGTCCAGCCTGGACTGTATAATGAGACATTGTTTCAAAAAGGGGATATGTGGCTCAGGGTGTGCAATCTCCAACCAGCATCATACACGCATACACACACACACACACACACACACACACACACAAAACAGATACAAAGACAGAAAGAGTACACAGAGCAGGAAGGGAACACTCCTAACCTCACTCTTTCCTCCCAGTCTCTCTCTCTCTCTCTCTCTCTCTCTCTCTCTCTCTGGAGGCTGGCACTGGCTGGCCACCCACAGAAGCCAAAGAGAACAGGGAACCCACAAGCAGAGGACAGAGGATGAGTCAGGTGGATGGGGACACCAGTGTAACCAACAGTACAATGAGCGACAGCCATGGTCCCTGGACCTGGGAGGTCATCAGGAGCCAGCAACCTTACATAACGCGAGTGGTGGCACCTGAGACAGACTGGCTGTCATCTACACTCATGGGCCAACACCATGATGGCAGAAGTTCAATTGTTCTCCTAAGTCACAAGTTCTTCGGGTATGGAAGACCCCAAGCATGTCCTGCCATCTCCACCGACTAGTCCCTGTCCCTTCCATGCCTTCCTCACTTCCTCCTCTTCCACCCTGCACCTGCAGATCTAAACACTGCCCACCGCCTCACTAATGCATCCTGGAACCTGGCTGGCAACGTCCTCTGTCATATCTTCCCTCATCACTTCCCTGTCCCCGAATGCCTCCTCTTTCCTCCCACTCATGAATGTTGAGCTTTAATACAACGGAGACGCTAGTGGTCCACCCTCTCACTTTCTACGGCCACTAGCCATTCTGGGCTCTTCTCACATTGGCTCCACAAAACCTTCAGGTGTTTCAGCACCTGCCTGGGGCTGAGTGGTGTCGGGAAAAGCAGAAGCTCTTCTGGCAGCAATGGAAGCTCATTGTGGGTGCCAGGGCAAGAGGTGACTCTTGCAGTAGGCATCCCCGCCATCGGCTAGCTTCCTGTAGGCTTTGCCACTGTGCTAGTCTGCAGACCAAGATGATTAACATTAGGTTCCTGCCAGGGTCTCAGGACTTCCTGTTCTGTGTGACGTGTGTGCTTGCTTAAGTCAAAGACCCTGCAGTGAGCCTGTCTTCATTTCCGACATTAGGGTTTTTTCCAGATCCTACAATCACGTATTCCCTTACCAGATTTAATTAAACTATTCATCTTCGTTTCTTCCTGAGCTCCTCTCTAATCCCTCTGGCCCCTGCTTTCCGGCATATGCTCATTGTGCTTTGCCAACGGCAGCTAACCTGACCTGTTCTCCCTCAAAAGTCTAGTGACCATTGTAACGATGACTTCCCAGGGAAAGGATAGGAACCCACTCTTGATGCCTCCCAGTACCCCATGCTTGGTGCCTGAGCAGCATAATGAAAGACCTCCAGACCAAGCACAGTTGTAATGCTCAGTGAGGCCTGGTGAGCTTGTGTTTGGCAGGATTTTAACTAGAGATTGGGTTCTGGTTGGGTTCAAATCCTCAGTAGCTGTACCTGTAGTACCAAGTAAGCAATTATGCCCTGGAGTTCTTTATCCAAGCCTAAGCACTCAATGCATCCTTGTTCTCAAAGACTTGTTTTAGATTAGGAGAAGGTGACAAGGCAAGAGAGTGAGAGTGAGGGTTTATATTCTATATTACAGTTTATATATTAATATAGAATCTATTCTATATTATACTACATGCTGTAAAATACATGAATGTATAATAATAATATATACGTGAATTATACATGAATGTATAATAATAATGTATAAATACATGAATGCTGTAAAAGGAATCTGCATGTAGAGGTTACCAATACCACCATCATCAATGGGTTTGACCCTTCTGAGTTAACTCTCCAGTTGCAGAGTAGAAAGTGGTCCCAAGAAGTACCCAAGCCCAGATACCCTGAGGTAATGGAAGAGCAAAAGGGATAATGGGAGATGAACCGACATCACTTATCTTGGGACTAGTTGACCATCTAGCCATTGGGCAAGACTGAGGTCCAGAATGACGGACTGTCTTCATTTACCCATCCCTGTCTAAGCAGCTAGCTGGAGAGCTGGAGATGAGATGGGATGGGATTTGTAGAGGGTGTTAGTTAATCCACTGCCTTCTCAGATAAAGCTCTCTGAATAAAGCACACCTTAAAGACTCGATTCTGCACTGGCATTTGTGGCAACAGACAGCTTAAGCATCTGCATCCTGGTGACAAGAAGACACAGTGTGTGATAATTTGGGCCAGCACAGGATGAATGCTGCATAAGTAGAACATCAATAATGACATTAATTGCAGTGTGTTTTTTTTTTAAAAATAAAACTCTGCGACATTAGCATTTTCGTGAATGAAGGCCCACTTCTTGCTCAGGTATGATGGAGTTTTTGCTGGATTTCATCATCTCTCTTTCATGTGCTTAATTTAGGTGGCTGAAAGGTATCTCCCACTTTCAGATCTCATGTGTTGATTGACATTTTGAATTCATGACAGTATTGCATGTGTACAGAACTGCCCTATCAGTAGCTAAAGATAGATGCAAGATGGATTCTAGATGGCTTCTTATGGCTAAAACATTGGAAATTGTATGACCTTCTCTTCCTGTTGACATAGGCAGAAGTGGAGTTTGCACTTCCTGTGTCAGCTCTCACTTCGTGTGGTGTGGTGTGGTGTTATTCCAGCAAAACCAGTACCTTCCTCACTGGTCACCTCTGTCACTAGACAAGGAAAAACAAGGCTTAATTCTGAGCAATCTCTCAGTGCCCAGTTCATACAGATAAACTCAAATACAATGAACTATTAGCTTGTCATAATTACACCTGTCATGTTTACATCTGTCCCAGTATCCTTGATGACTGCTGAGTTTGCCACCTACCCAGTAAGAAATATGCAGTGTATATTCACGATATAACATATGATGCTTTGAAATATATTGAAGAATGCTTCAATAAAGTTAATTAATATATCTACTGCCTTGAGTTAGCATACTAATCTTTTTTTGTTTGTTTGTTTTTAGGACTCATAACATCTACTCTCTCAGCAGTTTCTAGTAATAGTCCTTGAAAAGAGATCCCTTGAGCTCGTTTGCCTTGTCTACAGTTTTGTGTCCTTTGAGACACAACCCCTCCTCACTTAGAAGGCCCATCTACTCAGCTTCTTTAAGCGTTACATATAAATGACATTGTGGGGCTATTTGTCTTATTGTCATTGGCTTAGATGACTTAGTGTAAAGTTCTCCAGTTTTGTCTGTACTGTCCCAGATGACTGAGGAACTATTACAGGCTGAGTAACAGCCTGTGCGAGTATGCATTATGTGCAAATGTGTATGTGTGTATTCATATCTTCTTTATCAGCTCATAGATCAACAGATGTATAGGCTGTTTCCATATCGTATCTATTGCGTACAGTGCTGTGATCATGAGCATTCAAGTACTCTTTGATATGCCAACTTCATTTTCCTTGGACAAACATGTAGTAGTAGGATTATTATATTATATGCTAGCTCTATTTAGAATTTTTGAGGCATCTGCGTGCAATTTTTCATAATGGCTACACCAGTTTCATTCCCTCCAAGTGTGCACAAAGATCCCTTTGTCTCCATATTCTCGCCGGCATTTGGGGAGTTGGGGTTTAGCCGTCTGGACTGATGTGCTGTGGTTCCCCCCATGCTTCAACGGGTCTTGCTCAGCTCAGCACTACCTACTTGGAGCATGGTTTCTTCTACCCGATGGGCCCAAGGGGCAGGTAAACTGAGGAATAGATCCAGGAACTGATGAGTGAGAAACGCAAACTCACATTCATTCTTCCAGAGAGCAAGAAGCACCCGTGGAAGTAATCACAATACAGTGGTACAGTGAGGTTTATCTACAGTGTCACACCCTTGTCTGTGGAAGGATCCAGAGTGTGTGACCTCTGCTGTAGTAACCTTGTGCCAAGAGAGGATGACCGACACATGACTGCAGTATCATTTCCATGTCTGAGCAAGACCCTAAGGGCATGGTCTGAGTGACCCTTCAGAGCAGATGCCAGGGACACTCCCTGTCCGTGAGGTTAGATGGCATGGAACCAGAACACTAGTCTTAAATCATACCTGCAGTAATAAACCACGTTTATTAGTCCTGTACAACTTCGAGGCAAAGACGCCTGTAAACACGAGCTGGTCAAGCGAAGCTGATCACGAACAGTAACTCCTGGTCTAACCTGGTCTCACACTTGATTCAGAGTGGAATCTTGCAACTTATTCTCGATAGAACAGTTTGGGTTTGCTCTGAAACAATTTTAGAAAAATAAGCAGGGCAAAAAGGCTCACGGTTGTTTTCTCACTGGAGCCTTTGAGCAACATCACTAGAAAGAGGTAAGCAAACGTGGATCGGGAAGAGTTGTCCATGCGGGCGGCTTGGAAAGTTCTAGTGAGGAAAGACCCAGTCATACAGAAAAGAACAGAGCACTTCAGATTCCTCGCCACCCCCATGGGAGTTGCTCTTACTGGCACCTGTGGAAGGGGGGCTGCCCAGGTGTATGGAGGTGTTTCCCAAAGGATAAACCCATACCAGGTAATGCTCTAAAACTACAGGTCCCCAGCGAGTCATCTGGTATCCATTTCTGCATTCAGTCGTGCAAACAATGCCTTGGGCAATGTGTGCCCTGATAACATTGACTTAAAACCTTGAAATAGATGAAGTCATACTGAATCACTAACAGGATGGACTCTGCCAGCTGGAAAGGGAGCACGGAGTTCAGCCCAGGGTGGGACAGTGTAAAGAGCAACATGAGGGAGTTGACACAGATACGTCACAAGGCTCAGCCTTCGTGGCACTGTGTGTGCTCTTTGTCACGATCCAGGCTGCCCGCGCTGTAAGCAAACTCAGCTCCTTTGTGTGCACTTGTTTCTGGAGAGGCGTTAGTCATCTGCAACTTGGTTTTTCATTTTTTTTTTTAAATACAGGGAGAAGGGATGGGTGTGTGTGGTTTTTCATTTTAAGAAACCAGTCTTTCTATGCTCATTACTACAGTGTTTGATGTCTTCATTGTCACTTGCGGAATTTTGAAACAAAGTTTTACTATGTAGTCCAGGCTGGGTTAGAGCTTACTATGTAGATCAAGGCAGTGATCCTCCTGTCTCTGCCTCCTGGGATTACAGGTATGTGCCAAAAACATATATGTGTATGTACACACACACACACACACACACACACACACACACATATATATATTATATATATAATATAAATTTCACCTTAATCAGACATTTCCAAGACTGTATCTGTTAGGGCTGGGCATGGTGGCTTTCACTTATAATTCCAGCATCAGAAGTTCAAGGTCACCCTCAGCTACCTAACAAGTTTGAGGTTAGCCTAGGGCTACATAAGACTGTCTCAAAAATAATCCAAAATAAAAAAAGCAAAATTAAACAAACAAAAATACATCTGTTAGGTTTAAGTACACACCAAAATTGAGGTAGGTAATCATATGCCTATATAATTCTCAGTATCATAAGCCTGTCAGCCTATCTCCACCTTGTCTTACCCTGTCCACCTTCAAGGAACCCAGTAACATTAGGCAACAGTTAAACAACAGATTCTTCTTCCCATAGGCTGGCACAAAGCCCATGTCCCCTCGAGTATCCGCTAATAATCAATCTGCACAAGCAAACAGAGCATGGTGACTGATGCTCCCAGCCCCTGCCTCTGTGGGAGGCAGGGTCAGGCATGGGCAGGCCAACGGTCTCGGGGTCCAGAGTGGAGCAATTAATGGGATGAGGAGAGACAAGAAGCAAGTGGGCAATTACAAAGGACTCAAAGGAGTTAAAACAATCCGATATGGGTAGAGGATGAATAGTGCCCTCCTTTGCACACTTGAGGGAGTGGGCAGTGAAGTATAACTAGAATAAAGCCTGTGACAGGAAGGGGACCTCCCAGGGCAGCTCCCAGCTATTCTCTCTTGAACACAAAGACGCCTCTTGTGGTCTTACTTGTTTGGTTCTGAACCTTGATTGTACGTTTGTAGGGGCTGCGTAAGCCAAGGACAGTGGAAAGGGCAGCAAGAAATCAGTCAGCGTGATGCTAGGGAGGAGAGAAAGAAATGCCAGCTGCTATTCATGAAAAATGGGACTTCCTCGTTTCCTAGTTAATGACCTTGAAGTAAATTCATCAGGCATAATTTACTTAGTCTAATGGGAGAGAGAGAGAGACTCTCACTGCAAATCTGGACCAACACAACTACGCACACAGCAAGAAACCGAAAAAGGAGAAGGCAATTGTTTTGTTATAGCTGAAGGTTTTGAAAACAGCGTCTGAGCTATTGCGTCGTCTGCTCAGCCTCTCTTTTCCTGGAAGAAGCATTGGCAGGTGAAGGAAGCTTGAAACCGAAGAGCAACCTGTGGGTGGGTAAAACAGGGCGTGGTGGCACAGCCCTCTAACCCTGTAAAGACTGGGAAGTGGAGGCTGGAGGGTCACAGTATACAGAGTGTGTTTGAGGTCACCCTGGCACATATGAAACCCCATCTTTTAACCAGTAAAAAGATTTGTCAGTGGAGGAGGATAGAAAGATCGGTTTGTCTTCACCACATAACAAGTGTTCTCCGTTGAGGTATGAAAATTTGAGTGTTCAACCTAGAAAGGAATGGGTAAGGCAAGCCCCTGGGCTCAGGATCCAAGGGAGAAAGCAGAGCAGGAGGAATTCCTGGCTTGGCTGGCTAGCTCTGTGAGGGCCTGGCCTGTGAAAGGACAGCTGCCTCCTGCGGTGGGACCGCCTAAGGAGTGCATGGGAAAGTATATCAATATTTAAGCACCGGGTAGAATATCAAGGGCAAAGATATGTCCTGTGTCTCACGGCGGTTTCTCAATACTCCAGTCCCATCTACATAGCGGCAGCACAAGCGTGGTACTGTGAGGTCATCCTTCAACTGTGCCTGTGTTTATCACCCCCTTGCCAGCCACAGCTAGGAGGATGGCTGGGCGACATGGGGGAGACAGCCGAGGAAACCAGGGAACCCAGACTCGAGGATAAAGGCTTACAATGTCCTTGATGAACTGGGCTCCAGCCCAGCCACCTGGAACCAGTGTGACAGGACCACAGCTCTGCTTGACAGAGAAAGAAGGGGTGGAGGGAAAATGAAACAGAAGAGCCCAAGAGCTCACTGTGAGGCCAGGCTGTCCTGACTTACCATCCTCCTGCCTCAGTCTCCAGAGCACAGTGGTTACAGCCATTAATCTCCATGCCGAGGAAGGCTAAGGACTTTTCCCTCATATTGTCAAGTCCTCCATTGATTTAGTTCCTCTCAGAATGCCCCCGTTTCTGTGGATTCAGCTGTGAAATTCAGCTCAGAAGGAACCTTTCTTCCCTTCTCTGGAAGTGAACCGGCTCCACCTAAAGCTGTTCACTGCTGAGACCATCCCCAGGCACGGTAGGCCCCAAAGCCCTCTAGGACAGAGACCAGCCCACTCCATACAAGTGGGTTTCTCTGCCCCTTCTGAACCAGGGAAACACAGGAGTAAATGAGTCTGAGTTCTTAGGATTGGACCAATGAAAGGCAACATTCCTTGCCGGCCTTCATTCCCTGCTAGCCTTTGTGCTGTCCTCCTCCCCCCTCCCTCAAGTTTGGAATGCTCAGCCTCCTTAGTGTGATACCACTCATTCCTTTCTCTGGTCTTCCAGTTCTTCTGCCTCTGAGCTAAGGCACTGCCTTCCTCCTCTGGGTTCTGAAGCATCTCTAGGGCCGTAAATGGTAAGTGAGAGCAACAACCTGAAGGGTGAACAGCCTCCATCCCAGTGCCTTGTTGATCAGGTGACTGTCCCTCACTGAAATGAATGACAACCCTGAAGACCTCTTTCCTGGAGTCCTGCCAGCTCCTGCATGCAGAGTGACACTGTGAACTGTTCCTCATGATCTTCTCCTGCAGAAGTTAAATGCCCCACAGTCTCCTTGCTTCAGAGCTCACTGGAGGCCGATAAGACATTGAGTTCTCTCAAGGTCTCAGCTCTTCTGATGTATCTCCTTGTTTGTTTTATGTAGTAAGGAGGAGGCTGCTTAGCCCCGAAATAACCACACAGATACTGTATTGATTAAATCACGGCTTGGCCCATTAGCTCTAGCTTCTTATTGGCTAACTCTTGCATCTGAATTTAACCCATTTCTAGTAATATGTGTATCGCCACGTAGCTGTGGCTTACTGGGTAAAGTTCTGTTTTAGCTCCAGTGGGGCTACATGGCTTCTCTCTGACCCTGCCTCCTTTCTCCCACCATTCACTTTAGTTTTCCCCCACCTAGCTCTGTTTTTTTTTTTTTGTCCTATCACAGGCCAAGACAGAGTCTTTATTCATTAACCAATAAAAGCAACACATAGAAGAACCTCCCACACCAGTTTTACGTAGTTAAGTGTTGCTATCCTGCTTGGAAAGGGAAGAAATGCTGGGAGCTGGTGATCACAGCTTTTCTTTTCTTTTCTTTTCTTTTTTTTTAAAGCTTCTCTTTAAAAATTCAGCACAGTGCACTCTACCTGGGAATCCCTGGTGCACTGAAGAGGGGATGGGCACCTGAAGATGCTGGGATGCTGGCCGTCCTTTCAGTTACAGTCAGTCACTACTTTCTATTTTGTAATCAGAGTAATAAACACTGCAGTCAGCTTGGCTTCTCAGTTAAAGCTGGCAAGTTGCTAGCGAGAGCTCCAGGCAAGCCTTTTTCTTTTCGGTCAGGCACTGTTTCTGCTTTTATTTATCAATAAAGGATGTTTATTTCTTAGACCTTATTTTAGATTAAACTCAGAGGAAGTCAAGAGATTATTCTTAGAAAGTCCCTGGGGGGAAAGACCAGTCACTGTGAGTGAGCACTGTCTCAGAACATAAACTGGCAGAAGCCAGCTAGAAAGGAGGCCATGTCACCATTACAGACCGGGCTTCTCTCTAAAAAGGATATGAACGGAACAAACTCAGTGGGACAGCTCTGATTTTCTCACTATTCTTCCCAAAGTTCCCAACAGCTCTCTGGAGAGCCTGCAGCATCCAGAGTTAGAATGGAGTTGTTTACTTAGCTGATAGCAGTAAGAAGACCTGTTGCCTGCCTGACCAGAATCCAGAAACAGAGCTGTGATAATACAAGCCCCATAGAAGGGCCATTTCAGAGATCAAAGGACAATCCTGTAACACTGCCACTGACATTCCAGCCCCAAACTTGTGTGTGTCTGTGTATGTGTGCATTCATATTTACATGTGTGTAGGCATGGGTGTGTGCAGAGGCCAGAGCTCAACATTGAGTGACCTTCTTAATGACTCTCCAGCATGTGTTTAAGTAGGGTCTCTCACTGAACCTGGAGCTCACTGATTCAGCTAGGCTTGCTGTCCAGCCAGCCTCAGGGATCCTCCTGTCCCTGTTGCCACAGCACTGGCATTAGAGGTGCATACAGCCACACCCAGATTTTGTGTGGGTACTTTATGTCACACTGAGGAGCTCATGGCTACGTGGCAAGCTGTCTCCCTCAATCCCACCTTGAACACATTGTCCTCACATTCACTGGTTAGAACTGAGGCACCTGTCACTACGCATTTCAAAGCTAGACACAATAACCACTTTTGTACGGGAACTGCTTTCAGGAACTTGAGCCGGCTGCTTTCTGAATCCAAGTATCCCAATTTTTCAATCTTCAACTTTACTGAAATTTCTTAAAAACAGTAAAAATTTCAAGATTAGGTTTTCTCTGGAACCACATTAAAAGTCCAAGACAAGACAAGACATAATGCTCCCTTTTCACTCAGCTGAAATAAATATAATTTTAGCCCTTTATTTAAACACTGGAAAATTCCCTATTGTCTTTAAGAGCCAATAACATGAACTCAGTATTGTTTGAGCTTTTATTATTGATTGACTTTTTATAAGTATAGTGAATCTGTGTGGGAAGATGACTTGGAGGTTAAAGTGTTTACAAGACCAGAACTTGGATCCCGGAACCCATGTTAAATATAAACAGCAGGGTGGCAGCCTGCCTGTGGTCTCAGCCTTAGAAAGCACAGAGGACCTGCAGACAAGCTGACTAAAGAGTCTAGCCCGCTCTGAGTTTGACAGACAGAGACACCCTGTGCCAAATGAGAAAGATGGAAAAGCAATGGAAAACTATACTGCACATCAACCTGGGGCTTCCACATACATGTCTAACTGCACATGTATGCCCACACACATGTACATCATACACAAATGCTAAAATGGAAAACAGGGGAAAGTATATTGATCATATTGTTTGTTTTGATTTTCAGATTTACAATGGTATAATGGCTGCCAAATATTTTAAAAATCAGGGAATTCTTCTTTAATTAACTGTGTTTGGTGGTTTTGAAAGAGAATGACCTCACATAGGCTTATATATTTGAATGTTAGGTCCTTAATTAAGAAAGCTTAGGAGGGCCGGGCAGTGGTGGCGCACGCCTTTAATCCCAGCACTCGGGAGGCAGAGGCAGGCAGATCTCTGTGGGTTCGAGACCAGCCTGGGCTACAAGAGCTAGTTCCAGGACAGGCTCCAAAGCTACAGAGAAACCCTGTCTCAAAAAAACAAAAACAAAAACAAAAACAAAAAAACAACCAAGAAAGCTTAGGAGGTACGGCTTTATTAGAGCAAGTGTGTCATTGAGAGTGGGCGTTGAGGCTCCAAAACCCAACACCATTTCCAGTTAGCTCTGTCTGCCTCGTGCTTGTTGGTCAGATGTAAGCTCTCAGTTCATGCTTCAGCAATATGTCTGCTGCCTTGCTGCCAACGCTCCCTACCATGATGGTCATGGTCTAACCCTCTGAAGCTGTAAGCCCCTACTAAATGCTTTCTTTTATAAGTTGTCTTGGCCATGGTATTTTGTCATGATAATAGAAAAGTGATCAAGACACTGTGATATAAATCATATATCATATTAGGCAAAATAGCAACCACTTCTATTGCTGTCCACATTACAGATAATATATTTCATTGTTTTCATTTGTCACATGTTTAATTATAATCAAAGAAATAGAGAGGCCTTTTATTTCCATGTTTAGTTACGAAATTTCAGGATGTGTTATCCAGAACTTCCCCCAATACCAAAAAAAGAAGGAAAGAAAGAAATGGCATGGAATGGAATGGAATGAATGTTAATCTTTTCACTAGAACTGACTCAGCCCAATCAAATCCATAAAAGATTTCTAGATAAGTCATAGAAACCAAATGAGAGAATGGCCAGGAACTTGGGTAGAAGCTGGAATGCTGCTCCTTGAAAGCAGTTATATTCTAGGAACTGCTGCTTTGTTTTGAAATCTCAGAAACATGGTCTTACCTGTGTCTCAGGAGGTTTCACCATCTTCTTGTGAAAACCTTTCTCACTGCATAGCTAAGGCGAGCCTCAAATTCCTGATCCTCCTCTATTGGCCTCCTAAGTGCTAAAATTACTGAAACTCCACAGCCAGCCAGAAAAGTTTTTTATGATGGGTGAGGTATTTTTTCTCCAGGTGCATAGGGAAGCCTTAGGATGCTTTGACAACCTGTTCTGAGGGCAGATACTTTGTCTGATGACAAACACCAAGGCTGAGGGAGGCAACACAGGGATCATTGTCCCTTTCCTTCCTTGATGTCCTACAATACAAGGACCAGATCACAAGGAGGCATTTTGCATGACACTCCTTGCCAACAATAGAATGCTATTCAAGAGTGACATAATGAATGATAGCTGAGGTCATTGTTAATATTAAAAAAATAACCTTTTTCAAATATTATCAATATATTGCATCCTCTGTATTAAACTAATATTTCTTCTCATACTGAACAATCCATGAGAATATGGTAAATGAATTCAAATCTGTGGTAATATGGAGAAGGGTTATCTTGCTAGAGTAACTGGTGGAAATCCACACTAGGTAGATGGATTCATTCATGTTCCAGAACATTCGCCTTTGAGGATCATAAATCGGTGCTAAAGGAGACTTGGGGATCACTTGGGTTCCATCAAGCAAATATTCTCAACTTTATACAGTTATGGTCAACTCTCCATATTCATGAGGGTTCGGTTCCAGAGCCCAAGAGTACGTCAACTCTGCATTGCCCAGAGTCCTGACCACCTTGCCGCTAACATTCTCCCTCTAAGTTTATTTTCGTGCCAGATGTCACTGTTGTCAGCCCTTTGGAGATGATGTATACAAGTTTGTCTTTCTGCTCCACACAAGCCTAAGGTGAACTAATATTGTATAAAGCTGAGCACAGTTTGGAATGGACTGAGCTTTCTCTAGGGTGAAGCCTGAGAGGTCTTTGATTACCTTCTTAAATTGAATATATGATTATTAGAATCAATTTTACTATAAGACTTACATGTATATATTTAAATACACTTATTTATGAAGAAGCAGAAGGCAGCCATTATTTGGTCTTCACAGAGAAGACCCAGAAGTGGACATTGATAATAGCTCCACAGTTTCCCTTTTCTTTGTAGCTGATTAGTAACACATCTGTGGTATTACACATGCTCACCTCCTTGCTCCCATGGATCTTGGCTGCAAATTGGCAATATATGCTACAATCAGCATACTTAGTTGGAAAGAAAGGTTGTGCATGGCCCTAGAAGCTCAACTTTCCCCTTCACTACTCAAGTATTCTCTATTACTCTACCATTTTTAAGTAATACAAATTATCTAAGATGTATTCAAAAAACAAAAGTATGATTCCTAAGGCATTATGGGATTGTATCTGAGAATTTTATTCATGTGCTCAAGGAAGTGATCACCTCTTTGATTTGAAAAGATTTGACCTTGTCAGAGAGTCAGACCAAGAATTCAGTTCATCTGCTATTTAATATGCACAAGAGACACTTGTTCTTTACAGGACAAGAACGGGTGGTAATGTCACAAACCATTTCCAGGTTTAGTTCTCTCTAAAAGGCGTGTTTGCAGGGAGATGGAACAGAAAGACTGTAGCTGAAATGCAACCATAGACATTAAGGGATGCTGATTATTTCAGAAAGAGCAACTCAAGGTGTCTCCCAGAAATGCTGGTGTTTTCATATGGAGTCTGTTTGAAGTCATAAATGAGACAAGGAACTCCACTATGTACAGGTTCTCTTGGAACAGATGCTATAAAATGTGTTGGGCTGACAGCAAAATCTCTTCTTGAGTGCAACCTTTCTCCTTTCATATCTGGGCTTTTGCTACTGAGTCAAAAGGGCTGTGTGGTCCTTAAAGTGAATGAAGATAAGATCATCCCTGTGTATACACCAGGCAGATCCAGTCTTGCTGCATTAACTTCCTGACTAATGTAACTGTCATTTTCCCAGGAACTTCTAATAGCATGGCTAGACCTCCTTGGCCAGCTGGAATTGAGATCAGAGACCTCTTAACCAAGGTCACTCAAGTTACCACTGGAAACAACAGCTGCCCTTAGGTAGATCTGCACAGCTGCATACACTTTCCATTCTCCCTTCGTACCTGAAACCCTGAGCTGATGAACGGGTTAGAGCCTATTTAGAAGCCAATATAAAACTTTTTAAAATTTTCTTAATAAATATATTTGGTTAGGCACTCAAAAGGCTCTGAAGTTAGGGAGATTGCTACAAATTTGAACCCAGCCTGGATTACAGAGTAAGTTTAAGAACAACCTGGTATACACAGCAAAGCCCTGTCTATATACAAACAAGCAACCACACATCTCCCTAATGGCCCAAATGCAAAACAAAACAAAACAAACTCTGAAAGAGCTTTCATATCCAAAATGGGATCTTATCATTTAGGCTCAAACATATGAACAGAGTAATACTTTATATAATGGCTTCTTTAAGACTTTAGGGTGGAATGCCTTAACATCACCAGGATTAACATTCAGTTCCTCGTCTCAAGCTAACCTGAACCCAAAGAAGGACTGATATCTCTGCACAGCTCGGGACATGAGCATTTAAGTGGTCCCTCTACTAGATGCTTTTCTTACTCCTGTGACAGAACAACTGAAGGCAGGAAAGATGTATGTGGCTCATGGTTCGGGAGATTTCATCTGTCCTAGAAGCAGAGCAACTCCATGACAGCCAGGAAGCAGAGAGAATACCTGTATAAAGGGGCCTCACTCAGAGTCGGTCTTCCAATTGCTGGAATAGAATATTCTCTTTGGCACACAAAGGAACACAAACAAAGGGAAAGCAACCTGGCAAGACACTTTCTTTTTAAGAAAAGGAATCAGCACTACCTAAACTAGGCTAGCAAGTAGCACACCTAATCAAGAAGGCCTCTGTCTTTTCTCTCTAACTCAAGATGGAGCTTGGCTGCTGCTCATTGGCTGGGGGTCAACCTCACAGTGTATTTAATTCTGACTGGATAATTTGGAAAGAGATAGAGAAAGGGGAGAAGGAGTTGGCTGCTCTGGGCCATTAAGTTCAGAGAAGGCAACCAGGTCTTTGCAAAAACAAAAGTGGTACCAGGCAGGAAAGATTAAAAGATTAAATTACTTTATATAAAAGCTTTATAAAGCTGGGAAGATTTATGGAATATTGGTTCTTGGCTAGTCAGTTTTGATAGAAACAAATAATGTTCATCATTAATACTCATTAGAAACTTTTTGACAGACATACCCAGAGATGTACTAAAAAAAATTCTTTCTAATCTAACTCGTTGACAATATTAACTGTTCATATCCATCCCCCCAAAGAGAAGATATTTATACAAAACATAAAGTCTTAAAGTTGTTATTATTATTATTAATTTTACCTTTGAAGCAGGGTCTTCCTCTATAGCCCAAGCTAGCCTCAAGCATGGGATCCTTATTCCAACCCAGTTCTGGGATCACAGGTATGTGCCACCATGTTTCACCAATTCTTTGAGTTTTTTGTTTGTTTTAGATTCAATTTTATGAACCAAGGTCTCACACTGTAGCTCAGCCTGGCCCAGATCTCACTACAGGTCCTGGAAGAGATTACATTCATCGAAATCCTCCTGCCTCTACCTCTTCAGTGGTAGGATTATCAATTGCATGAACCACCAAGCCTGGCCGGTTGTAACTTTTACATTGTAGTTTTCAGTGTTTGTCTTAGTCATTTTTCTATTACTATGATAAGACACCATGACCAAGGCAACTTATAAAAAAAGAACTTAATTTGGGGCTTGTGGTTCCAGAGGGCACCAAAGACCGTAACCATTTTGGTGAGGAGCATAGCAAGGCAGCAGGTAGGTAGGCATGGCCCTGGGGCAGTAGCTGAGACCTTACATCTAACCCACAAGCATGAAGGAGAGAGAGAGACACACAGAGAGACAGAGAGAGAAAGATAAAGAGAGAGAGAGAGAGCTAGTTGGGAATGGCATGAGGTTTGGAAATCATAAAGCCCAGTGCTACACCTCCATCAACAAGGCCACATGTCCTAATCCTTTCCAGTTTGGAACCGAGTATTCAAATATATGGGGGCGGCAGGGTCATTCTCATTCAAACTACAACAGTGTTAGAACTCTATTGGTGCCTTGATAGGAAGAATGAAGTCTTGTCACTGATGGGATTATATACCTTGTGGTGGAGATATTATCTCTCTTCCTTCCCAGTTTACCTACGGAAACTGAAAGTACTATGTTCAAAATGTACTGACTGCTCCTTACCTATAGGTCATCAGAGCTGAGGTGCACATTGCACACAGGATGTCAGTCATTTCCTTTCCTCTTCTTGGTTGATGCATTGTTTCTAAAACAGGATTATCTCTATGCAAGCTGTCCTAGAACTCACAATGTAGACCAGGATGGCTTCAAACTCCTGAGTAGGAATTAAGGGCCCAGCTTTGGTGGGTCCTTTTAAAAGAGCTGCCTCTGCCTCTGGTGAGAATCACAAGAGAGGACAGGCCATCCAGAGGGAAAAAAATTCAAAGTCAAGATTTGAAATACAGTTTTCTAGTGAATGCGTATAGATTCCATAGGACTGAAACTCAAGTCATCCTGCTTTGGGAACTGTGTATATTAACATGTGACCTTTGCACTTTTTTATTTAGCTGCATTTCCCACCTTTGTTTTGAGTCAATTCTATTTTAAGTGAATTCTTTATTTTGACTCTTTGTTTTTAATCCACTTTAATTGGTTTTCAAGACACAGCACTGGCAATAAGACCACAGACACTATTTCATGAGCTGTTGAACTTTGACAATAACTGCCTATGCTTTCCTAACAACTCAGCAGGAGACCAAATTCCTGGTGACCATCTCTGTTTGGGGCTTTATAGACCAGTTCTGCTGTAGTCCTGTGTCCCTCCAGGTGACCTCGGAGTCTCAGTAGACGCTGGGCATTGTGGTTCCTCTCACACTTCCCTGAGGTGACAGGATGTATCTCTGGACCAGAGATGAGGTCATGCCACAGTCACCTCTCTACCTCTAGAATCAGTGGCAGAGCAGATCCTTTTCTTCTACGTCCAGGGGACTCTGCAGCCCTTCATGCCCTTCCTCCCCCTGTCTTCCCATCAGGAGGAGAAGAAAGTACCCTCATTTCCTGCCTTTGCCCTGGCCACCATCTCCCCATTCCTATGTCCTTCCTGCCTTAGCGCTCTTCAGTTCCTCTCTGTTCTTGAGAGATCCCAAGGACCCTAAGAGATACTAGAGAAACCTTTGTTTGTACTCTTAACATTCTCACTCATCCTGAAGATGCACCTGTAAAATAACTAGGAGTTCATTGTCTCATGATTGGATTGAACTCTGTGCTAGGGTTAGAGCCTTTCCTTCCGAGCAGGAAAAGCCACATGCTCCTCAAGAAACACTGTCCTATTTACTCTTCTGCGCTCTCGTCTCCCCAAAAGTTGCCTGCACTTTTAGTCAGCTCTATGCTCAGCAGCACATGAGGAGGCCATCCTGCATAGCAGCTCTCATCTCGTAGATTATGGCAAAAGAAAGGGCACCTTACAGTAACCCCCTCTACAAGAAGGGTTATATATTTAAATATAATATTTAAATAAAGGGCATGGATCAAGAACTCTATTAATAAACCTCATGTCTCAAAGAGAAATTCTATAAAGAAACACTAAAAATAAGTGAAAGAGGAAGGTGTAAACTTTAACAACAGTCATAGGGCATAGTGTGGGGGATACATTCTAAGCAACACATCTCTGGGCAATCAATCTCACAGTCAGAAAAACAGTGCGGAGGGCACACGCACAAAGAAAGGTGTCTATTGGATCACTCGTCCATATAATCCCACTCTTTGAATGGCACTGGTTTTTAATAAATGGCTTTGTTCAATCACATGATGATCCTAGGAAGGTGGTACTATCTTGTGTCTGTTTTGAGACACCGAGGCACAATAGAGTTAAGGAATTACACCCACAGTCTTACACCTAATGAGTGGGTAAAGTTGCCCAGAAGTTTCTCTGAGAGAACACGGGACATCTCTAGACACATAAAATGAACCCCTCCCTCTTGAGGGAGGTTTGAAGAGACACAAGCTTATGAAAGCATGATTTAAACTGTGGGATAGGAATAAGAGTTGAGCTTGCTGCTTGCAAGACATAGGGTTGCATCTATCAAGAGAGGTTACAAGTTCCCTGGGTCAATGTCCCAGACAAAAATGGCAGCTATTGGAACAGACTTCCAGTCCAAGCAAACCATGATCTCATGATGTCAAAGGCCAGGAATGTGAATTGGTGTGGGGAAAATAACAGCTTGCTTCCACTTTCCGAGCCCAAGCCAGCCAGCCCAAGGCCAGCTCTCTGCAGCTCAAAGGGACATGCGTGTGCCAGACGGATTAAACACTACGGGAATCTGATACACACACTCCGTGGAGGGTTTTTTCCACTACTCTCTAATCCAATGAAGCCTGGCCTGGCAAAGACACTTGGATTGAAAGAGGGACTAAGTATGCAGAGTCCTTGGAGGGCAAAACACAGACTGTCTACAAGGCAAAGGCATTTCGCCTTCAGTCTGTCTGGATTCCTAATATCTCCTGCAGACTATTAATCATGCAAGCCAGACTCTGGAACCTCTTTGAATCATTTTACATTCAAAATCCTCCTTACCAAAGCAAAGCTACAAAACCCAGCCTGTTTGTCTGAGTTAAATGACTTCGAATGATGATTTGCAGGGAATATGTGACCCTCACTGAATATCTACTTTTTTAGCCTTCAAATGGATTTACAAAAAAAAAAAAACCCAAAACAAAAAAGCCCACATTCACAATCATATCATGATATCAGAATTAAGAATCAGCCAAGGACTTATTGTTCATTTCCTTCAAGTTTTTGCCATCAGGAATACTAATGGGAACAAAAGAATTGCTTTTCTAGAAGACAATTTCTATCAAATTTTATTAAGTGAGAATTTGGCCCGGAGTTTACACTCGACTGTTACCATTCTGCATTTTAAGTATTGTCTGATTTTATTTGTGTCCTTCACCTGAAGCAGGTGTCACGACTTAGGAAGCCGTGCCTACCTGAAGCCCTGGTGACCATGGCTCTTGTTCATCTCTATGCTTCTTTTCTTCTCGTGGACAGTAATCCCCCGCCTTCTCTAATTTCATTCTTTTAATGAACCCGTGCTATGCTGACCCCGAGTGTTTTGCTTTGCTTCCTGAGATGTGTGGACGGAAATGTTGTCCTCCAAGAACATTATCCTGGGGTGACAACTGAAGCCAGATTGAAGCTGTGGGGCCCCGTTGGTATCTAGATTCCAGAACAGTTCTAATCCCCCACTCCAGCCACATGTAAATTCCTAGGTTTGCTTCCAACAGAAAATTTGGGAAGTGAACAAAGTCTGAGTTTTCCCCAGAAAGGGCAAGCTGTGTGTTTATACCTCAGGGCAGGGAGGGACTTGAGACCCATAAATGCTGGATTGCACCAGCTGGAAGGCTGGATTGGTGTGAGAGATCAAATATTTAGCCAGGCAGGTGGAATGTGGCCACCAGTCTAACACCGTGGTAGCTGCCACCATTTCCAAGATGCTAAGGAAGTAAGCTTTTAAAGCAAGCCTCTTTTTGTTTTGTGTTTTGTTTGTATTGTTTTGGTTTGTTGTGCTGTGACTTCGTTTTTTATTTTTATTTTATTTTTTTTTATTTATTTATTTTTGGTTTTTCAAGACAGGGTTTCTCTGTGGCTTTGGAGCCTGCGCTGGAACTAGCTCTTGTAGACCAGGCTACAAGATCTGCCTTCCTCTGCCTCCCGAGTGCTGGGCTTAAAGGCATGTGCCACCACTGCCCGGCGTGCTGTGACTTCTTAATTTTCCCTTCAGACTCCCAGACAATCTAAGAGCTGGAGTTTACACATTCCAGACTCATAGCAAACAGAATGTGGACCAGCAACGCAAAGGGATTCACCACTATAGACATTTCCACATAGTCTAATAGCCTACACTGGGGAATGTTCCGCAATACTTAGAGCTTTTATCTTGTCTATTTCTTTAAGAAAAAAAAGTTTGGAAGTCAGATGACGTTAGAGAATTTGAGAGATGCTAAGGTAGGAATTTCCAGAAGAAACAATTCTCCAAAAATGAGTTCCAAATTTGAACACCTCAAGGTGACACAAACACCTTAACACGCAGCAATAATGACTGCGTAGTCCTCCGTGAACTCTGGCACTGGGCCAGGGTGATTGGCAGGTCTGCGGATACCATAGACATTGAGGTAAAAATGAGGCGAGTGTTCCCAATGATGAGCACAGAACCCAGCTGTCTGGAACTCAGACTCTTAGCATCTCTGCCTGTTGCCATAAAGGCCGTCATACTGGTCAGAATATGTGTCTCAACTCTTAATTAGAAAAACTAAACTTATAAGATAGGTATAATTTTCAAAAACAAGGTTCAAGTTTACTGTCCCTTGGCAACAATGTTTATCTTTGTATTTCTAATGCCTTATGTGACACATGGCAAATAAAAAAGACCTCAGCATACGTGGAGAGGATAAACTGAGAAATGAGTCAGCTAATGTAAATCAAGAGCTAGATGGGAAGGTGACTATTATTGTATGGGGTGTTATTATTTTACTTCTATCATTGGATTTTATCGTAAACTAAGACTCAAAAGCCTGGGTTCAAGCCAGGCGTGGTTGATGGCCCAGTCTTTAATCCCAGCATGTAGGTAGCAGAGGCAGGTGGGTCTCTGTGAACTGGAGGTCCGACTAGTATACATAGTGAGATCCAGTCTCCGAAAATCAAAACAAAGTGAAAACAAGCACCTGGGTGTGCATCCTAGCCATGCAGGATCGTTAACAAAGCTCGTAAACCTCCCAAACGCTTAGTTTTGCCATCTGAAGAAATGGGGATAATAACTCCCCTGGCTTTGCTGACACTGTGAATTTTAAACATAAGCCAAAGACAACAATGAGTCTGACAGTAGAGGGGGTAAACTGAGGAACCCCTGCAAATGTGACATTTGTGTCACAATCATTAGTATGGCTAATCAGATGCCTAAGACTCTGGGATCTCAGCCACCTGAATCTTGCCAAAATGAAAACTGCCACAAGCCACCACAAATCGCATGCCACATCTGCACTTACTCTTCCAAGTGGCTTAGATTTTATAGTAATTATAAAATAATTCATAACATTTTGCATTTGGTCACCACAGTGAGCCAGCAAAGGCATGATCACAATTTGGAAATTAGAGAAATTAGAGAGCACTAATCTCAGAGGGATTCTTTTATGAAGCACACATCCATGTGTGCGCAGATACACACACACTCGTGCACACACACACACACAGCACAAAACATCCTTTCAGCAGTGAAAAATGATTCTGGTAGGTGTGAAAACACACCCTTAAAAAACAGAAATGGGTTTTCTTCTGCAATTAGCAAGCTTTCTGTGTCTTTGTCCTCCTCCTGTTGCTTCTCCTCCTCTTCTCCTTCTGCTTCAATATTGTTCTCAGCTAGAGTCGCCAGGACCTGTCATCCATGATTTCCAAATGACTAACACTTCTGTTCAGGAAGTCAACCCCATTTGCAGAATTCTAGAACTGAGCTGACAATGGATTAAGCAAGATAACTTCATTTTTTTTTCAGCATTGCCTTTCTCTCCCTCTTCCCGCAGTGTTTATTTACTAATCTTTATATTCATTGTCTTTTTCAGCCTTGACAACACCCTACTAAATAAAGATCAACCCCATCTGACATAGGAGCACATTGAGAATTAGAATGGTTAAGCCATTTTCCCCAAGGCACACAGTTTCCTAGGTCAGTGTCTGGATTCAAAACCAAACCCACCTGAACCTGAGATCTATGCTTACAGCATTTCACTGTACTGCCCGCCCAGGTGATTTTATTACAGGAATTTTGGGAGCATTGGAGTAGAAACCACCCAGAGAGCAGCAGCGCTACTGAGAACTCCTCAACCCACATTTGGTACTCTGTGAATTACTGCCAATCTACTAACATACTTTTGAACCAATTTCTATGCACACCCCATTATACTAGGCGTCCTGGAATATAAAAAATTATATCTAGAATGTAAGTGATTAATGGTGATTTAGTTCCCTTTTCTGGGGTTGTCTGTATTTCAAAAGCATGCTATGAGCCAAATGAATGAGACCCTAATGGTATAACTTCAGCAGGAAGGCAGGCAGATGGAGAGCTGTTTACAGTGGGGACTGTGTTAAGGTGGCATACGTGTTAGGGTGTCAGTACCCTGCTGCCTACCCCATCCCATTCTGGTACCGTCCAAGCTAAGCTCTCCCCAGACCTTTGACCTCATTGCTGCTCCTCATTTCCCCCTCACTCAGATGTAACCTAATTATAACCGTAGGTGGTTACCATGAGAGGTCCACCTCCAGCCATAGCTACTTTGTTGTGAAGGGAATCAAGGGTTATTCCTAAAAGGATAACTAGTTTTTCTGGTTCTAAGGAAGGTATAGGGATATTTTTAAGACTACACATGGGTCTCTCTCTCTCTCTCTGTCCCTCTGTCTCTCTCTGTGTCTGTGTGTATATGTGTTAAACTGCTGAGTTTTAGGGTATTTTGGCTCTTTGAATTGTGTGTATGCAAACAAAATTCTATTGTATATGTAGTCAGTTCTGTTAAATAATTATATGTGTCTGAAGAGCTGAGACTAAATTACTATATAACATATCAATGAAAATCATGCTCCACTCTTTTATAAGACTGATGGTACATCACGCATTCAAGCCCCATGTGATAACAAATGCCTCTAATCCCAGCATTTGGGAGGCTGTGGCAGGTGGATGGCCATGAGTTCAAGGGCAGTCTAGAATCTAGTGAGTTCTGGGCCAGCCAGGGTTACAGTAAGCCCTGTCTCAAACACACATTCATGCACACGCATACGTATGCACACACGCACATACACACATGTATACACACACACACACACACACACACACACACTGTTGTGTATGGCCCCATTGCTTTTACAGGCAGTATAAAGAATTCTGAAAGGACTTGCTTAAAGACTCTTGGGAGTAGCCCTTTCATTGAGAGTGCAGGGTCTTCCAGAAATGGTGAGCTGCAGAGAGTGTCTGACTAAACCAGCTTCAGGGTTCTTGCTCTCGCCAAACAGCTCTTCCTTCCAGACTCTGAGATAAGAGACAGCAAAAGCAGACCTGCTGCTACCAGAGGTTCCTATTTCACAAGGCTTCTCAGCCTGCCTGGGGTCACTGGAGTGAGAAGAAGAAAGGGCCCTGTCGTGCTTGATAAGGATTCAGGCTGTGCCTGAACTCAAGGCCAAGTTCCCTCCTCACCTTGAAGTTAACACCACTCCTTAATAGCAGTGACTCAGAATTGTTCATGTGTCCTGCAAGGACCCTTCAGTTCTGCCCACAGCCATTCTACTCAACCTCAAAGAAAACCACAGCCTGTTCCAAGAGTCACAGAAAGCAATGAGATGTGAAGCTTCTCCAGCTCTTTCTACAACATGAATGGCATGGGCCATATCTGAGGCTGCAAAGTACTTCCAAGTCATTGATGAGCTTTGCCTCTGAGGAATTTATGCTCTATGTTCCACAACCTAATAACCATCACCCTGTGGGGACATTCACTGGGCTTACTCAGCTTCTCCCACCCCTTCACTGACAAAAATACCCCTGCACAGCTGGTCCTTCAGCTCCTGCAGCCTTTAGTCCTGTTGACAAGAGAACGTGACTGCTCTGAAGCAGGTCAAGGAAGGAAAAAAAATGTATATAAAACCTTTTAAGTGACGTGAAATTTCATGAAAAAAAAAGAGAAAGAACCGCAAAACCACTTCCCTTCCAATTCTAGATAGAGAACATGAGCACGGCAAGTGCGACTTATTCTAGGCAAAGGTCAGAGAAGAGAATTCACACCTCCTCCAGAAGAGCCAGCTGAGGCACCAGGGCTCAGTTCTCACAATGCTCTCAAGAAAAAAGAAATGCTGACATTCAAGACATGTGGCCTGTGTAGCTCTGAACTTCCCTCCCTGGTAGGTGCCACCTCAGTCCCATAGCCTGGTGCTCTGAAGCCTGTGAAGCCTTAGCAACATCAAGAAATTGGCTATGTGTGTGCAAAACTGCTAGCATGATACCTATCTGCCTTGACTGTTGTGTTTGGGTTTGCGTGCCTCGTTTTGGAAGGGGCCAAAGTGGTTTGCACTTACAGAGCTGCCACGGGGCCTCTGCCTTCTCTGCTTTTTTCCTCTGTCCCAATAGCCTAGTTCCACAGATGGTTACTGTGCTGAACTGTGAGCTGGTTTTTGCACGGCTTGCTGTGGGTGAAGCTTTCTGCCTATCATAAAGACATCAGATGCTGGTGTCAGATGGACACAAGGACACAAGTCGATGGCCAGGGGACAAATAACTTAGGAGGTAAGGATTTAGTCAAGATGACTTTTGATGTTCCACAAGCACAGAGACAGAGAAAGCACAGAGGCAGTGCCTTGCCGTAGGTTTACGCTGTCCACTCAGGCGCTTCTCTGAGTTTGCACAAAAGCTAGAATGCCACCCAAACAGATCCCTGTTTCTTGATACCAGAAGTCCACGGCAAAGGCTCTGTTGCATCCTTGATTGTAGTTAAGTTGTGATACATGATCTAAGACTTACTATCCAAAATACTCTGGAAGACGGGCTGAGGGATAGCTCAGTTGACCAAGTGTTTGCTGAGCAGGACATGTCAACCTGAGTCCAATACTCCAAGTCTACATTTAAAAAAGCCAGGCACAGTGGTGTGTGCATGTGCCTTGCAGTGCTGGGGAGATGGAGACAGTGGATCCCTGGGACTCACTAGGAAATTGGCAAGTTCCAGGCCACTAATAATAAAGCCTGTCTCCAAAAATAAGATGGTTAGATAAAATAAGGTTCAACACCCAAGGTTGACTTCTGACACCTACACCCATGAGCACACAAGTAAATTGGACAATCTCCTCACAAGCACCCACCCCCCAACACACACCAGAACCTAGACTTCTATGTAATCCTTTTGTGAGTGTAACCAGCTAGGGCAAAGGAGCCTCTGTGAAGTTAGCATGGGCAGGAGACTTGCCACAATTAGGCCAAGAGTTATGAGCTGTGCTGCCTACCTGCTGGCAGAAAAGGGGCCAGAGGAGATCTCAACAGGAGCCGTTGTAGAGTCAGCTGCTGAGCTGATCCCTCTGGCCCTATCTCAGGGGCTTGGACTGTTCTGAAGAATTCAGGGCAACTAACTTTTGAGTCAGTCTGCCTTCATACCACTGGTCCTCTGAGGCTGACATAGACCTGTGGCTGCTGTGAACTCAGGCTACCCCATGCTCTGTGCCTTACTACATGCCAGCCAAAACCCACAGAGTAGCTTGTGAAATCCTGCTGATTCTGCTGAGCCAATACCAAGGGTTCCTGTGCATACTTCTCAGTGGCCTGGTGAAGAGATGAAGGACAGCAGATTGTCTTACCAGATAACTGCAGCTACTGTCACTCCCTACCTATTCTTCTCATGGACATCTGGCTTCTTTTTCACAATGGGGATGCTGGTGGTTGTGTAAGATCAATAAGCTCATTCCTTGGCATGGACAAAGACCTGAACATACAGGAGAGACAATAGAATTGAAAGTCTGGGAATGACAAAAGCTGCAGAGAAAGGGAAAGTAAGAGCTTTATTCCTTCTGGGGGGTAGGGGCCCCAAATCTGGAAGCTGGTTTGGATATTTTATAGGGACCCTGGGTACTTTTGTTTCCCTTATTGTTCCTGTTTAAATGTCCCCGTGCCTTCCTGCCATGTCTCCTAACAATGACTCCTGTCAACAAGAAGCCATCATCATGTCAGGGAGCTCTCCTCTCTCCTTGTCTATCCACGTCCCTCTAACCCTCTTACAATCTCCCCTATCCTCAGAGGATGTTGTACGTCACCATTTAAATACAAAACCTATCTCCATAGTGCCCTGAAAACGAAGATGAAGTCCCCAGCAGATGTCGAAAGGGTCACAGCTCTCACAGCTCCCTGGCCACTCTCCAACCATGATCCCTGTTTGCCAAGCACACTGGTCTTGGCTGTTCCTGGTCCTGTCGGCACCAGGGTCTTCCCACATGAGGTTCATCTGCTCTGTATTCTCCTCCCACAAGGCCCTCACCACTTCCTTGCCATCTGATTAATTCTGTTCTCCATCTACTGTATGATTTAATCATTGCTCTTCTCCACCCCCACTGCATCCCTCATACACCTTCATAGTACCATGAATCTCTTATTCATGGCTGTCTACATGTTCACACGTTTTAATTTATGCTTCAAAATTCAATACATATCTACTGAATACACAAATGAGTGGGTGATTCATCCCCTCCCATGCTGTAACGGAAATGTTCTTGGACCACATATTCCTATTTCTGTCCCCTTCATGGTTCTGACTGTTCAACGTGAGAAACCGTGGGCTAATATCTTTGTCCATAAGAACTTTTCTCATCAATCCATACTTGACACCCCCTCTGTTTCCTCTTTGCTTAGCTCCCAACCCTCACAGAATCCTGTAACATCTTGTTCTGTCTACTTGTGTTTCTGTAAGTTGTTGCCAGTTGAAGATACGCAAGACTTCCCTGAACTCTGAACATTTTGCAGAGACTCAACCCACCATATTCTTTCATAAAGCAGCGTGTGCTTAGTATCAGTTAAACCAGCTAGAGCTAATGGGATCTAACCTTGGGAGGCAACTCGAAGGCTGAACCAGCATGCTGACATTCCAATTGGACTTCCTAGATGATGTGGAATACTGGTGGGGAGAAGCCAAACATACTGGGAAAATTTTGTTAGTAAGTTCTTGCCATCTCTGGAGACAAATGGTACTTCTCTTGTTCGGTTAGTTATGGGGGTCGCTATTAACATGTAAAATGGCTGTATTTAGCTAATAAAAGATAAGACTCCAGTTAAACCCAAAATTTATAGAAAGAAAGAATGATTTTCTGCATAAATAAGTCCCAAATCTTTTATGGAGTATAATTACACTGAAAGTCACTTGTACTTTAATCTGAAATCCAAATGTAACAAGCTCTCCTGTGTTCTTAACCACACTTTAACTGCCTGCTTTATGCCACCTGTTTGATGGTGCCATGATGTTAACTACTGGTGGTAAGTGGCAGATCTCAAAACCTACATATCATTGAGCAGGATGCAGTGGTACACACCTATAATCTGAACACTCAAAAATCTGAGTCACTGTGAGTGTCCTGCCATAGCTGGGTCACTTAGATCAACCTCCCACATCGAGAGCTCAGTGGAAGAAGGGACAAAGAGAATATAAGAGTCAAAGGGCGTGGAGGAGCGCTGTGAAATGCCATCTTTTAGACATGGTATGGCGTATCCACATCAACTCACAGCAGTTGGGGTTGCCCGCCCAAGACCAAACCAGCCCACATTTCAGCATGGCTAGGAACCCCGACCCTACCAAAGAAGGAACAGTTGACAGTGGATGCTGAGGGAGAGTCGTTTTTCTTTGGGAATATGGCTGATGGTAAATTGCCCATGCTTGTTGTTGGGGTTTCTGTCTGCCTGTTTCCCCAGCCGTTTAGTTCCAGAGAAAATCACACATAGAGTCTACATTAGATATAAATTGGTTGGCCCATTAGCTCAGGCTTCTTATTAACTCTTACAACTTATATTAACCCATTATTCTTATCTATGTTAGCCACATGGCTCAGTACCTTTTTCGGCAGGGCAGGTCACATCTTCCTTCTTCCATGTCTGGGCAGGACTGGAGAGGAATGGGCTTCTTCCTTCCCAGAATTCTCCTGTTCTCATTGACCCGCCTCTACTTCCTGTCTGATTGACCTGCCTATACTTCCTGCCTGGCTACTGGCCAATCAGCATTTACTTAAAACATAATTGACAGAATACCAAATTGTCCCACACCACTTCCCTCTCCTTTTTTTTAAACAAAGGTAAATACTCATAGTTCATTTTTTGGGAATGTAGGTATAGTATTCCAGGCTACTTCCTGCTGGTTGGGGGGCGCTGAAAATCTTATGGGGACCTAAAGAAAATTTAGAATTATGATCAAGTCCTGACTAGAGTATCCTGTGAGTCTTGATCAGGCAGCAGTCTTGAATCTGTTCTGGATATAGAACTCTGACATCTGAGCCATCTGATGTCCAGAATACTGGAGATTTCTCAGGTGGTCTTCCTTGATCAAACCTGATTATTCTTAACTCAGAATGAATCCATGGCCTCTCATTTCCTGTGAAAACAAAAGCAAAATCTCTTCTCCATAGTAACATACCTTTTGACTTCAATTTTGAAGTCAAGGTATTTTCAAAATACCTATCTTGAATTAATTCAGCAGCATTTATAAGCAAACATCTCTTATTGGCTGTTGCTCCTTCATCAGTATTTAAACAATTCAAAGAGAGCATAATAACATACAGTATCAAGATTCTCTGTGTATTTTTCATCTTTACGTGGCTTTTCTTAAAACCTCTATTAATCTATTTTTACTTGTACTTTTTGAGACAGGTTCTCTGTATATCTTTGGCCTGGAACTCACTCTGTAGACCAGGCTGTCCTTGAACTCACAGAGGTCTGTCTGCCTCTGTCTCCCAAGTGTTGGGATTAAAGGTGTGTACCACCACACTCAACTACTCTCTCTCTCTCTCTTTTTTTTTTATTTTGAGGACTTTAACCTCTTTCATTACTCTCCTAAGTAAATATAAACATTTTTAACCACAGTAAACCATTTAGAGGTTTTTTTCGTCTTTGAATTTATCTTTACTGTATATCTCTCTCTTTTTCTGACCATATGAGTCTTTAATTTACTAAGCAATATGGGTAGGATTAAAGCTGTGGCTTTGGCAGCTGGATCCAGCCCATTCCTTAGATTTCTGTGATTCCAGCCTCATGGCTGTAGCCATGTTTATTGCCACAACTCTATGGCATTTCAAGGTCCCTGCCAGCAAGCAAGCTGCAGTAGTGTGCTCACAAACCACACTCAAATGCTCTGTAGTTGGACCGCCTGCCTGAAAGAGTCAGAATTTGCCCTGGCAGGACGACCCAGAAAGCCAGCATTTTAAAACAGAGCAGGGTTTTTCCTGCTGTCACTGAAAACCAACAAGCATGTAGTCAGCTTTTATCAACACCACTTAAGTGTTTTGTGGCAGGACCTCTTTAAAGAGCTGCAGGGTTTTGCAGCAAAAGCTGAGTCAGGAAGCCTCTCTTAAATGAGCCCTTGCCTCTAGCAAGCAGAGCAGATCCAAAAAATTGCTGTTACCAAGAAGCCATGCTTTACTCTGTTCTTTTCTGTCTAGAATTATTTCCCAAGCTCTCTCAGATTTTATGTGGATGCAGTTGTCCACATGGGCACCATTCTGTAACACAAGGGCCTGCTTGTTAGGGTTTCTGTCCTGCCCAGTTTCCACAGTCGTTTATCCCCAAAGAAATCACACAGAGGTCTATACTAATGATAAACTGATTGGCCCATTAGCTCAGGCTTCATATTAGCTCTTATAACTTATATTAACACATTATTCTTATTTATGTTAACTACATGGCTCAATACCTTTTTTCAGCAGGGCAGATCACATCCTGCTTCTTTGGTGTCTGGACAGGACTGTGGAGGAAGCTTCTTTCTTCCCAGAATACTCCTGTTCTCATTGCCCTGCCTCTACTTCCTGTCTGGTTGTCCCACCTATACTTCCTGCCTGGATACTGGCCAATCAGCATTTATTTAAAACACAATTGAAAGAAAACAATTGTCCCTCACCACATGCTTTCTTGGATGAACCCACACCCATGCACATATGGGTAACAGTAACTGGGCTGGGCCATGATGATTGTAAGTGCCTGTGCCTACTTACCAGGCTAAAGTTACCTGATACATCCCATCAGTGAATTAAACCAGGCTCAGGTTGAAGGGACCACAGCAGGACTGAGGTTGCCACTTTTACAGAGAGCAATAAGACTTTTTATACCCTTATCAGAAATAGAATATGGTGATGATAGCCAGGATCAGTACAGTTGTCATTGCCAGGATACAATGATGTTTGCAAGCTCTGCATGGTACACAGGATTAATGTCTAAGACCAATTGTCCTGTCAAGTTTGCATGTTTACTTGACTTCTAAGGGAACATACAGAGAAACACAAAGCAGCCTGAATGCTTCATAGCCCAAGGGAATGCATCGGTTTCTCAGAAACTGAAAGGCACACAGTGTCCCAGGAGCCGTGGACTCTAACCTGAAAAACCTATGATGCATTCTCTCAAGGCCGCTAGACCAGGCCAACTCCATGACTTACCACAGATGATGATGGTAAGACATGATGATGATGATGACAACGACAGAATATGAAGCCAGGAAGGAGACATGTTAGGAGATCATGGGGGGACTGGGGGCAGGTAGTGCGGGTAGGTATGATCAAAATGCATTGTATATATACACAAATTTTCAGCCAGAAATAAAAATGTTATTAATAAGTTCAAAGCCAGCTTGGGCTCCATAAGGAGACCTCATCTCAAAAACTAAAACACTAATTACCCCCACCCAGAATCGCATGAACATACGTGTGAGATTACCCTTGGGTAGTATTTACTCTTTTGTCTGTATATTCCTCCTATCAGTGCCTGAGTCATTATTGACTTAGAGGGTGGTGCTGGATCTATTTTAGCCTTTTCCTAGACTCCAGGGAAGGCTGGACTTAAAGCATATGAGTGTCTTTGATTGTGCCCTCCAGGAAGGAGGAATAGACTTTGGTGGGGGCTTTTAGCATGTCCCGTGGAAGAATCACATTTCAAAACCATACCCTGGTTTCCCACACTTAAAATTTTGTATATTTAGGCAACAGCAAAAGTATTTTCTTTAAAAAAGTAGGAAATGGTCTTGAACCTCTAAAATCCCTTATTGAGGAAATTTGGAAATTTGGGCTTGGGTTCAGACCTAAAAGAAAAGGTATTACTCTCTACACACACATATTCACAGAGAGAGAGAGAGAGAGAGAGAGAGAGAGAGAGAGAGAGAGAGAGAGAGAGAGAGATATTCAAAAAGAAGGAAGGGAAAGAAATTGAAAATGAGTCCCCTGGTGGGGTTTGGCTTTCAGAAAAAGCAGCCACTACAGGATACGTCCTCTGTCTCACCTCCTGGGGGAGGCTGGATTCCTGCGAGTGGGAAGGCTTGTTGGACATCCTTAAAGATCTTCTTTCTCACCTGCAAGGAGACACTCCCCCGACCCCTTTTTAGCTGAGAAGCATGAAAGTTTGGCTTGATTTGACAGATTTGTGTAAGCTCAGGGGTTATGCACTTCCGTGAGTGAGCAAATGGGATGCGAACACATCATGCTGAAATTTTGCATATTTCCCATAACCTGGCGTGGTCTGGAGGTTCTATAAAGCACACCCTGCTTCCCCATGATGCAGACATTTACAAGACTCAGGTCATTACAGTGAGCTCAAACATTCTCTTGTCCCTGCAGCTTCCCTAGTAGATAATGTTTGGTTCCTAGGCGACCATAAGTAAAGCACTAAGAACACCTGGCACAGGCTCATTTTATTTTTCCAAAGGAAGACTTTGTTGGTGAAGACGTAGGAGAAAAGAAAAGAGGGAGAAAGATGTGTTCCTGACAGTTTTATCTGTGCCCACTTTTTGAAGAGGGCAGATATTTACACCCATGAGCATGTGGTCCACAGTAATTGTACTATGGGATGATGATGATGATAATAATAATAATAATAATAATAATAATAATAATAATAATAATAAATAGAACATGAAGTTAGGAAGGGAGACTGGTTGGGAGGTTCCAGAGAAGTTGGACAATGCATGCTATTTCCTAGAATAGTTTGACTTTTGAATCAATTCACTCATAAAACAAATTTATATTCAAAATGTGGTGTAGCACAATTAATAAAAACCCAGAGACAGAAATTGGGGTTCAACCTGAAGGCCAGAAAAACAACCAACCATCCACTGTCTCTTCTTTCTACCACAGTAATCCTGCCTCCAGTAATCTTCAGAATGAGACTGAGCCTGAGAGCTGTCTCCTCCCGTTTTATATTCCTCTCTAGTGCTGGGATTAAAGGCGTGCATCACTGCAGCCTGGTTTCTATGGCAAACCAGTGTAGCTACTGGGATTAAAGGTGTGTGTCACCACTTTCTGGCCTGTAAAACTGACCAGGGCAGCTGTTTTACTCTCTGATCTTCAGGCAAGCTTTATTTATTAAAATACAAATGAAATATCACTACAATGTGGGCCGCCTTTGTTCTTTTTTTTTTTTTTGAGAGAGAGAGACAGAGATTGGTTTCAATCACTTTGTCATTTTCAAGCTTACATATTACGATAACAGCTCTTTGCTCAAGCCAGTAGGAACAAGCCCAGCTGCCTCCTGGTAGCTTCCTTCTGATCTCCACAGTGCTTCTTTGACTGTAGAATGGGGCAGATCCAGAAGGCATGGGAAAAGGTCAACTAGAATGTCCAGGGTCTTTAACGCCCATTTGCAGTAATTCATGTTTTAGTTCCTATCTGTGAAGCAGGGGTCCTGACGGGGCGAGGTTGGGGGGGGGTGATGTGCTGCTGTGTGTGCTATCAATTTGCATGCCTCTTTAAAGGCAAGAAAGCGACCAGCCTGAGCGGCTGAGGGTTGTGGATGCAGGCTGTGGAAAGGCACCTAACATAAGGAGAAATCAGAAATGAGTTGGTGTGAAATGGGGACGCAAATACTGGCTCACATAGTACCAAGGATAGATGCTCTCCTTTGCTTGACTGGCATTCTCTTTGGAGCTGCCCAAAGCCCTGTTGGATTTTTGTGCTTTTCTGTATTCTCAGTGACCAGTGAACTGGAAAGTGTCTGAAATACTCAGGAAGGGAGAAAGTGAGAATGCCTGTCATCTCCAGCCTGGCCTCCCAGACCCTAGGCAGAGCCCTGGGACTCGTGATAAGGCTCAGTGGGTAAAGGTGCTTGCCACCAAGTGTGAGGACCTAAGTTCGATCCCCAGGACCCACATAGAGGGAAGAGAGAACTACCACCTGCAAGCTGGTCCCTGGCCTCCGTCCAGGAACAATGGGAGAGATCTTCCGAGCTAGAAGACGTGAGCTCCACACCAGGCAGAGAGAACAAAATATAATCTGTGTTTGTGCAAGTAACACAGCCTCAGATCCCGGGACGGACACAGAAGCACACAGCTACTCTTCTGTATTTAATGTGAAAAGCAAGCCGGGCCAGAGGGGATCACAGATTCAGGCCAAGGTGTAAATCAGTACAAAATCCCCAGTGCCAAGCCACTGAAGGCAGTTAGAATACACAGGATCTATTTCTTCTAGACACCAAGGGGAAAGGTCGGCATCCATCAGCTCAGCTTCGCCTGTGCCCCAGTTTGCCTGTCAGACTTTTTCTGTGCCCCCAGAGTAACTGTTCATCAGTGCTTGGAGTCAGCAGACAGGAGCCTAGTGAATGGGAGGGGATGGAATTTGATTGAGGAATCTTGGAGTCCTATGTGAACTGACTCCTCTGCCTTTCACTGCCCAAATAGAGTTCTGCCATGGGCCTTGCCCTACTTCAAGGGAGAGAGGGGGTAAAAAAGAAAATAAACATTGGAACCATCTAAAACAAAGGTGCTTCAGGACAGAATGGTTGCTTAGGGCAACTATGACATTCCCTGCAATGTGATTGGCTATGTTGGCACTACTGACCCAACTCCCCCCGGATTCTAAAATCCCTTGAGCTGTTAAAAGCTCAGCATTTGGACCCCAACCTGGGCATCCTATTAGCTAAGGCCACGGGACAAAAGAAAGGGGAATTAAATGAATAGTAAGGGCCACCACCACAAACTCATGTTTATGGTCCCTAAAACTACTTTCCTGAAATGTCAATGTGGAACCGACTCAGTTATTCAGATTTAAATCAGTATGTCCTGTTGACGAGAATGGCAATCAAGAGCACATAATGAAAGCCAATACTTTTGATGTGACTTTGTTTCTAAAGGATTAGACTCTTTCCATCATAGGTTATATTTCTTTAAAATCCCAGATTAAACAACTGTTTTGCCCCATACCCCATTGTTTCCTTATGAGTCCTTAGTAGCCCCTCTAGGAGGGTGGCCAGTTTCTTTCACAACCTGGCGGTACAACCTGCCCCTTTCTGTCTTTCATGAACAATTTGGCACCTCAGACTTCTAGAACATGAGAAGAAAATACCCATCATCTTGATTTTAAACCCAAGTCTTCTATAGTTTTCCTACCATCCAAGTCAAACCTAAATCTATAGGACTCGGTAAGTGCTTGTTTTATTGAAGCCTTCAACTGTTTGGATGAAGCCCACTATGACTATGGGGAGCAATCTGTGTTTCTAAAGTCTGCAGACTTGTTAAATTCAGATTAATATTTGATCAAATGTTTGGGGAACATGGCCCAGTCACACTGACATATAAATTAGCTCCAGGGCATGGTCACTGCTGTGTGGATAGTGAACTGTGAAAGCATCCTGGACTAGAGGAAACAGCTTGAGGGGGGAACTGAGGCCAGGAGAACTCAGGAGCATCAAAGCTTAAAGATCAACTAGAAGAGAGACAGGGAACCGGCCCAAGAGACTGGGCAAGTGCCCAGAGACCAGCATGCCAGGGAGATCTAGGTCCAGAAAACTGGGCCTCCCAGGACTATAATGGGGCCTCAGTATCCCATCAAGGCACAGGAGAAGGTAAATCCAAGGGGTTCTGGCATCCAGAGAGGCTCAGTATTCACTGTAGCGTGGCCAGCAGCTTCTAGATAAGCCTAGACTGAGGGCTGTGGCAGGTCAAGGGCTTCTGTAGCTTCCGTGGTAAAGAGCAAAAGACTGCAAAGGCCACGAGTGGGCTAGCTGAGCAGAACCTCCCTCCACCAAAGGCACAAGTCAGTGCAAAGTCCTCAGTTCCAAGCCATCGAGGTCAGAGTATACAGTGTCTTTTTCTTCTAGACACCAAACTCTGGCCAGCCTGTTCTTTCCGAGAAGGAGGCACAATGCCTGATGCTGTTTTTCTGATAATGGCCTATAGAAGAGAAATTTCCTTATTGTACTATTTTTCTTAACCAGTTTGAAGATGTATGGAAAAGCTAGAAATGTAGCTGATGGTAGAAGACTTCTGTAGTGTGCATGAGGCCCTGGCTTCAACCCCCAACACTACTTTGCATACACAGGCACACGCATGCACGCACGCACACACATGCACGCACACACACAATCTGTTTGATCATCCAAAGTTCAAGGACAATGCCAAATTATTAAGCATGAAACTTCATGCCGGGCTAGCTTCATTGAAGTCCTTGCTACGTGGTCTCTGTCTAGGCCATCACCTCTTTCAATATTTGTGATGTAGTATAATTAACTCCTATCTGATCAGTTCTAATGTAAGTTGGGGAACCCCTTAGCCGCTTGTGGCACAGGGGCATCTCCTTGGTGAACTAGGAGGAGTCATCGCCTTGTCTCTGATGAACCTCATTCCTCTTTTCTTTCTGAAAGCCTTTTTAAAGCCCTACCCACGCTGCCCACAAAGTTTGCGTTCCTCCTCTGTGTTGCACTGGCATGGTTGAGCTGTTCCACTTCATTTTCTTTATCGGGTGGTAGATGGTTACACGTGTTCACGCATCTGAAGTATAATTCTAAATGTATAGAGAAAAATTAATAGGCAGTCTCACGGTTGTGTTCGGCTTGGAAACTGGGTTGAATGCAAAGTTGCAACTGCTTCCAAACAGAAATTAGATGATTTGCCAAGGGCTCAGGGGTGTGAATGGAGAGGGGCTCAGCTGAGCAAGCACTCTCATTCTACAGTAAAGGAAGTGTTCTGAAATTCTTTGATCCATCTCTGTGGATCCTGCAAGGATAGCTGAATCATAGACCATAGAATGGCGGAGTTGATGCACGGGGATCATAGCTCAGTTAAAAACAGTTTGCTATTGCCTGCATCAACCAGGGAATTGACTGCTTTTTTGGTCAACTATTGTACAAAGAAGACCACACTGGCAGAAAGGCACAGATGGGGTTTACAATGGGACACTGTGGCTGTGCCCAAGTAGCATAGTAGGTGGGACTGAGGGTGAGCAGAGCACTCGTCAACAGAGGCTGTGATGCTTCCAGGAGTGGAATTGGAACTGAGGAGTCAGGGAGGGCAGATGGACCTAAACGGCTGGTACAAAAGACAAGCATTCCAAAGAAGAATCCAGAAGGAAAAAGAGATCACGGCTGCTCTCTTTCCACTGTTTTAGATTTTCGTGTCTTGTTCCATTGTTTCCAGGGAAAGACAGAAAGAATGATGTCTTAATGTGTTCTGTATTGCCATAGCTGAATATCTGAGACTGAGCACTATGTGTTTAAAAGTAATAGATTGAGTTGGGTTCGTGGTTCTTAAAGTCCAAGATAGGGTGGCTGTGCCTGCTCAGCTGCTGGCAGAGAGGGGAGGTGGGTGTGAGCAGGGCGGAAAGGTTATGGAAGTTTGACAAAGGCTAACCCAGTCCATTGAAGGATATGGGGGCAGACCTTGTGACGCCCCTTCCGGGGCCCCACCACATCTGTCACTGTCACACTGGGAACTGAGTTCTGATGGGACCAGACACATTCCAGCTGGAGAACAGGGCTGCATAGCAGGCACTCACAAGGCCCACCTGCTGATGTAGCTAAGCATCTATCTATGGCTTGAGTTCCAGTACAAGAGGCAAACAGACTCCTGGAAAGACACCGTCTTGACTTGCTGTGCCTCTGGGAAGCTATCATTGTCGAGAGCTGTCTGGCATCTGCTTGAGAGAAATGAAACTCTTTGTTTGAAAGAGCCAGGTGGAGGGGGAGTTTCCTGGGCAGCCATCTTGTTTTATGTGGGTGTGAAATGAAAGCCCGCACTTCCTGCGGAGAACAGAAACAAAAGGAGCACACAGAGGCCACTTGCCTTAACCAACCTTCGAGAATAGCTTCCTCAGATGGACCACTGCAGGCCTGGGAGGCTTGTGCCAATACGTTCCTCAAAGTTCTTGATTGTCCTGTACAGTGTCTCAAGTGAACAGTGCTGTGGCTGAACTTGAGACTAGAAGAACTCATAAGAATGGCCATTACTGCTGCAGACAGAGCTCAGGGGAAGAGCTCTGCCCAGCCTGTGCAAGGCCCTGGGTTCAAACCACCTGAGAAAGAATATGTATTACATATGTGTGTATGTATATGTATTTGTTATGTGTGTATATATATAATATATGTTCGTTACAAATATAAACAAATGTATATTACATGTGTATATCATATGTGTATATATTGTATGCTATGTGTGTATATCATATGTATAGATGTGTGTTTGCATTTGTCTGTGGATATAATTTCTTTATGGAAGGGCTAAGGATGTGACTCAGTGGTATGACTGTCTAACATGTAGAAAGCCAGGGATTCAATCCCTACCATCGCAAAATAAGTAAGGACATTTCATTCCTGGAGCCTGAGTGGGTCTGCCTTTGCCTCTCCCTGGAACACGTAGATCACTGTGATGTATGACATGGAGGATAGGGATGTGTAAATAGCCTTGTGACCCCATGAGCCTGAGCTATGCTCTGTGCTGACTTCTCCCTACCAGGCGAGTGGTCCTGAGATCTTCTAACAGTCATTCTATTTACCTGGGATGTTTTCAAGTTCCCTCTGAGGTGTAGAGGAAGTCTGGATTGGTTCATGTCTAAAGCCATCTGTGATGGCACTATTATTTGGTCAGCAGTGTAGCTGGTTGTGGTGGCACACACTAGTAATATTTGCTGAAGGAGGCAGAGGCAGGAGGATCACGAGTTCGAGGCCAGCCTGGGCTACACATTTAAAAAGCCGGGCAGTGGTGTCACATGCCTTTAATCCCAACACTCAGGAGGTAGAGGCAGGCAGATCTCTGTAAATTCGAGGCCAGCCTGGTCTTTTATAGAGTTCCAGGACAGGCACCAAAGCTACACAGGAAACATCTCAAAAAACAAAAAAGAAGAATTCAGCAGTGTAGCTTGGTGTGACCCTTATCTAAACATCCACCACTGCCCTACATTTGTGCTTGCCCCCCCTCCCCATATACTGTCCTTCCATGAAAAGAATTGGTTTGGCATAGTGAAAGTTTTCAAACATCCATTTTCCAGATAGATCGCTTTGTTAAATAAAGAAAGTAAAATAAAGTTAAACCATGTGGAATGGGCCCTGAATAGTCCTGCTTGCTAGACTTTTTTTTTTTTTATTCCATCTTATGGAATTTTATGATAAAATAGCAGCAAGCTCATAAAGAAGGCTGTTTTAAAGTCCATAATCCTCCTAACCATAACAAAAGGGTGGTAAATATATTGTACAACAGTGCGATGGAAAAATGTGCTAAAGTATTTCCATAAATCAAACGTAGCACTCTGGCATTAGCTCGAAAGCATTAACTTTAGCAAATTAGAACCAGATGATTTTAAAATAGAAACTTACATAACTTGATGGTGTGACTCCCCCCCCCGCCCCCCGCCAGCACAAGTTTATCTTCATGAAGTTACGTCGGCTGCAACTGTAATAGGTATTTAAGAAGTAAGGGCAGTGTCTGGCTATTATTCATCTCTGTGGCTCCCACAGTGCCTAGTGTGATGTCGAGCAATTAGCATTGGTGGAGGGGAGCATGAAATCTCTGCAGCTATTAACAAGGACAAAGCAACCAGCAAGGAAATGTGATACTGACATCTAAATGGATTGTTTACAGGTGCACAGACCCTCATCCTCAGAACCTAACAGAAAAGGATGTCTTGCTTTCCCTTTCATTGTTAAAGCTGTGTCCCAGTCCACCAATGAATCTGTGTCACCATGTTCTGAAGTGCTGTCACGCAGCAATTTCCTAATACTGGCTCTCCTTTCTGTTTCTGTCACCTTAGTGGCCACCTCTTCCTCTCCCATTGTACAATATTAGGATGTATCTGGTACCTCAAAGCCAATCCAGAAGTTCAGTGCAACACACTGAGTGTCTTTGAATTTAGGACTTCTATATAGAGGATAGACAGAGTGCACATGAATGGGGAGATGCCCTTGCTCTCCGATAGAGGATTAACAAAGACACTTTAGTGTGATGGAAAGAAGCCAGGTTCAAAGTAGGTTAGGGGAAATGTTTCATTGTCTGCCTTAGGTTTCTGTTACCATGATAAAATACCGTGACCAAAGGCAGCTTGGGAGGGAAGTGTTTATTTCAGCTCACAGCTCCACAGTCCACCATGGAAGGAAGTCGAAGCAAGAACTCAAGGCAGGAATCCGGAGGCAGGACCCAAAGCAGAATTCACAGAAAGATGCTGTTGACTGACTTGCTGGCCTGCTTTCTAACCCTAAGGACATCCTGCCCAGAGGTAGCACCCTCTTCCCATGAGCTGGCCTGTCCCACATCAATCACTGATCAAGAAAATGTGTCCACAGGTGAATCTTACGGAGGTATTTTCTCAATTAAGAGTCCCTTGTCCCGGAATCACCTAGGTTTGTATCACGTTGACAAAAGTCAACCAGCATGTCACTTTAGGGATTAGATTGTCTTAGCCCAGACTTCAGGCATGGCTGATTCAGGACAGGTGACGCAAACAAGGTCAGGACTCTATCCATTCTTCTGCTCTTAATGTCTCTGCTTCACTTTGCTTGTGAGCTCATCCTTTCTCCCTGTAAACACACATTACATGGAGGAAAAGGCTTGTTCTGCTAAGCATAGTTTAGGGTATATGGTCCAGAGATGGAGAGGCCTTCCTTTCCTGGTGCACACACAACATCTCAAAGACCTCAGACTGATTTCCTCTGAGTCATGGGCCAAGTTCTTAGATAAAACATTGTAGAGAGGCGGTAAAACCCCTGGCTGGCCAGGCCTGTGTGCTGATTGGGAAGGTCTACTAGTGGCTGGAGGAGAGGAGGCAGTTCACGCTGTAACTGCTGGGGATAGAGCATTGGCATGACTTGGACACTGATTGCACACAGGAAGTACAATCAGGGTGAGGGTTTGGCTCAGGGTGACTGAGACAATGGTAGTGTTTAAAGCACTACAGTAACACTTAAAGACTAGCTTCAAGTAAACAACGTTCATTCGAAAGAGATCCATATTTGTATTACTCTGAGAAACAGAACCTGTTGCTGCTGGCAGTGGTGGCAATGGTGGTGGTGGTGGCAGTGGTGGCGATGGTGGTGGCAGTGGTGGCGATGGTGGTGGTGGTGGCAGTGGTGGCGATGGTGGTGGCAGTGGTGGCGATGGTGGTGGTGGTGGCAGTGGTGGCGATGGTGGTGGTGGTGGCAGTGGTGGCGATGGTGGCGGTGGTGGCGATGGTGGTGGTGCTGGCAGTGGTGGCGATGTAGTGGTGGTGGCAGTGGTGGCAATGGTGGTGGTGGTGGCAGTGGTGGCGATGGTGGTGGTGGCAGTGGTGGCGATGGTGATGGTGGTGGCAGTGGTGAGAGATGGTAGTGGTGCTGGCAGTGGTGGCGATGTGGTGGTGGCAGTGGCAATGGTGGTGGTGGTGGTGTATTGGTCAGCTTTCTATTATAACCAAATACCTACGATAATTAACTGAAAAACAAATGTTTGTTAAGGCTCAGAGTTTTACCGTTTTCCATCTGCAGCCAGCCTCATCACTTTAGAACCTGCGACAAGGCAGCATATCATGGTGGGAGCATGTGGCCTAGGAAATTATTCACCTCAGGGCTGGGTACCAAACAGAGAAAGACGAGACTGGTGTCCCCTAATTCCTTTCCAATGATTTGAGTCCTTCCTGCTGTGGTCCACTTCCAGAAGATTCCTCTACCTTCCACTAGAGTAGTGGTTCTCAACCTTCCTAATGCTGAGACCCTTTAATACACTTCCTCATGCTGTCCTGATCCCCCAACCACATCATTGCATTGCTACTTCCTTTGTGTAATTTTGCTACTGTTATGAATCATAATGTAAATAGCTGACATGCGACCCCAGGGGTCTCGAGACACAGGTTGAGAACTATTGCAACAGACCCATGCATAAGACAATAACACACAGGCGGCATTGGGAAGTACTTGTCTAAAGAAAACCTGTGTGGAGGAGGAGATGGATAGAAACAGACAGATGGCAGAAAGACAGACAGGCAGAGACAAATGGGAAATTATGATGACTATGCTTTAAGGAATGGCTCATGCTTCAAAATGTGCAGGGTAAACTGGTGAACTAAAGACTCAAGAAAGCCCTCTCAAGCTGACAAAGCAGCTGAGCCTGAGGCCAATGTAGACAGAATTTTATCTTTCTTGGAAGACCTTGACCTGTTTTCTATTAAGGTCTTCAATTGCTTGGATGAGGCCCACCCCTGTGATGAAGGGTCATCAGCTTTATTCCATGTCTCCTGATATTAATGTTAATCTCATCTCTTCTCTTCATATTGGCTATGAGTATGCTATTCTGGAGACCACGCCCAAGTCAGGATGACACATAGAACTAATCACAACATGTGAATATGGAGATCTTATGAGATGTCACTGTAGTAGTTGGGCATAGTAGGAAATAAACTTGTGACTCAGAACCTACATTATGAGATGTGATCGTTTTTGGTGTCTAAGTCACAGGAAAGGATATGCTAGAGAAACAGGGATACAGAAGGCAAAAGTGCTGAGGATGGAGCCTTGGGGAATGCCTTCCTGAAAAGAAAACACAAAACAATTGGGCAGAGGTGGGAGAGAATTAAAGGGCCCGCAGTCCATTTGGAAACCCCTAGGTGCATCTAGCTCAATCAAGAGGTGAGTGGACATTGGGTCCAGGGAGAGGTAAAGGTTTTAGCAAACAGAGAAAGCCTCCAGCTTCAGCAGCAGCGAAGGTAACTCTCAGTGGAGCATGGCCCCTCAAGCGTGCCATGCAGGACTCACATTGGACTGCATGCTAGACAGACCCGCAGGAGGCAGGAGCAGAAATTAAGAATGTACTCATTCTTAATTCTCTGAAACACTGACAGCAATGCTACAAGGGCCATTTTATATTGGCAGAAATAATTCATCGTCACTGTCGTGGTCAGAAGCTTGTGTTTCTTGAACCATTCCCATCTTCTTGTTCTAGTCATGTAAACACGAGCACCACACTGACAGTTGTTGCTTAGGACAGGTGTTGATGGCTGGGGCAGAGGCAGAGGCTTGGGGACAGAGTTAGAAGGCCAGTGTGTAAGACCCTTCTCTCTGGCTACAGAGTGGGCGACACTGGGGAAGGTGACTTGCAAATCTCTGGAGATTTGAGAAGGTGTCCAGACAGCCACAAATAAAATATACAAGATTCTAGGACCTTTTACAAAGCTCACTTGGATGCAAAGCTCCCAACTGGATTGACCAAAGGTGATGTCTTCTTCATTTCCTCCATGAATCCTCTGAAGGGTGAATGAATCTTCTCATGGGATTGGTCTCTGACCCCCAAAGGGTGCCTTTCTAATCTGGGGTAACAAGGAGCTGTGAATCTGTAAACATGGGAAGAGACCTGGATTTATTCAAAATAATATTATTATTCATAAATTCATAAATATTATTCTTATTTATTTAGGCTAGGGAACTAAGAACAAATAGGATGACTGGCAGGAAGCTGGGTCCCTAGGTGGACTTAAGAGGAAAGAAGTAAAGTGCTGTGTGGAAGAGGGACTTTTACTCTGACAACAGGAGGTATGTAGGTGATAGCTTTTGATTCATCCCTTTGTATGGTGGGTTCCACATTTTCCATTCAGTCAACTGTGGATTGAAAATGCTTAGAAAAAATTTGCATGTCTGTTGAATGTGCACAGACGTTTTTACTTGTTACTCTTCCCTATATCACCTATTTGCACAACCTTTACATTGCATTGGGTATAATGCGTAAACTGTCTAAAGATTTAAAGCTTACAGGAAGATATGCATGAATTCTTTGTAAATGACGGAGCAGTTTCATACAAGAGATTTGAGCATCCATGGATTCTGGTACCCATATGAGGTCCTATAACCAATCACCCCCCCACCCACATACTCATACTGAAGGAGAGATGTCTATGTAGGGTGATTTGGGGATGGCAAATTGAGTGTTGAGGCTTCTGCCACCAAAAGTCAGCAGAAGCCCAGGTCCTGCTTCTAGTCACTACTTTCTGCCCTTCCTAAGACCAGGAGCTCAAGTTTAGAACATGAGTCACAGAACCGCTGGGCATCAACATTTGAGAAAACCCTTGTAAAACCCACTTGTCTACCCATCAAGGATGAAACCACAGAGTGCCAAGACTGTAGCAAATTAAGGGATCTCATACTCTATAAACCTCAGCTTTTGCAGAGTGCACATGAGTAAGACTGAAAAGCTTGTGCCTACTCATTAGCACAGTCTCCCTTCGGCTTCTCATATAAAGAAGGGAACTGCTCCTTATTTCTCCGCTTCTATGGGCAGGAAGGAATGTGCCATCCATATTCCACTGTACGAGTTGAGGGTGGACACTGGTGCCTCTGCCACTACCTAAGCCTTGGGCCCATGCTGGACAGGCATTTAAAATAAAAGGTTGCTAGTAGCTAGAATACTTTTTTTTTTAACGAATTAAACTCTTCTAAAGCTAGGCTGGACCTGGGCACAGTCTGCTGTATCTCCACCCCACATTCTTCTCCTCCTGGCCCCTCCACCAGGCCCTGCATGGCTGGGATTCCTTCTCTTGGCTCATCAGCACCAGCTGGCAATGCATTGGACTGGACAAACAGGCCTGAGGCCCTTGGGTCTGTGGATGTTTGCTGCTGATGTGGGGACACAGGACAGGCTTTCTCTGAGAATTGAAACAGCTGGGCTTCTTTAGGACTGCTGGGGGGAGGGTGTGCATCTCTAACCCATCAAGAAATAGCTGACTCCAGCAAAGCGGAGTACACTGAAAACAGAATACCCAAGCCTACCCAAGAGCCAGAGTTCAAAGTTTCTTCAGCTTACTCCACCAACACAGGTACTGGGCATGTGAAACAGGAGGGTTCCTGGGGCTCTCTGGCCAGCCAGCATAGACTAAAACAGCAAGACCCATGTCCTATCAAGAGAATATGTCTCAAATATTATGTTGAACAGGGGCTGGAGAGAGAGCACAGCATTTAAGAATGCATATTGTTCTTTAAGAGAAGAGTTCTCAGCACCATTTTGAGGGCTCACATTGCCTATAACTCCAGCTTCCAGCTGTAGGGGGCTGGGAATGATCTAGAGGCCTCTTCTGTGCTCTTTGAGCACCCACACATGTGGCATATACATACCTACATACATACATACCTATTGTCCTCTGACCTTTACATACATCCACACCCACATGAACATACACAAATGAAGCACAAATACCCACACACATGCACAAATAAGTAAATTCAATTAAAAATAGGAAGAGTTTTTAAAGCAAGTACTTTGCAAGTGGACACTAGTATGAGGATTAGCAAGGGGTAGAAACAAATGCCTTTGTCTTTTTCATTTAAAAGATGTTCTGTAGAGCTGTTGTTAAGTTGGGTAGTCCTATAACAGAAAAGTCTGCTCTATCCAGTCATGGGCTTCCTGTTTGTTTGGTATTGGCAGATCACCTTGACCTTTGTAAAAATCCACAATCTAAAGTTTCTACTTACCAACAGAAGGGATCTCCATGAAAGTTTTGTATCACAAGTTGGACAAAGCTAAGCATGCAAGACCAGAACACCTCGAAGCAAGAGAAAACATGCATGCACCCATGCCAGGCAGCCTGCACATTTTTGCCTTTAAGCCCTTTCTGTTCTGGTGAACACTTTGCCTTGGTCTGACTGGGTACATATAAAGTATTGAAATGTGAACCTTTGCATATTTGTAGAACCCAATAAATGTAAATCTTTATTGTTTGCTTCTATATTTTCCTTACAACTTCATGCCTTAGTTAATTCTTTAGCTGTTTCAAAGAAAGGAAAGACTGCTGAGTGGAGACCCACAATGCTTGTCATATTTCACTAGAGTTGAGTGAATTCACCTAATGTGTAATTTAAGCTGTCAACGTTCCTTAGTTCTTTAGGAAGAGAAAGGGTGGTAATTAAGTATTCCCAAGTTAACGGCATTAAAAATCAAAACCTCACAGTTGTACAGGTTTTCAATGCAAGTGCAGACATTGCCCAAGATCTCCACTTACGACAGTGTACCTGGGTTTATAGATGATTGGCTGGAACTAAGACGCTCAAGTCTACCACTGCATTCTCAGGACTGAAGCTAGAAGGGGGAGAAATGGTAGATTTTTTAGAAGACTGTACAACCTTTCATGTGGAGAGAGGTTGGCTGAGGGTAAGACCCCATGAAGTCATTCCACTATGGGACCCACCATGCCATGTAATAAGAGGGATCATTTCCAATTCATGTAATTCAGAGCTCTGCCTGGCTCCAGGTGACTTGTCATTGAGTTAAGAAGAAACCAAATCTAAAGTAACCCAGAGATCATTGATGTGGTATTTCCCTCTGTATGCTGTAAATACCATTGGTGAATAAAGAAATTGCCTTGGCCTGTTGATAGGGCAGAACTTAGGTAGGTGGGAAAAACTAAAATGAATGCTGGAAGAAAGGAGGGAGAGGCAGAGAGAAGTCATGTAGCCCCACCCGAGACAGATGCTGGAACTTTACCCGGTAAGCCACAGCCATGTGGAGATACACAGGTTACTAGAAATGGGTTAAATTAATATGTAAGAGTTAGCCAATAAGAAGCTAGAGCAGTGTTTTAAATAATATAGTTTCTGTGTGATTATTTTGGGCTGAGTTGCCAGGTGGATGGGAAACAAACAAGCAGCATCCTTAACCCCACATCA
>JAQHUG010000008.1:17734987-17811799 GCA_028555095.1 Dicrostonyx torquatus | reverse complement strand
CAGAGGCAGGCGGATCTCTGTGAGTTCGAGACCAGCCTGGTCTACAAGAGCTAGTTCCAGGACAGGCTCCAAAGCTACAGAGAAACCCTGTCTCAAAAAACTAAAAAAAAGATTCTATGTAAAGAAGCCAGGCATGATAGAGCACCCCTTTAATCCTGGGACTTCAGGAGGCCGAGGCAGGTGGATCCCTATGAGTTCCAGGCTACTTAGGGGTACATAGTGAGACATTGTCTCAAAGGCAATGACAATAACAAAAGGTTTTATATTAAAAAATCCCTTTAATGTATATCATATGTTCTACATGGCCTTGACTTGCTTGTTCAAGAGTCTGAAGGTGGCTAGTAGGTGTTGCCCTTTGTCCTGAAGCTCAGGGACCAGTTCCAGTCCCTGTTTTTAACAGAAGCCCTGAGGGCCCTGCCCACATAGTAGGGGCCAGGAATGAGGTCCTATCCACTTTATGCCCAGGCCTGGAGGATGTTCAGCAAGTACAGCCCGTGAGTGAGTTCTCGTGGCTGAGCAGCTTTTGTGGCTTCGTCAAATTTCAGAACTCTTAAGTGTCTACTTTAGTCAAAATCTAATCTATTTTCTAGTCATTATAGAAGAAAAGATCACTCTTAAATGTTTTGACCTTGGTGAAGTATGGCAATACAGTTAAAAAAAAAAAAACTACAGTCTTGAATTCAGATTACTGTGGTCCAGTTGAATGGGGGCAAAGTAGTTCAAGGAAAAGAGAAGCATATAATGAAAAGCTTCTGCGGAAGAACTTTGAAATATTTTTATTTTCCAAAGTTGTTTTAAGGGAGAAGTTAGAGAAATTGGTTTAGCCAACATGGCTGTCTGTAACATACAGAAATATCAATCTCTTTTTGCTTTGATGTTTCAGCTATAAAATCTTTCTTGATAAATTGTTGTGTTCAATTCCAGTTTAGGATCACATCCATACCCACCTGCTTTTAAGATGCTGCATATTGTCTGTGGATTTAAAAGCCCCAGAAGGTGTTTCAAAAAAAAAAACATAGCTTCATTATTTATGGTCTTATATTTATTTAGCAAACCCATTTCAGAGCTAAAGGTCTTCCATACACAGAGATGAGGCTTTGTCAAAATGCAGGTGTCCTGATAATAGCAAGTTTAACATGCTGAGCAACGCACTCTGATCCCTCCAGCATCCTCTTCTTGTTGGACCACATGCTACTCTTGTGCTCAGAACCTAGCAAGTGCCAGACTGTCCTCTGCCCCCAGTCTCTGACAAAATAAAACAAAGCTAGACAAAATCCTGCCTCCATGCCTTTCAAAGCCTTGGCAGATTCTCTCTCCCCTTTGTGCCTTTACGGCACTACCTATCTTACCTTTTCAAATGAGCACTCCTTCTGTGTCTCTAGTATCAGATCCTTGTGGGGCTCACTCCCACCCAGCTACCTACATAACAGTCTAGTGTGCAGCCTCTGCACCCACCTTGGCTGCTCCTTGGACCCCTTTCATGGGCATGTGACACCAAGCCTAAGTAGCCAATCACTTCCCACTAGTAAAGTCTTCTCATCTATCCACTCCATAGAGCAATCAAAGTCTAAACCTTTGTCTCCCCTAATCTCTTAAGTTTTTCACCTCTGCCCTACGCTGTTAACAATGCCTTACTTATTAACCCCTTTTAATCAAACCACTATCTAAACGATGCCTGTGGTGGACTCCAGTTTTAAGGAAGCCTCATTGAATGCAAGGGGCCCATCCTTTCCCGCTACGTAAGGGCAGACTGACAGACAAACCCTTGTTGAAAGTGTAATGTAGGCTCCGTCAGTCTTGAACAGGCAGGGATGTGGCTTTATCTACTCTTGTAAGAGGAAGACATTTCCATTCCTTGGGACTTACTTAAGGCCCTATGATCTTGGGCAAGTTAAACTCCCAGAGGTTTCAGGTTAGCTGCAAATTTGAGATGGCATTAACCACTTTGTACTATTAGTTTAAAGTCTAAGCCAATGTATAAAGTTCTTATCCTAGATCCTGGCATAAAGAAAGTAGACAATGAATGCTAGCTGGCCCCAGCTCTTCTTGTAGTGTATGTACTCTCTAGATATTGAAAGCTTGGGGTAGGTTTCATGGCAATATCATGTCCAAATCCCAGTTACTAAGTTAATATGGTTGAGTGTCACTGAGTATTCCACAGCAAGAGTGTACATGGTCAGAATGCAGACCCCAGGTCCAGGGACCCCGCAGCATGCCTACAGCACACAATCCCCATGTACCAATGACTCCTAGGTTTGGTTTCTTTGTTGTTATTGACAAACATTGGAATTCATGAAATTACAGGACCTTCCTCCTAGTGGGTACTTGGCAAATATTGTAGACCAATGCTGAATTACAGAAAATAACACCTATGCCAACAGCCTTTTTCTGTATGACATAGAAGTATACGTATTTCAAATCCCATTTTTACTTCTTTCTGACTATGTTTTTTTGGTAACTACTTTAGACCTTTGTCTTACTAGGTAGCTGCAAGAATATAATATATGAAATGGTATATGAGGTCCTTCTGTATTTGTGTTGCTTTCATTGGTTATATAAAGAAACTACCTTGGCCTTTTATAGTGCAGAACTTAGATAGGTGGGGAAAAGAGAACTGAATGCTGGGAGAAAGAAGGCAGACAGAGACAGCCGCCATGGAGTCGCCAGAATCAGAAATGCTGAATCTTTCCTGGTAAGCCACAACCTCGTGGTGAACACAGATTAATAAAAATGGGTTAGATTAAGATGTGAGAGTTAGCCAATAGGAGTCTAGAGCTAATGGTCAGGCAGTAATTTATTTAATATAATTTCTGTGTGGTTGTTTCGGGGGCTAAGCTAGCCAGGCGGCAGGATGCAGCCTGTTCCTCCTCCTACAACAATGAAAGTCATTGGTTCCTAGAACATAGTAGGCATTTGATAACTAATAGCTATTTATGTCATTTTAATATATGATTTTATATAGATAAAGATACATACATACATACATATACAAATCTATGAATAGTGATGGAATGATAGTAACTTCATCATGGATGAGGCACCATCAGGGCCCATAACCATGGAGAGAGATGTATACCTAAACAGGCACAGATACATAGAGATATTAACCTTATACAATAAAAGGTTTAATTTACTTCCTCTTGGAATAGGAGATGGCTCAGTAGATAAAAGTACTCACTGTACAAGCATGAAGACCCAAGTTCAAACCCCCAGCACAGTATAAAAAGCCCTGTTGCTGCTGCTCATGCCTATAACCCTGGCACTATGGGGGGCATGACCACAGAAGGATGGCTTGGGCTTGTGGCCAAGTAGCCTAGTTTTACAATGGTGAGCTCCAAGTTCAACGAGAGACCCTTTCTCAGGGAATGAGACAGAGAATGACAGAGGATAGCCAGTGTCTTCTGTCAGCCACAGTACATACATTTCTATCCCGCATGCATACACACTTACCACATATACATATCTACATACCACACCGGGGGTCGGAGAGACTATTTACCCTTAACAAAGGCTGTGAGGAAGACAGAAAGCCATCCATTTAAATAGATGCAATCCATGGAGAGTCAGTTGGGGGTTATGTGGGACGTTCATGATTAACTCATTCATGATCAGCTGCAGACCCAGTGACGTCAGTTTGACATCGTAAGAGGTATCTATTTTTAAATCATCTCAGGGTTAGAAAGTAGCGGACCAATTCCTTTGGAATGCTAGCCCCAAGGACCACGGCACTATCCTCAGAAACGTATAGACTTAATTACCAAGCCTCTCTGCCAAGACAAACGCAGCAGGGCCCTTGGGAACAAATACAATATTTCCAACTTAAAATGCCAGAACTGCTGGTTTCCTAGGCAATAACTGATTACAAAAAGCAAGGGCATGGAAAGAAGACAAAAATCCCCAAAGCCCTGTTTAGACTTCGTCAACAACACCCCCTCCATCTTATTTACTTTGAACATTCCAGTCATCTCCCTGCGGTAGTTCTTACTGGCTAATGAGGACTCTGCATGCCAGAGAGCTGCAGTCGGCTGCCAGGACTCTTCCTGAAGGATCTCCATTGTAAGATAAGTGATCTTGTTGGAGAACTTTTTCACCCTAACTGGAAAGGCTGAATCTTTTAGAGCATACTTTTAATAGACAATGTGATCTGGGTAACTTGAGGGAGGTACAATCATCTAGGGACAATGGAATGTTTACTCCCGAGAGTATTGGTACTGGTGGTGTGTGACATCAGTTTGCCATGGCTGAGGCGGGGCTTTGGGACAGCCGATTATGAATAGTTTAAGATTGTCAGTGGAAGGCTGGGGAGATGGGTCAGTTAGTAAAGGGCTTGCTGTGCTGAGTTTGATCCCTGTCAAAAGCTTACGATCCCTGTGCTAGAGAGGCAGACACAGGAAGATCCCTGTAGTTTCCTTGGCCAGGCGAGCTAGATGAATAGATGAGCTCCAGGTCCAGTGAGAGACCCTGTCTCAAAACCAATGTGGGGAGCAATTGAGATGCCTGCTATTGCCCTCTGTGCACACATGCGCTGGCACACACATGTGCATACACCCAATGAACAACTACATGCATACACACAGAATTGCTACTGGAATGTTTTCCTCATCCACTAAATTCTATGTATGCTCCAAAGCTGGGGACAGTTTGGAAGGTGCCATGCTTCTTGGCAGATCTTGGTGTTCCAAATTTGAATTCCTCCTGATATTTCCAGTATGTCACAGTAAGGTGCAAGATTTTACCCCCCCCCAAAAAAGTTTCTGTATGAAATGCTGACATGTGTGCTCACCAGAAATAAGGATGGAACAACCATGAATGTGCAGACATACAAAGCCCTGTCAACCACAAAAATGCTTGATGGCTCCCTTTGAAATCAAATCAATTTTAATTCTTTATTTATTCTCATGGGGAGCAGTGAAGGGACGAGGTTCATCTGTGAGAGTCAGTGGAAAGTTGCAGTAATCAAAACACATGGCGCGCTCAGATTGGAGCCATGTCTCCTCCCCTCTTGTTGAGGTGCTGTGTGTTTCAACAGTGTGACATGCCCTATGAGTTTTTCCTCATCTCTTTTTGTTAGGCAGAAGTCTTTTGGTGGCTCCTGTATTTTAATGGTAAGCTCATTCGTACTAGTTGGTGGTGTATTGTGCTTGATTTAACTTAGCATCCCATAGGCAATTTGACTGGAACTCATCGAGGCTCCTTTGTCCTCATAACTCTGTTCCCTACTGATAAAGATGGATCTGGGCTTCTCTACCCTCCAAAGACCACCACCTCCTAGAATTAGCAGCAATACACAAAATCTTCACAGTGGAAAGGACAGGCACAAAGATTTGTGCACACTCGACCTTTTTCGAGATCGCTGTCTTTAATGTTGGCCATCTGCCGAATCTTCCTGTTCCTGGTCACTTGTAACACAGCTCAGAGCTTGACAGGAAAGTGACCCGGGGACTAATACAGACAGCGGAATTCTGAGGCCCCAACTTCAGTGTTGGGCTATGATTCTCAGTCCCACTCTTCACCAAGTTCAAGGTGATATGAAAATGGGACATGGGGACAGAAACAACAGAAAGACCAAGAGCCTTTCCTTCCTGGCTTCATTCACTGTGATGCAGATTCCTAAACAATATCCCAGAGATGCAGAGGCCCCAGGGACATGCCCCACTCCTTTATTCAAGGTCGTCATGTCTATAAAAGGACATTCATTTTTCTCAATCACAGATTCTTACCAGTACACATTTTTCTCTTGAATTCTTAATTTAACCAAGATAGAGATCCCTTAGCAAGAAATATAGTTTCAAGGCTATTTTTTGTTTTGGTGTGTGTGTGTGTGTGTGTGTGTGTGTGTGGTTTTCATGGATTTATCCACATTTCACAAACCAAAGACTGGGACATATGGTCTGACAATGGGAAGGATATTTGAAACTGAGGCCTGCCATGGAAAGTTCAGGAACACATGGGCACTCTACAGATGATCAACATGAGCTGCCCCAGAGATCAGTCAGTTGTCCCATTCCCCATTCCTGTCATGTCAGTGTTTTGCAGGAAGGTATATAAGAACATTTCTAAAAGGGATTTGGCTGGGTTCTTCATAGACAGTCATAGTCACAGTTAGTCATAAATAATAAGTTTCTTTTTTATATCTTCGTACAGGGATCGGCATCTTTGGAAATGAAAGCAAGCTCAGTTTGAAATGTGGGCTTGTTTGGCACACCTGAGTGGGGGATTGTATTTCAATTGTTCCTGCTTTCAACCTGGTCAGGTAGCTCCTTGCCTTGTAGCCTGCAGCATCTGTAACCATCCTCCCACCCTCCTTATTAAGATCTTAATTACAGATGCAACTTAGTTCATGGCTGAAGGGAAGGAATTTCCTTCAGTGAGCTGTGCCTGCCTTTGGTGTGGCAGGTATAATCACGATGAGATCATTTCTGGTCTGGGTTCCTTTCCTGGAGGAGTTTTTCTTTTGGGGCGAGGACGAATATGGTTAAGACACGATTCCCTGAGCTCAGCACAGGATGCTGGTAACTGCTCCCACCTCCTAGAGTCTCTTTCTCCTGGAGGAATCGGAGCGTTTGGCATTGCAATTCCATGGACTCTCATAATACTTCCAAGAAGAACTTGTTTTTTATCCTGACTTCGCAGATGGGGAAACAGAGGTGGTTGCCATTAGTTTAAGTACAAGAATAGAGACTAGACTTTCCCAGGGAAGTTTAGCAGCCATTTCTGTAGCCAGTGGAGGGCTGGTCTGTACACCCAGCAACACCCCAAGACTAGATTCCAGTAATGCGGACAGGTATACACACACTGTTACAACCAAAAACTGTCTTCAAACATCAAATGTCCACTGGCTGGACAAGAGCTCTTCCACCCTAAGCTACCATCCTCTTTTAATTGCTTCCTTCTGCTTAAACATCACAGCCTCATTGGTTTTGTGAGATGGAAGTACAGAATTCCACTCCTGGAAGTGTTGACCACAATTTAGTGATGACTTCATGTAACAGATTAACCCCAAACTAACTTCCTCCTCTAGGATTAGCCCCTATTTGTTCATGGGAAGACTACAAAATACTTAGAAGCGTAAGATCTCCCTCAGGCCAAGTGTGAAACCTCCAAACCATCTCTAAGACAACCATTTCTCCCAAGGCTTTCTGAATCCCTCCCTGAGTATGCACGGAACCTTGCCGTACGCGTCTAGACTTCAGCAGTTGAGAACACTGTTTGTTCTCTGTAACATAATGAGCTAAGATACCATAGCTTCCAAAACAGCTTTGTGAACACTACTAAGTGGCAATGCTAATGGTGTATGAGTGTGTACATCTCTTAGCCATGGGTGTGGATCCAAACTTGAAAACTCTTTGAAGAGCTCACAGGATAAGTGGATAATAGCAGCAAGGCAACAAACCCAGATCAAGTGACTTTGGAGGAAGGGTTTCATAGTCATGTGGGTGTGCACATGCATGCAGAGGCTAGAGGGTCACATCAGGTGTCCTGTTCCTTTATGTATCATCAACCCTGCTTTTTTTGAGTCAGGGTCTCTCATACTCTAGAGCTCACTAGTCAGGCTAGATTGACTGACTGGCCAGCAAGCTCCAGGGACCTACCTGTCTTCACTTCTTCAGTACCAGGATTACAAGTAGGTACCACCGTGTGTGGTGTTTCTTCACATGGGTTCTGGGGATTGAATTCAGGTCCTCATGCTTGCAAGGCAAGCAATATACCAACTGAGGTGTCCCCCAACCCCTTTGTGTGAGAGTCCCAGCAAAGGGCGACGTCACAGTTCATTGAATGGTTTCTGACAAGGACAGTGGTATATTTGAATTAATGTATTTAGTTAGAACCTTGCATTCAGACTTTGGTCTAGGAAGATAAAGACATGAGAATGTAAAAACAGAACCTTTTCATACTTTCAAACACTTTATAGATGTTACAGCTGTGCATTTTGGTTTTGGAGAAATGATATCATTTTTTGGAAATACATTATAATCGAATGGATTGGACTCTCTTACTCCTGTTTAACTTCATTCTTATTTCTCTTCCCCTGAATGTTAGGGGATTTGTCTAGACAGGCAGTCAGATATGATCCAGTGCCAACATTGTAATGCTGGCTGGAATCCAAAAGGTTGTTTTATTGTTAATAAAACCTATCTTTTGGGTGAGTGGGTGTCAAGACTTCATCATTATATGGCGCCTGTAAGATTTATCTAGGGACAGAAACCTACAAAGAGTCCATGCTTGCCCCATGTTTTTGATCCTTTGCCAATACACTATATTAAAAACTATCAAAACCAGGCAACTTGGGACAAATGAATTCCTAGGTGCAGGAGAGTCTCAGGAGGGACATCCTCGTGGTGGGGGAGGAACTCTAGACAGAAAGATAACCAGTTGCGATCTCAGGCTCTGCCGTTAATCTAATCTATGACCTTCTGGGCTATGAAACAAAGACAATGTTGAAAATGTAGAGGAACCTATGTGTGCTCATCTTTGTTATGATCCTTGGTACCACTTAAGTATAGTTCATAGGCTGTGGGCAAGTTGAAAGTTGAACTCTTAAGGATGACTGATTGGTAGATTGCTATGATAATATGATAGACACAGAGGTAACAATATTATCATCCTGATGAAAAAAATCTAATTCCTTTTTCTTGCAGTCAAATTCATCTTCCATCATGAGTTTAGACATTCTGAAGTCACACACATGCTACTGTATCTACCTACTTGCCCTTCCGGGATGTTTCTTACACAGAGCAAAGGTTTCTGCTCTGTTCACGGTTTGCATGGAAACAGGTGTCAGCCTATGTCTTTTATTTTCTAAAATGAATTCTTTAAAATTCTAGCTTTCTTTAGTGTGTGTATGTGTGTAGAGCATGCATGTGAAGGTCAGAGGACAAATGTCAGGAGTGTGCTCTCTGCTTCCACTGTGGCTTCTAGGGACGGAGCTCAAGTTGCCAGTTTTGCTTGGCCCAGTGGTTTTACACTCTATGCTATCTTGCCATCCCTCCATCAATCTCACGTCATAGGAGAATTTATGATAGTCATGCAGATGCGGGGAAGAAGTGGACCTAGCATTATAAGAAACACTTCAATATCCTAGGTATGCTGCCCAAATCATGTAGCACAAATCCGGGGAGGCTGAAATTTCTTTCTGGGATCCTTTTATTGAACGTTGAAGTGTTAGATGGCCTCACCTCCTTCAAGCAGAGCCATCATTTTGGTTTTTAAATCATCAAAGAACACTGGTTACAGACAACTCATCAAATAGGACTAGGCCAGTGTATAGATCTGTATGCCTGGGAGCCTTATGGGCACACACACACAGTGCTACACACAGGAAATAGTAATGTTATCCTCTGCCTTGTCAAAAAATGCCTGTTGGAACCTAGTATCTAATGTCATCTACTAAAGCTTCTCTCAGTAAGAAATGTATAAAACAGAATCGAATTATCACTCTAGATCACAACGCTGGGACAAAGTGGCTGGTGAGACTATTCACAGAGGGTCTGAGTTATTTGCAGAAGCCTTAGGGCTTAATAAAAGCAGTTTCCAGAAACTAAAGCTCACTGGTGGAAATATGGTCCACTATCTGAGAATAGTCTTCAATGGGGAATGTTGGACAGGACAGACTAGTGCTCAGGAGCTTGACCAGCTTCCAACGACCTAGCCGGAGCCTGCTGCTGCCTTCCTGGGAGCTGTTTCCTATCACTGGTGGAGGTGAGCACAAGGCAATGAACAATTACTCAGAAAACATCCCTATCACAGCATACTGTATCTTCTAGCTCCTGTACCCAGAGGTGTCCTGCCTCCTACTTAATAACATCTAGAAGTTTCAAATTTAAAATTTATTAGTGTTCCAGATCTTCATGTACAAGAATGGAAGTGTGAGCCAAGCTCCCAAGAATCAAATTCTTGATACTTGTAAGTAGCCATGCTTTTAGACTATGACTACTTTCATCAGAGAAGGGCTGAGTACCCTCCCAACACACACACACACACACACACACACACACACACACACACACCCCACATCAAAGGTGCCCATGAGAGCCAGGAGTGTAAATGTAACCAAAATGGCAGAACTAGTCTCTGACCAGAGCTGATTTTTGTCAGTAGAAACAAGAGCCGCAAGCCTTTCTCTTCGCCAGTGTGCCCCGAGGCTGACCTTGGCCATGTTCTTCTCTCAGCAGCTTCCTTTAAGAACTGATTTCCTTGATGATGGCCATTTCCTCCAGTGGGTCTGTTTCTCAGGATCTGGTCTCTGGGTACCTCTGCATACATGCGTGCATGTGCTGGAGTCCTCTAGAGACCTGGGCTAACATTGGGAGCGGGGGTTGGGCACAGGAAAGTCTTGTCATCAAGAATGAGGCGGCCCTGAGTCTTTGGCAGGTTCTCCTGCATAAATATAGAATGAAGTAAAAATAATAAAAGGACGCCAACCCATTGATGATGCTATCAGTCACAGTGAGTGACACACCAGCCATTGTGTCTCTTCAAAGGATAGCGTGAATGGCCATGGAAATTCCACATCACGCCTCTCTATATTGGGAGAAGCAAATAATGTCCCTGGCTGTAGAAGTAATAAGCTTTCTTGACATTTTGATAGCAGTGGGGAAAATAGGGCGGGGGAGGGAAGAGGGCAGAAGTTGTCATGTGACTGTGGCTCGCCTATACAGCCAGGTTTGTTTTGTTTTCTTAGTTTCCCACTCCTCAGCCATAATCTAAGAACCCAGAACAACAGAAGCAAACTTTCTGGTAAAGTATGTGAATGGCTCTCTGTCACCTACCAGACTCAGACGGGAGGGAAGGCTCTTTAAAGGGACCATTGTATTCTCTGCTGCTGGGATGGTCAGTTCCTCTTGGCCTTCCTGTTTGCTCAGTAGTTGCGAACACACCAGATTGGAAGGGGGGGAGCAGGCTCCAATCTGCGTCATTGTCCTGTTTAAATAGGGAGGGGCTGGCACTTTCCTGCTGCCTGTCTCCCTTATTCTCAGGCCCTAGGCTCCAGTGACCTGGACACACTGTTTATGCTTCTGTTTGCTTCTTCCTTCTTCACATCCATCTGTATTTTTTTTTAACTTAACATCTTTTTCTCAAGAAAAACAATTCCTCTCTCCAAGTAGAGGACCAGGGATACAGAGGTCAGAACCCACTTCAGTTTGGTAGAGAATGGGTATGGATTTTGTTTCTCACGCTGGGCTCACATTCTGGATATGGAAATGGAGCCAGGCAGTGTCTCTGAACTTAAGTTCACAGCCTGGAATCAGGTGATGCAAAGCCTGCTGTAGAGAAACATGGAGAGATGGCTCAGCAGGTAAAGGTTCTTGTTCCCAAACCTAACAATGTCTGATCCCTGAGACCCACGTGGTAGAAGGAAAGAAACAACTCCTGGAAGCTATCCTCTGGCTTCTGCATGCATGTGCACACATGTACTGAACAGCATATAGCCTTTGCATGCATGTGCACACATGTACTGCACATCATCTGGCCTCTGCATGCATGTGCACACATGTACCAGACAGCATGTAACCTCTGCATGCATGTGCTCACATGTACTGGACAGCATGTAGCCTCTGCATGCATGTGCACACATGTACTGGACATCGCCTGGCCTCTGCATGCATGTACACACACGTGTACTGGACATCTCCTGGCCTCTGCATGCATGTGCACACATGTACTGGACATCACCTGGCCTCTGCATACATGTGTGCACACGTACTGGACAACACAGTCACAAAGAAACAGTGTGAGAGAAAACTAGATGGGAAGTGATCAGATGGATTTTGGAAAGACAGTTACTCTATTTATATGGAAGATGGGTTCTAAGCTGGGAAGAGTTTAATGAAGTAGAACCAGTTGGGAAATGTCACTTCAGGAGAATGAGGAAAAAACAGTTAAAACAAACAAAATTAAACTAAAACAAAACAACCTAGTTATTGCTAAGATTCACACCTGGGGGGGGCTGCGAGACAGGATATGGCATGTGACAACTGGGGCCAGGTAGTGAAGAGTGTGCCAACCTAAGGCTCCCAGCTTGGGCGGGTCACTCCAACTGTGGTGATCAAGAGAGCTAAAGCAGCAGGAAAGGTTTCCTCATTCGTTGGGCTTGAGATCGAGATGTCCCGTCAGTCAGAGAGTGGTTAAGAACAGGAGTGAGGAAGTGTATCTTTTCTGTACTGTGGACCTGGGTCGTACCTCCATGCTTATGTCATCACCTGGGTGACAGATCATTTCGAGAGCAATGAGATAGAGGAGGGGACAAGCGCAAAAGAGAGAACATGACTACTTAAGAGACGAGGGGGAAACGGTTTATTGATGGAGACAGAGAGTGTGTGGCCCAGAGAAGAGGAAGAACCAGGAAGCAAGGTCTTGAAAGAATAGAGGCCAAACTAAATGAACTTCTAGAGAGCATGAGGTAGATTGACAGGCAAGGTCCCTTCAGATAGGATCTGTAGACACTGATGTCCAATTTCCATTAAAGTAATTATTACTGGAATTTTAGTGTATAACCCTGGCAGCTTTAACAAGCCAGGTTTCACCACCTGTATTCCCTCCATCAATTAAAGAGCTAGATAATTGCTAAGCTCTCAAGAAAACCAATTCCACTCTCCCAGCAGAGAACCAGCAAGGCAGAGCTCAGAACTCATTTCAATTTTATAGAGAATGGGTGTGGATTTTATTTCAGACACTGGGCTCACATTCTGGAAATGGAAAGGGAGACAAGCAAAAGAGTGAAAAGTGGAGATAGGAGATTAATTCAACATGACCACATTGGAGAAAAGAACAAATAAAAGGGTCCAGCAAGCCCCCAGCCCGTCTTCTAGGACATTGGTATGGATTTAAATTGCAATAGAGGGCAAGAGGTATGCATAACTAAATAGTCTTGGTCCAAGTGCCATCCTGTCCATCACAGTTCCATCGCTGTCTGCCTCCAGTCTCTTCTGCAAGAGAGTCTGACAGCTTGACAGAACCGTGTGAGATCTCTACCCAGGAGACAAGTTCCTCCCCTGACTGGCACCAGGCTTTTGCCTTTCCCTTCCCCCAGCATGAGATTTCTGGGGGAAATTCCAATTGCTTAGGGTTCACTATCTCAACAGTCTGCTAGACAAAAGGAGGGGACACCAGTGTCACCTTAGACTATCTCCCCTCCTCCCAGAAGCCAGGAAACAGGAGATCTGGCTTCGTAGCCAAGTCCTAAGGTCTTCTACCCAGGTGACCTTACAAATCATTAACTTCTTGAACCTCCTTTTTTTCTTAGCTGTCAAGTGGAAGAACTGGACTCTAACTCCTTGAAGAGTACTCTGTCTTCCAAGTTTTACGCCCTGCCCCAACAGTACTCTCTGCCTTTGGAACTGCCAATCTCTGGAAACTTGGCATCCAGCTGGGTATAGAATGACCCAGCAGTCTTATCTCTCCTTGATTTGTTTCTGTGTTGACATTCTCCCCCTTACCATGCCAGCCCCCAGCCCCAGCCCTGTCCCTCAGAGATAAATATCCAAGGGGTTGGGGGTTAAGAAAGAGTAGATCTTAACTAGAGGACTTCTGCCATCTCAGGTGTTTTCTTAAGATGCTCAGATAAGAGCTTCTGACTTTGGGGCCTCCAGAATCACACCTTTCCTATAAAGAAGAGCACCCCATGCTTCTAAAGCAAGAATTAACTCTTTCTTGGCCCTCTCATGAGTTAGTATCCTCTGGAGTGAGGACCCCAGGCTCTAGCTTTTATCATTGCCCTCTCACCAAGCAAACACACACTCTTACCCAAAACTTTCTAAATTACTTTTGTTTCCTCTGTGTAATGAGTATTTTGTCTGCAGGCTTCTCTGTGCACGGCTTGCACGCCTCATGCCTTTGGAAGCCGGAAGAGGGCATTGGATGCTCTGGAACTGGAGTTCCAGGGGGTTGTGAGCTGTCATGTGGGAGCTGGGAATTGAGCCCAGGTCTTCTGGGAGAGCAGCCTTAACTCCTGAGGCATTCCTCTAGCCAGAGGATGGTTTCTTGATTGAAAATTGAGAAGAGGGAAGTGACCAGGAAGCCTGAAGTCAAGTGCCACCCAGCAAAGGAAATCAAAATCCACAGTGGCCTGCGAGTCTCCGGCAGTGCTGAAATGTTCATTTGAATTCACTTATTTCATTCTCGTGGCAAACTCACAAGAATACCCAGCCTCAGTCTTGTTCTTATCCTAGGGATGAGAAGGATAGGACACGCAAGGAGAAAGCCCTAGTAACACATTTGGGACTGCAAAACCCCAAACTTCATTTATTCCATAAAAATGGGGTGAAAAGGGAGTTACCTTCAGAACCTTCTCGTCTAATGGAACAGAACCCAGCCAGGGCACTGAGAGGAAAGCTAAAGCCGCTTCATAGAGAAGAGGGTCAACCTAGAAAACCCTAGTCCTATGTCCAGCTCTGCTACCCAAGTGTGACCCTTGGGGAAACACCAAACCTGTGTCCTCACAGGCTCACAAACTCTCTACAGGGGTGTGCAACTATAATGACCCATTTAGGAAAGTGACTAGCTATGCACATTAGCCATCTTAATGCTGCATAGAGGTTGAAGAACTTGGTCTTGTTTTAACAAAGGCTGATATCTACAAGTTCTTTCTGAATCCCGTTATTCAGTGAGAAGAGTGGAGCGATGTTGTGGGCAATGGGGCAGGAGAATTCACCAGTAGTGCCCGCTTTTGCATGGCTGAGTATGCTCTGGGGTTCTCATAGGAACATCCCTATATCTCATGTGCAGGCATAAGTATGCAAGCTGCTTGCCAGGCAGTGGGAAGGTCACGGGGACAAGACAAAGCATATGGAGCAGACTCACAAGGGGATTCCTATCTGCCTCTAATCAAGTGTGGCCCAGCGCTCCACTCAGCACCTCGTGGTGTTCCCGGACCTGGAAGTGGCCCAACTGTGAATACCTCCAGCTGATTGTGGTTGACTGAGCTGCAGCCCTTTGCCTGTCTACTGTTTTCTCTTCTTTCCCTTCTTTGAAGTCAGTATGATTGCACAGCCCTCAATCTTCAGCTCCCACATGGCTGCCCCAAATCTATTGCTTCTGATTTCGTCTAGGGGCTTCCTCCCAACCATTCCCAATTATTGAACGGGCCCAGGAGAACAAGACAGAACAGAGCCACCGGTTCCCTCCAAGCTCTAAAATTATAATCCTGGTGTACCTCTTTCCCTGAGATTTGGGACAAAAGACTAGAATCTTGTCGTCTGTAAACCTATGACTCTTCTTTGCAGGGATAGAACACTCACAAGATGGGAGAAGAGAAACACAGAGATCTTAGCATCCTGGCTCATTCTTTAATGACTAAAAACTAGGCAAGGTCACGGCCAGATCTTATCATTTTATATATGAGCTTTTCATTGTTAGAAGGAACTCAGTGCTTCCTACAATACAGCTGCTAAGGAAAAGCCTCACCTGAAAGAAAAGCTCTGAGCTTAGCTACCGCTACTGCTTCCCTGTGGAGGTCAGCAAACTCGCATCTCCTAGTGATGATATTTGTGGCTCCATCTCTCCTCTTTAAGTTGTGTGTTCACACTAAAAGAATATTGGTTAGCTACCTGCACTGATATGTACCTGTAGTCCCAGCACTTGGGAGGCTGAGGCCGAGGCAGTATAGCAAGACACCATGTTTAAAGGAAAAGAAGATTGAGAAGTAGTTGACCAACACAAAATGAAGACATACTGCATTTTTTTGTCTGTGCTTTTTGTTGGTGTTATGTTTAGTGGGTTTTGTCCTTCTGTTTTTGTTTGGTTTGTTTCTTGTAGGGGGAGAGAAAGAATCTGAAGTGAATTGGGTAGGGAGATGGGAAGAATCTGAGAGACCTTGGGGAAAGGCAAAGTTTTGACCAACGAACCTTGTATGAAAAACTTTAAAAGTAATTAAAATGTAGTGAAAGTAAAGCAAACTTTATATCACCTCAAAGATGGAAAGGCAGTGGGGATGGGCGTCTTCCATGCTTCCGAGCAGACACAGACCCCTCCCATACACAGCCGCTCCACTGAAGAGACCTACACACAGTGCGAGTCCTGTGGTTTCAGACAGAGTCCAGGAGAAGATGATTAATGCATGCCCAGCTGAAAGAAATGAAAAGCATGGGACTGAGAGATCAAGTCCACATTTCTGGAGAGGAAAACAGGGGCAAGAGTCCAAAGAAAAGCAGTCCCAAAGTCCACAAATACATTATGGTGTGAAATTAAGTCATAAGCATGCCCCAGCCAACCAGAATGAGCCCCACCACAGTGACACTAAGTGCATCCAAACGCATAAATGACATACGAGAGGGGTCACATTTAGTTTTTCCGATGCCCGCGATGGGTTCCCTATGTTCCCCCACTTCTCAGCACTCTGGGAAGGGGCAGGCATGTGGGACTGGCTGCCAGTGTGCTGGGAATCTTCAGAGCCTTTGAAAGCCTTCCAGGAATGTCAGCACAGACTGCCTGCCTGCTCTCCACTCAGTGCCTACTTTAGCTGTCTGCTGAGGACTGGATGTGCCAGACAGGCCTTCATACAAAGACTGAGAGTGTTCTGAGCCCATGAAAAGAAGGCACAGCCTTTCAGATGTGAATGGCGAGATTTAAGAAGTAGGTGACTACGTGGCAGAGAAAAGAAGGGCTCTCAGAGAGGTAGGAGAGACCAAACCAATGCATGAATGCATTCCTGGGACCTCTCCACCGTCAGGTCTGGAAAGACAGACTGTGTCTCTGCTTGATTACCAGAGTACATCCCTGTGCTTTGCTTGTAGATTCTTCCTGCATCCAAGGGCCTCCTTAATCATAAAAGATACGGTAAGCCCTGCCAAGGCACAATTATGTGTACTTCTATTTACATTTCAATGCCGAATACAATTTCTGTTTGTAGTATGTGTCATTTAGGATTTTCCTTGACTTATTTTTCGCCTGAAATATATGAAAACATTGAGAGCAGTCCGCTGTGGTGCACGAACAGCTTGGGACATTCTTCCCTTTCAGTTCACTTTGAAAACGTTAAGAAGAATGCTTTGCCTGGTGACCCCTTCCTAACTCTTTTAGCGATGCTAACCCAACTCCTTGGCAAAGCAGCCACCACTGGAGGGAAGATCTCTTCTGGGGCTTTGAGATTTTCTGAGGAGTCTGTCTGATGTCACTGGTGGCAGACACAGTGTAGCTGTGTCTGTCTTTTGTCTGAAGCATCTGCTTCCTTTCTTGCAGGCTATTGTTCATATTTCTTCTCTTTTTCCAGGAAGTGTGTCTGTCCCGAAACACATGGGCTCTATAAGTGCTAAGGAGACAGCCCTAATGGTCTAATACAACTTCTCCTGTTTTCCCTTCCTAGAATCTGATGGCAAGAGCCTTATATGACAATGTCCCCGAGTGCCCTGAGGAGCTGGCCTTCCGAAAGGGAGATATCTTAACGGTCATAGAGCAGAACACAGGAGGACTAGAGGGATGGTGGCTGTGTTCCCTACATGGTCGCCAAGGCATCGTCCCAGGCAACCGGGTGAAACTTCTGATTGGTCCAGTGCAAGAGACCTCCAGTCATGAACAACCTACTCCTGGACCCATGGCCTTTGGCCAACAGAAACTCTATCAAGTGCCGAATTCACAGGCAGCATCTCGTGATACTGTCTATCAAGTGCCACCCTCCTACCAGAATCAGGGAATTTACCAAGTTCCTACTGGCCATGGTACCCCAGAACAGGACGTGTATCAAGTGCCACCATCAGTTCAGAGAAACCCTGGAGGCACTAATGGGCCTCATCTAGGCAAAAAGGTAAGTGATTAACTAGAATTTTGTTCTTTCTTTTATGCCATTTATTCTATTTAGAATAATAGAAGCAATCCACAAGTACTAGTTGGAAATTGCCCCAAAGCAAACATACTAAATGACTTACCCCAGCTATCATTATTGCATCAAATTTCCATTGATGAGTCCACGATTAAAAAAAAAAAATCCCAAGACAGAGTCTCACTATGTTCATCCCAGGTTGTCCTTGAATTTGAGATTCTCTTGCCTTGGACTCCTGAGTGCTGGATTTACAGGCATGTGATATCATATCTAAAACAATACTTTGTTGAACTACTATGTGCCAAGTACTATTGACAGCCAGCCAGTGTAAATGGTATTTCATTCTGGACTAGACTTAAGCATACAATTGTATCTCTTCAGTTGTATGATGGGTCTGCTAGACCTGGATTCTGTGTCTAAGTGGTTTGCAGTCTTTTCTACCTCTTCCTTGAGTAGTGTGGCCCCAGTTGTTACTCAAGCATACTGACACAGTGTGGATCCTTTTTCCTGGGCCATGAGCTAAATCATGAATTAGTTTATCTGGACAAAAAAAAAATCAATCAATCAAAAGTAGAAGTAAAAAAAGGCTGAAAGTACACCTTGTCTATGAACTCATTCTTTAGATTTTGGGTTTAAAGATTGATTTATTCAAAATCCAGAGGTATTAGTGGACTTAAAATAAATCCATCCTTGTTTTCTCGAAATAACTATGTAACTATGTCCAAGGTAGAAGGCAAATGCTTGAAAAAAAAAAAAGAAGGCAAATGCTTGGATGTTTAGGATGTGACATTTTGAAAAGATGTAAAACAAATGTGATGTACTCCTCAGATTCTCATCCCTATAACTAAATGCTTGAGACAGCTAACTTCATAAAGAGGGAACATTTATGTACTAATCTCAGAGTTTTGCCGGTTCTAGGACCTGCCTTGGACATTAGCTCAGATGTGGCAAAGCCTCTTCCTGCTGTCATCACACCTCTTCTGGGGGCCACTCCCCCAGTGACCTCAGACCCTATCCAAGTCACGTGGCTAGGGAGCCCCACCTGTTGGAGTCTCAACCCAGAGCAATTTGAAATGAATAGAAATGCATTATTAGAGAATGGATATTGAACATGCTTTGTACTTTTGATACTTGTGATAAAGTAGTGAATTAGACTAAACAGAGCCTTCACAAAGCTTACAGTGCACTGAGGGAAGCAATAAATACAAGGTCAGATGGGTGTGTGTGCTGGGAAGAAAATAATGGCACTGGCTTGCAGGCCAACAGCCAAACCCACAGTGATGTTTTTGTACCCATTAAAAGGGAGGGATTTCCTCTTTCCTTTGTCAGAAACTTCCAGTGGTTCCTTCAAGGTTTGCTATTAAAAGAAGACTAATTTCATACAATAAGAAAATATCCCCAGATTCCAAGAGGAAGGGTGAAGTTAGATACCAGAAAAAAACTTGTCACTGCTGACACAAAACGTAGATGAATTTACAAATCCATGTAAGCGAGGTAATATTAGCTTACATGATGCTGCCATCTTTTCTCTAAGTAAACCTGTTTTTTTAAAGATTGATTATTTTTATTTTATGTACATGAGTGAGTGGTTTGCTTGCTTATGTCCGCACCACACGCATGCCTGGTACCCAAGGAAGCCAGAAGAGGGAGTTGGAGCCCCTGGAATTGGAGTTAATAACAGTTGTAAGCCTCCGTGTGAGTGCTTGGAACCAAACCTCCAGTCTTCTGCAAGAATGGGTGTACTTAACCAATGAGCCATCTCTCTAGTCACTGGAACTCCTCTTTTTTTTTTTTTTTAAAGGAGCCAGGGGAACAAAGATTTACTTTTGGATTCCTTACCAATGAATGCATTTCCTAATCACCTATTATACAAAACATATGTTTTAACAAAACGCGTCTCAAGGGTAGCTGATCCGAGTTTTATCTACTAGAAGGGATTCTCTAAGAAGAGGTAGACAGCTTTCCTACGTAAAGTCTTCAGGACTGAGATCCTGGCTAGAGGCCATAGACAGCCACGTGACTTTCCAAAGCCCTTCTCACCCCAGTGGTTTCAGCTCCAAAGGGAAGAAACGCCAGGCCTGGCCTGTGTCCCCAGAGGGGAAAGAACAGTTGAAAGGTGTAACTATAAATAAGTCATTCGCTCATGCTTTGCCTCCGTGGCTTGCACCTTAAAACTAGCCCTCCCTCATCTGAGCTGGTTCGAGGCAGACGGAGGAGGCCAGAACAGGAAATGCTTGGCTGAAAGGCAGAGGGACCCAACTTTCATCACAGTTTATTTTGGCAGGAAGGTGACATGTTTTCCTTTTCGGTCTCAACCTTTTCAGTCCTATGTCTGGGAAGTCGGGAGCTTCAGCCCTCTTCTCATTGCCTATGTTGTGGATGATGGCGGCAGCCTTCTCCTTGGCTCCTCTCCGGGTCTCCATTGATGTCAGAGGCTGAGGCCCTCAGGTGGCTCTGGGTTATTCCACGTTTTGTTTTGCTCTGTGACTTTGACACCCCAGAACCATCTGTGTTCAGCAAAGGGCAGGCAAGCCCTGCGGCAGTCAACCAGCTCCTAGGAAACCCTGCAAACCCTCATGCAGTGTACACTAAGCAAGGTGCTCCTGGCAGCTGAAGTGGGAACTTGCGCAGTGCGGATCAGCCTGGGGTCTGCTAAGATGGAACGGTCAGGGGAGGTGATCCTAGCCCTTCCCTGCCACAGGGTCCTCTATAGCACACCCTGTGAGACTGTCTTGCTGCCTACGAGACTGCAGCTTCCCTGCAGGTTCCCCTGAACCTATGGCTCACACCTGCAGGGGAATAATTTTGCCTCTTCCTTCCTTTTCTTCCCACCCCTCATTCTCTGCTGCTTCTCTTCCTCCTCCTTTGTCCTCTTCTCCCCTCCCTCCCCATTTCATCTTACCATCTCCCCTTCCTTTCATCCCTTCCCCCTTTCCCACTCTCCTCTCCCTCCAGCCCACTCTCTGCCTTTCCTTCCTTTCCCTCTCCTCCTTTCCTTTTCTCTTTCTTCCTTTTCTCTGCTCCCCTCCCTTCTTTAGCCCTCCCTCACCTTCTTCACTCCTCCTTTCTTCCCTCTTACATTTTCTTTCCTAATGGAGATGGCTCAGCTGCCATCTCCATTACTAGGAGGTAATTACTAGGAGGTAATTGCAACCTTCCAGGCAATAGTAACTGCTCTAAGACTCTGGGCTCCATCTCCCTTGTGGTGTAACTCCCAGTGGATGCGAGTCCTAGCGACTTAACTCAGACCCCATCTCAGCGTACGGGAGAGCAGATGTGGGTTTGCTTGTTAATCATTATTTCTCATTTTAGAAGTTTGGCTAGGTAAATAACTCACTCACTTTTCTAATTTTCTGTCTGTAAATGATGACAAACCAAGGCCTAGGTGTTCCCAGTAGCTCTAGCTGTGGTGTTTAAAAGCTGTTTAAGGAAAATGAGGAAGCAGTAGGAGTTTGTTCTGAGCTTATGGGGCTTTAATAGCAAGGCTGACACCCAGAAAGGGAGGGACATCGAGTCAGGTGCAGATTCCTAGGCCTGCCTCATGGCCCCTCTTCCAGGAAATCTGGGAGGGGAGGCCCAGAAACCTACATTTTCTCAAACTCTTTGACTAGTCTAGCGGGAGTTGGCCAAGGACTGCACTTAGAAATAACTCTGAGGAGTGACAATGGCTGGCTTGGATGTGTTCCAGTCTGACTGTGATCGGGGCTTTCCACAGTTCAGAACCCTCCCGCATTGGTACAGCGTGGGCTTCAGAAGGTTCATCCGCCACTGTGCCCTGATGAATCACTCCAACAAAAGACACGGTGAATTCTGCCATCTGCCTTGCTTCCCCCAGCCTTCCTGCACACCGTCCACGTTAACCCACAGCCAGAGTTTGCTACCTACTGAGTGTGAATGAGAACCACACACCCACCCTCTGTGAACTGGGGAGACCAAGAGCTCTGTGGACCTCAGTCTGGCTCCTGCCAGCATTCCCGGGCTTTGTGTGTTCAGCAGATTACAGGTGTCCTCTCAGACACTGCTCCTTCATTTGTGAAGTGGGAATAAGCCTGTTCACCACATGCTGGGAAAGTTAACGGCAACAGGAGGTGCAAAGCTGTGTGTTGCTTACCATCATGGGAGCTTCAAGTCCTGTCTCCGGCCTTTCTTTCCTTCTCCTTTCTCAGACTTCTGTTTGGGTTGGGGCTTTGTTTGTTTTAGACAAAGTCCCCAAGTGACCCCAGACTGGCCTCAAGCGTGATAAGTGACTGAGAATGACCTTGAACTTCTGATCCTCCCCAGTGCTGGGATAACAGGTGTCTGAGCCCACACCCAGTTTTCAACATTCCTGTTGAATGCATGGAGCTTGTGTGTTTCTCAGTATGTGACAAGTACGTCCACACTCTACTTCCAGCAACTATGCTGAACCCTTTGAGCATGCGGGTCTCTCCCTGGTTCTTCTGTAAGAATTCTGGAGAGGGTGGTAAGGAATCGAAGTCATCTGGAACCCTCACAGGCTGACACTTTGCTCGGCTGCATGGCTCTTCTCTCTGGGTTTTATGTGCGGGGCTGCTTTATTCATCAGGCATCATGGGCACAGTGCCCAGGGCCTGTGCAAAAGTTTGAAAGCTGAATAGAAAAAGAGAAAACTTCGAGCTGCAGAATGTGAAGCTTAATAAGTGCAAAACCGAAATTAATCAACCCCAAGACAAGCACTTAGGAAAGATCATCACGCAAGCCTCATTAATTCTCTGTGGGGCTCGTGACACTGCCATTACATTTGGAAAACAATTTGTAAGTTTGGGCTTTCTCACTCTGCAAAGACTTCTAAACATGTGTTGAGGGTGCCAAGAACTCACAGACAATTCTAAATTAAATGAGTTACTCATAGTCAAATAATTTGAAAAGCTGAATTTTTTTTTAAAAAAAAGTTTTCAGCCTTTAAAAAGGGGAAATTCTACTTAAAATATGGGAGTTGGATTCAGGTTGGAGAGCCCAAGTGCTCTCAAGTCAAAGGCCTTCAAGGGTCAGAAAACCAGCTCACTTCTCTTCTCGAGATCAGCTGCCGCGGGACACACCCGATTCTCACTCAAGCTGCGCGAGGAGCAATGTTGGCTATTCTTTTCTTAAAGCAACTCTTTACTTAGCTAAGTTTTCATAAGCATGTATATCTTTATTTTCCGTGGATGTGTGTGGGTGCAACGCACATGTGGAAGTCAGTGAACAGCTCACGGCAGTTGGTTCTCTCCTTCCACCGTGTGGGTTTCTGGAATTGAAGTAAGGCCGGCAGGCTTAACCGCAGGTGCCTTTGCCCACAGAGCCATCCCCGCAGCCCTCGACGGTAGCTCTGTAAGACTTGCTGCTTTAACTCTAACTAGCAGAATTATTTATGTTCCGCCTCCTTTGGAAGACTGGTTCGGAGCTACCTTCTGACTCGAGGAGGCCGAGACATGCAGCCAAAGAGCAGCACACAGATCGGCCTGACAAGTGAATGAGCCAAGTGGGAGCAAGGAAGGAACTATTAAAGTTCTGCTAACCTCAGAACTAACCCCTGGAAGGTGATTCAGAGTTCACACCTTCCCAACAGCTCACGGCCACATGGTGTGACAGAGAGCACAGAGTTTCCCGCCAGAAGGCCCTTCAGGATGTACAACCCATTTTCTATAAGAAATGTGATACCAAAGCAAAAATTGACGACATAAAGTTGGGCTTTAGGGATGGAGATGTAGCTCCATAAAAGAGCACTTGTCTAACATGCGGGAGGCCCTAGATTTCATTTTAAGCCAGATGTGGCGGAACATGCTTGTCACCTCAGCACTCAGGAGGCAGGGGCAATCATATCAGGGGTTCAAGGCCATCTTTGGCCCACATTTTGAGTTAAAGATCAGTCTGGACTCCATGAGACCCTGTCTCAAAATATTCAAATAAAATAGGGGGGAAAAAACCATTATGTTGGGCTTGTGTGAGGCCTAACTCTTTTCCTAGTGTTGTCAGCAAGACTAGTAAACTCTTCCATAGTCTCTCAGAGGGAAAACTTAGACTTTGTATACTGACTCTCAGAGCAGTGGGTACCATGATGTCTAGGATACCTTCCCTCCTAGAGCATATTTTCAAACTGCTCACACCTTAAAACTCATCTGCAGCTTAAAACTTTCCCTTGGAAACCCCGTATTCTCTTCTTATTTTCTGACCTCACAATACTGAACACCTCACTGATACTGTGGAGCTCATGGGAAATGGGATGGGCTGCCTCTGTTGTCTAGGCTGGGGCAAGCACTATTTTGTGGTGACTTCTTAGAAAACTCAAGTACTGTCAAGATTTACCAAGCCCCATGACATCATCTCTAAGATGGCCAATTCCAAAATAGGGCACAGACAAATGCTGTCAGGAAATGACTCAAAGTCTTTAGGCAGGTCCTCCAGTCTGGTTCCTGAAAGGTAATACAAGATCCTAAAATGCATTAGTTATGGTGTCTGTGCCTTCTTAGACACTGAGTCATCACAACACACACACACACACACACATATACATACAGACAGACACCCATGACTGTTGGCTTAGGAACCAGAGACTTCCCTTGTTGGCATTCAGGCATTTTGAAATCAGTTGCCTATGGTAACCTCAGATACCAGCCAACTTACTGCTATGTATATTAAGCAATATTATTTTAATACTAACAACTAAAAAATAGATTTAGAGGAAACGTATGTTTCTGGAGAGGACAATCTTTGACTTTTTACCTCCTTTTGTTCCCTGTTGTCTGTCTTCTGTCTATTTGTTTGTCTGTCTCTGCCTCTCTGCCCCCTACTCTCTCTCTCTCTCTCTCTCTCTCTCTCTCTCTCTCTCTCTCTCTCTCTCACACACACACACACACACACACACACACACACACACACACAGAGCTAAAAAGTTCATCCTAGGGCAGAAGATACTCCCAGGTTTTTCTTATATAAAGTCAGTAAAGTACAATTATGGCCCAGGATTGTACATTTGTATATAAACATAAACCTAATAAATATTCCTAAGGGTCTAGCTTGTGAAACTGCCCAGAGAACTGAACTGTTACCTACACTGTCTCCCCTGAGAGATCAAGGTGTATTTTACATCTCACAGAGCCTTGGAGGTCCTCACCAGTGTGGGGTGTGGCTGGTTGAGCTCACCCTGAACTGAAAGGCTGTGTTCCCAGACAGTCACCCACGCCAAGGGAATGAGCAAACCCTAACACCTCCTTCACTGAACAAAGGTCCTTTTTGTTTGGTCAGTGCCAAAGTCTTCAGATTCAGCGACAGTCTGTCATGAAGCTCGCAGATAATACTTATTTCTGAGGGCGCATTAGTAACTTTGCACACACCCACACCGAGACAACAGAGGCTAACCTTCCCTGTCCACTGATGGCTTGTTAAGTGACTGCTTATCTGACTGAGTAAGATGTCTGTCACAGGAGGCCTCACTGCGTGGATAATGAATGCTCTCTGAGGGAGGGCAGGCAGGAAAACTGCTTGTTTTATTATTGAATGATAAAACCTGGAAAATCTTGTTTGAATGCATCTTTAAGAAACAAAAGAAAAGAAGAAACCAACTCACCAGAATTCATTGTACAAAATGAGGGGCTAGAAAAATGTCAGAGGCCCAAACACTCTGTTCTAAGTAGTTATACCTGAACCATCGTGCTGGGGTAGCAGCCAGCAAGTTTGCCCAACTCCTTTGACACTGTGCAATATCAGTGCCATCTACAAATGTCTTGGGTGACACTCATAGCTAGCCTGGGATACATACAACTCACGATTGCAAGGTGCAATGGTCGCTATTAGAGGTCTGCCCACCGGTGCCTGAGGTACAGGTGGTTCACTCACAGGACAGTGACTTCCTCAGCAGGGGCTGTTAATTTCTGAGAGACCCAAGAGGTCCACTCTTTGGAAGAACCCCCTGGAACATCAGAGTCTAAAACATGGTGCCCAGTCTTAACCTGCAATGTGGCTTCAAACCTGAAGTACAGAAATGACCTTAAAATGCCTCCAAGCCTCTGCTCCATTTCGAGGACATTTTATCTTCTGTGTCATCTAACCCTCCTGGCAGCTTTCAACGGGCATACTGTAGCTTTCCTTCCCTCCACCCCACTAAGGAAAAGGTCTGAGAAGTCAATCTGCCGGAGTTAACTCACGGCCTCTCTCAAGAGGCAGTCCTGGTTTGAGCTCATGTCTGTCTGACTCCAGCGCTAATGGTTTCTACATCCCAGCTCACAGGTGGCATTGCCAGGCCTAAAGCAAGGGGGCACATTTACTTCATTTGCAATCCCAGCTCACCAGAACCCTGGGTGCTAAGAAATGTTGTGTTGGCCAGAAATTAATGTTGTTGCAGAAGGCTCGCACCTCACAGCCACACAGCAGCCAAAGAGCCAAGAGAGCCAAGCCATAGAGGTTCCACCCACCCAGCTTTATGTCCAGAGCACCCATCTGGGAGATGTCAGATCTGCAGTACCACTGAGCATGTGGCCATGTGGCCATCTTCTCACGTGACATCACTGCTCCAAATGGATACGGTCCTATAATCAAATGGAGTTGTCTGTCAGACTAAATTGGCTGTAGAAGGGAAACTCCCAAAGTAATACAACAGTTTTCAAGTTGTGTCTCTCGTCTATGGAAGTCACTTCTTTGAGAACATTTCCTCCTATGTTTCTAAAAAATGTGTGGTGTGTGTCACTAATCTAGGCAATAGGACACTGAGAAAGGATTGGAGGCACCAGCTGAAGTTCCACTTACTTCCGATTTACTCCTCTGCTGATTGGCCCAGTGACCTCCCTCACGTTAGTTCCCTCCCACACGTTAGTTCCCTCCCACACTTTAGTTCCCTCGACTGCCAAGTGGCCACTGCAACTGGGTTCTCTCTAATGGCCTTTGACAAAATGCTCTGATCCAGATAGCCTTATCACATTCTTTCCCAGAACCACGTGAAAGGTCTCATTAAATGACCTACCCTCAAAAATCATTTTTTAAAAAATTCAACTTGACCCCTAAACATTGGCAGCTTGTTCCTTCCCTTCCTTAGGGCCTGTCCCACCTTCCCATCCATAGCCACTGTGCACATTCAATGAACTTCTCCTTTTAGAAGCTGGCAAGGGCAGATGGAAGCACAGGGGACAAGAGTTGTGCTGTCTTAGACAGCAAAAAATCAGCTTTTAACAGACACAGGTCTTGTACACAAGAAAATTTCCAGGAAGTTCCTCATTTGGAGAGCTGTTCCCTATGCTTTATTATAAGACAGGGAACCACTTCCTCTTTGCTCTTGTTTGTTTTGTTTGTTTTTTGTTTTTTCGAGGCAGGGTTTCTCTGTAGCTTTGGAGCCTGTCCTGGAACTAGCTCTTGTAGACCAGGCTGGTCTCGAACTCACAAAGATCCGCCTGTCTCTGCGTCCCAAGTGCTGGGATTAAAGACATGCGCCACCACCACCTGGCACTCTTGCTATTTTCTACCATTTTCCCCTATATAAGCCTCATGGTCTTGGCAAAGAAAGAGACCTGGTACCACCTCTCAGCACGGCAGCCGTCTACAGAACTGGCACCAAATTCTGCCATATGTGCCATTTGTCCCACCAGCCATCACATCCTTGCTCCCACTAAGCTGTGAGAGGTCTCCTACTCAAGGAGAAATAATACCCACAGCGCTGGCACACATTTAATCCCAGCACTCTGGAGACAGAGGCAGATGGATCTCTGAGTTCAAGGCCACTCACACAAGATTGAATCAGTCTAACAGAAACAGAGCCAGGTGGTGGTGGCTCACACTTTTAATCCCAGCACTAGGGAGGTGGAGATGGGAAGTGATGTGGCTGGGTGAAGAGAGGACTATAAAGCGGGAGGAGACAGGAGCTCAGGATTCAGTCTGAGGATTCCTAGAGAGACAGGACCTTGCCTATGCAGTCTGAGGATTCGGAGAGGTAAGAATCGGTGGCTGGCTGCTCTGCTTCTCTGATCTTTCAGCTTTCACCCCCTAATATCTGACTCTGGGTTTTTATTTATTAAGACTAGTTAGAATTGAGCTATACCCGCTGGCATTTGGGTCACAAACTTCTCCTCCATTACCTCCTACCCCTGATCCAACAGGGCAGACTAGGGCATCTTTCTAAATCCTGATGTGATAATGCACATGCTTCTACTGAATTTATTCAGATAACGGAAGAGCCCAAATGCCTGTCCTTTGGGTTTTCGTTCAAAAGAACATTTCAGCCAACTGAAAGGGATATAAAAATTGGCTTTCAATGGCTAATTGTCACCAACTCTATTCAGCTTTGTCCCATAAAAGACCTTGGTCACTTGGGAACCCAGACGTCATTTCCCACCATGGTTTTGATGTTCAGTGCTTCTCGCTGCTTGCTAGTGCTTGGTCAGTCCATAACTAAATATTGCTTTAGTGCTCGCTAGACACAGGACTTCCTGGCAGCACCAGGGGAGACATGTTAGAGGCTTAACAATCAGGGTACTGTTTCCCTTGAGTGCTTTGACATGCAAGGCTGTGGCAAACACAAGCGACCCAAGAGCGCCCTTTCACTTCTGAGCCTTCCTTCTCTTTGCCTTTTTCTCAAGTGGAGAAGAAGGCTGGCTGGAACTTAGATGGCTTACAAAAAGTTTAGCTCCAGCATAAAATCAACTCTCAAACGTCCTTAAAGGAAAGTAAGTCACATCCCCAAAATAGAGAGAAAAAGGACTCCAAGAAGAGAAGCCAGCAATTGGGTGGGTAAGCATGGCTATGGCCCTGGGAGGGCGGGTTTGTAAGGTCAGACTGAGTTTTCATTATGTTGTTGCTATGCAAGTAAACAAATGAACTCACTGCTGCAGCCAAGCTGGGCAGAGAGAATTTATAGAGAATTAATAAATCCAGCGTAGACGTGTGGCTTTTCCTCTCCCCATAGAAGTTTAAGACGTAATCTTGGACTTCAAACAGGCAGCTCACTGTGGCTCTCAGTTGCTGAACACTGAGTCCTGGTCCTAGTGGGCAGGCAATGGTGGTGGTGATATTTTTTCCCTAGGATTTTCTTGAGAAAGAAGAGGGCAAATTGCTCACTTAGGACAAAGGATTATTGTAAACCCCAATAAAGGCTCTGGTGTCTCTGTTAGTGCTTCTTTATTTCATTTGAGTGGAATAGTTCCTACCTAATAATCAGTTTTAGAAATCAACCTAGTCTTGTTAATGCATGAAACCCAAAGAGAGGTAGGTAGTATAAATAAATCAAGGGGGTTAAGTAGGCAGAGAGCAGTGTAATTACAGATCCCACTTCTGCCAAGACAAAGCAACAGATGCTAGTCACGTGACACACTTGTTCATGAGACCATCTCAGGGTTAATTGATGGCCAGGCTGTGGGGTCTGTCACTGCAGTGGCACACTCTAACCTCTCACCGGCACTGGGTTTGCTTTCTGAGTGGCATATTTCCTGAGTTGCCTAGTTCTGGTGGAGATTTTAGGACAGAGCACCAGAGCCTGGTTATTCCCTTTCCTGCTCTGTCCCATCCTGGTCGTGTGTGTGTGTGTGTGTGCGTGTGTGTGTGTGTGTGTGTGTGTGTGTGTACGCACGCGCACATGTATGTGTACACATGTGTGTGTGCACGTCCACGTTGTGTGTCAGAGTACAACTTGCAGGAGCTGATTCTCTCCTTCTAGCATGTGAGTCTCAGGGATTGAACTGAAGTGGTCAGGTTTTACCTGGATGCACTTTATTTACTGAACCATCTGACCTGCCCATATCTAAATAGTAGGGGCAAAGGATTACCTGGTGTGTGCCGTTTCTCAAGCTGTTTTGCGGTGATCCAGGTAGAAAATGTTGGGATACAAAATTCGCTGCAAAACCAGACATTACACTTGTAACTATTGTGATTACCTATGCACTATGATCTTCTTAGGAGAAAATGCTGCCAGGTGGAATTCTTTATTATTGTTTTAATTTTTCCTAAAATTATAGCTTGTGATTTTTGTGAAGATTTTTTCGACAGTACTAGGAATAGGACCCAGGACTTTGCATGCTCTAGACAAGCACCTACCACTGAGCTATATCCCCAACCCTAGCTTAGCTACATACAGAGGTCGAGAGGAAAAGGGAGTAGATAGGTGGTAAATACATAGATAGATGATAGAGTACATAGATAGAATGATAGCAACTAGAATTTGAGCAACGCTTTTGAAGTTTCCTGTGCTCTTCCCAGCCCATCTCCACATTTCTCCTCTCCTCTCCTCGATTCTCTCTTACTCAAATAGTTTTCTGTTCTCTCTGCGTGTGTGTGTGTGCGATTTTAAAATAGCACATAGTAATTGTACATATTTACAGGGTATTGCAGTACTTGATCAGTTAAGGTGAGTTAACCTATTCATCAGCTCAAACATTTATCATTTTCTGATGTTGGGGACCTTTGAAATCCTTTCTACTAGCTATTTTGAAATACACAGTTAATGCCTGTCAACTACGTTATGTTTCTGTGATATAGAACTTCAGGAATGCCTGTGTACATCCACCATGCTCTCTGCATGCCCCTACCCCTCCCATTTCCCAGCCTTTCTTTAGCCGTCGTTCGAGTTGTTCTACTTTCTGCTCCTATGAGATCAGCTTTTTAGCTTCCAGTTCTGTTCCTCGTGGCTGCTGGTAGCATAGGAAATAGAGAAGAGTAAGATGTTGCATTGAAGGAAGAGTAGAGAGACACGGGAGTACCTGAGGATTTGAGGGGACACAGGGAGCTTGCCTTCATGGGTGGTAGAAGGCTGCTTCTATCCTCCTTCTCGTGGTGTTCCAGTGAGCTAGCAGGAGGCATCTGAGAGGCTGAAGTTGCCCTGATCCCAGGTCTTCATTGGGGAGGTGCAACAGATACCCAAGGAAAGCTACAGCCCAGGTAGACTTGCTGAGGCCTTGGCCCCAGTGACATCATGTGAGAAGTTATCTCTAAGGCAATGCTTTGCTTACACACATCGCAGAGGGCAGGGTCCATGCCCTACTTCTTGGTGAGATGCTCTTGACAAGCATTAGCTTGTGGTCTCCCACTGATGAGAATTTTCATCATGGGTCCTGAGCACAGGACCTCGTCACCCTTCTCTTCAGAAAAGGCCTTCATCTCTATAGCCCAGGAAAACACTCCATCCCCCAGGGCTTTCCACTGGAGTACCTTGACCTGTGTTGATGATAATCATGACACTGGCAATACTGATAAAATAATAACCTGAGTAAACCTGCTGATGACTATTAAGAAGCAAAGTCCCCTGTCATTTGTGACTTTGCTTTGACGCTTCCAATACCTCTTGGGTCTCACTTTCAATGATTCACACATGTATAAGGATGACTTTCTTTTCATCTAGCATAAACATAGAAGTTAGTGATTTTTGTACTATCTTCATGTTTACTCATGAAACAGTTTGAAGGTAAACTGTCTTGAGCTCTTCATACTAATATACAGACTACACCCCACCAGCGAGCAAGCAAGAACTGGCCCTCCTCCTGTTGGTATTGTATTGCCTTCTGTGGTACTGGTTCTCTGGGTATCTTGGACACTGTCACTTAAATCATTTTTGTAAAACTAATTTGAGGTCTATGACATACTCTCTACCTCTAAAGAGGATTTGGTTTTCATTTGCTAGCCTCATAGGCACAGATATATCTAAACTTGTGCTTTTGCATGTCTCCCATGTGATGGCTTACAGCCTGGCCATAGCCTTGCTCATGTTCTCATGACTTCTAGGTGGTAGAACCACAGCTGTCCCCACCCCTAGCTTATGCCATCAACCATTTCCCTCTGCAGAGCCATGGCGCTTTTCAACCTTTGGTACAGAGCTCTTATGACAGGAGGGAAGTCACATGCCCTGGGAACTGAAGCACAGTGCTTATTGCTGTAAATTATGTTCCTTTCTGGGGCCAAAGGAAGTAGCAGGGAATGATATCTTCTTTCTCCCAGCACAACTGTGGACACATTCATTCGTGGTTGCTGACCCCACTTAGATGTTCACCTTTTCTTGGCTCTCTCGCTTGCTCACCATCCCCGGGGCTGATATGAATCCTGCCTGTTGGCCTGGGGCTGCCACTCACTCCAGAAATGGCTGACCTGGAAAATCGGCTTCTTCTGTGTAGGCAGCTATGGTTTGCCATCCTTATAGCACCGTCTCTCTTCAACTCTGCTGTACCCAAGGCACGATCTGCTGCTCATACAAAAGTGGATATGAAAAAGCCCCAGCATGCTAAGAGAAGTCATGAAGCCACCCGGAGAGTCAAACCATAGACCATATGCACCATCAGGAGTGAGGAGTGTTACAAGGACAGAGGACATTTGTCTGTCCAGAGAAAGCTTTCTGGGAAAGAGGCATCCTACTTGGCTCTGAAAACAACGAAATCTGAAGATAAGAAAGGGAAAAGAGTCACCTAGACAAAGTCAGCGCAGAGGTGTGGGTGTTCGGGGCATTCCAGGAAACCAGAGGCTTTCGGTCTTGATAGAAATGGTATTGGTCAGAACTTGGGGCTTTCAAGGTCCCAAAGAAGGAAAGGGAAAGAGTACATAGACAAAAAACCAGACAGAGGAAAGTAAGCCAGGCAGCCTGGGACCAGAGATGCGCTTTATTCAGCTAACACACTGTTTTGAAATTTTGAGTCAATTTTGAAAACCAGGTTTCTATTCTCTGGCTTCCAAGTGCATGCAAGACCTGATGACACAGGCATGGCTGCCTACTTTCCAATAGGATATGTACTGTCTCCCAAGCACAGGCACCTGGCTCTCTCTCCTCTGCACCCATTTGCCAGGCCTTCAAGTGTTTGGATGCAGGATCCTTGCTCTGCTATGATACAAGCCCAGGTGAACTGAACGTGGAAACATCAAGAAAGAGCCCCAAAGGTCTCTCCACCAATCCCCAGACTCGAGCCTTCTGCTATCTGAATGGACCTTTCTTTTAACTCCAGTGTGCACCACTCCCCTCTGTCATCTCTGGGAATTCACTCCAGGACCTCCAAAGACCCTTTCAAATCCTTCCCTAAAATGGCATGATGCTTGTCTCACCTACACACATCTGCACACAGACGTTGAATCATCATCTCTAGGTAACTTACAAAACCTGATGCAATTAAATGCTGGCCACGTACTTGTTAGGCTGTATCATTTAGGAACGTATAGCGAAGACATGGAGTCAGCATCTGCTCGGTACAGGTGCGAGTTGCTCTCATGCTTTTCCCACCTGAGTTTGGGTGAATCCATGGCTTCAGAATCTGCCGCTACAAAGGACAGACTGTGTCAGATACATCTTCAAAAGCTGTCCCTACAGTCAGGATCTAAGGCTCAGTGCGGGAGACGCAAACGCCACTGACGTGCAGGGCAGAACCACTGAGGTTGTTTCCTTATACCTATGTAAACACACCCATTAAAGGGTAGCATACCCTAGGTCTTTGGTCTTCTCAGTCTACCTGCCAGGACCCAGCCCTAGAGATTGATTCCACAGACTCTTGGCTTGTAAATGCTTACAGTCAGTGCATGTTGTGTGTGTGTGTGTGTGACTAGCACACTGGCCTCCATGAACACGTACAAAGAATAACTTGTAAGACGGCTGTGTGGGTGAAGTGCCTGTCATGCAAGCATGAGGACTCAAACTGGGAACCCTGGCATCCATGTAAGCCAAACTTGAGCATGCGGATCTACAATCCTAGCACTGGGAAGCTGGGAACAGATGGACCTCAAGCTCTTTGGCCAGCCAGTGAAACCAAATCGATGAGCACCAGGTTCAGTGAGGGACCTTATCTCAAGGAATAAGATGAGGGCTGGAGAGATGACTCAAGGGTTAAGATCACCGACAGTTCTTACAGAGGAGCCAGGTTTAGTTCCCAGCACCTAAATGCTGGCTCACAGCTGTCCACCACTCCAATTCCTGGGGATCTGACACCCTCTTCTGGCCTCTGAGGCTACCAAATGCCCATGGTATACATACATAAAAATTACTAAATATTTTAAATCCTGTTTTTGTAGAGAATTTTAATGTGAAACATTATTTAACAGTTTTCATAAGTAGGAGTTTAATTGAAGTCTTCCAGCTTCTTACCACAACTATAACATACTGAAGAGGGAAAAAAATGTTTTATTTAGGGGTGTTTACTTGTGTTTTTTTGTTTTTGTGTTTGTGTTTGTTTTTGAGAGAGCTTTGCTATGTGCTTAGGTTTGCTTCAAACTCACAGTCCTCCTGCCTCAGCCTCTTGAGTACTAAGGTTATAGTTGTGTACTTATGGCATACAGCAGTAGTAGTATCTTGACATCTAATACAAACAAATTATGGGCATCTATTCTTAGGTCTTCGTAAAAAAATAAAGTTGAAAGAGCTCAACGAGTCACTTGACATCATCTTTCCCCCCTCACATGTACACACACATACCAAACACACTCACAAGTATGCAAGTCACATCTACATGCTCACGTGTATACACACATTCACACACTCACAAGCACTCACACACACACTCACATGCATGTACACACTCACCACACACACATCCACATGCTCACATGCCTGTGCACCCATATCACACACATCCATGCACTCAAAAGTGTGCACTTACACACATCTACACACTTACAAATGTGCACACACACACAAACAACTAATAAGAATTGATTAAAAAATGTTTTTAAGAAAGGAGGAAAAAAGCCCATTGACTGCAATCTCTCCTCTGCCTCATAGCTCTTCTTAGTGGGGCCAGAACAAGATTCCTCATCAGGACGAATACAGAGCCACATGTGAGTGGGCAGGGCTTTGCAGGGTAATCAAAACCAGGGAGTCAGCTGCCCTAGCACCAGACCTTCAGGGCCCCAGCCCACCTCACAGTTTAGCTCCCTGGGAGGCAGTAATGAATTAAGAGATCAGCTTGGTAATTCTTAGGGCGAAGCCTTTGTAACTATAAATAAATACGTAGAACAAAAGGAATGCACCAAAGAAAAACAGAAAGAAAAGGGAAATAAAAAAACCTGACTTGATTTCATTGAGAAATTAGTTTGAAAATGCCCTTATGGAGTGATTTCATTAATGCTCAGGAGAATTCTTCCAAACACATAGTCTTAGTCAGCTCTTGGTGTGCCTCTTGGACTGAAAATCAGTAGTCCTAGGTGGATGAATGGGGAGATAATGTAGAGTTCTTTTTGTGTGTTCCTGTCAAGCAGGAAGAAAGAGCTGGAAGGTCAAGCTGGCCAAGTACTTCTCCCTGAGGAGGGTACACACCATTGGCATGGAAAGGGTCCTAGCAAGGGTGGAGACAAAGGGAGCACTGAAGAAAGCCTCAGCAATCTTTCCTAAGTGACCACGTGGATCACTAAATGCTCTGGACTTGTCACACCAGAAGCAAAGCTTTGGGCCCACTTAAATGTCATCGGTGCATCCATGTGAGTTAGGATGTCCTGTCGGGAATGCTGGGATGGGGAAGGCTGTATTTTATTGGCTTTTTCCTCCCGTGGTTTTCCCCATCTGTTTCTTTAACTGCATAAACAAGGGAAAATGACTGGTTTGGAATGCGAAGTTTTAAACACCAGATGACCACAGGAATCCTCTAAATGAGAAAGAGAGAGCAAGTTGGGGTTCCGTGACATTTGTCAGGAAGTGGAATGGTAAATATCAAGAAGCCTGAGTGTGCCCTGCCAGGGAAGGGCCACAAAGGCCAGGGATGGCTTGGTCCCTAGCCCTTTCTAAGGGTCATGCCCTGCCCCCTCTACCTCCCTACCCCCCTGTTTTCAAAATAAAAGATGAAGAGTGATACAGGACTTCAGCTCGATTGACTTTAGTTCACTAGCATCCCGAAGTTGGCAGCTTGGCATGGAGCCCCCTCTTAGAAGCTTCCACGCTCAACAAAAGCTGGGCTGTGAACAGGTTCTATTACAAGCTAAATAGCAAGCTATAAACAGAACGTCTACAAGATCTTCATATCTCTCTTGCACAATGCCAAGTACAAAAAATAAAAAAAATAAAAAAAACCATACAAGGGCATTAAAAGACTTTAGCAAACAGCCCCTGCTTTATGAAGAAGGACTGTTTGCTGCACACAGTTCAATGGCTGTTTCCTAAAATGGTTCCGTCTCTCTATGCCAACAAACTTAAAGCACCGCTTTTCTTTTCTAAACCGGAGACAATGGAGAGACTGCATGGAAATGTTTGCTGCATACTAATCTCTTTTACCTTCAATTCAAGAAATAATCAGGCATTTTAAACAAAATTGAACAGGGAGGTTTTGGAGCCCCTGGGGTACAGACACTGGTACACTTGGCTGCGTTCCACTCGCTTCAGCTTAAGATGGACTTGGGACATTTCTCACATAGTTTTGTAGGCAGCCTGACGCCAGAGTTTTCGCATTAAAGGGTGAAAGATGAGGGCCTCCTGGGAACAGACAACTCTTCCTGATTTTCATTGTCGCTTCTCAAAGACATGGTGGGAAGTTTTTGGCATGGACACTGTTAATGGCTTGGTAGTAAGGAGTCAGGCAAAAATAAGACTGTGGCAATTTGCAAGCCCTGAGAAGATTAAATCAGTTAAGTTGAAATAGTGTTTCTCTGCTGTTTAGAATTGTCCGTGCAGTACATAGCGGGACATAGGAGCCAGCAGTGGGTAAAGTGCTTGATGTACAAATGTGAGGACCTAACCTGGCAGTGGTGGTGCACGCCTTTAATCCCAGCACTCGGGAGGAGGCTGAGATAGGTGGATCTCTGTGAGTTCGAGGCTAACCTGGTATATAAGAGCTAGTTCCAGGACAGGCTTCAAAACTACAGAGAAACCCTGTCTCAAAACAACAACAACAAAAAATCAACAACAACAAATGTGAGGACCTGATTTTAAACTCCCCAACACACATGGAAAAGCCAGGTGTGGTGTCACGTGCCTATAACCCCAGTGATGGCATGGGCACTGGGGAAGGCAAATGGTGAGCTCTAGGTCAGTGAAGAGATGCTGTCTCTAGATAGATAGATAGATAGATAGATAGATAGATAGATAGATAGATAGATAGATAGATAGATAGATAGATAGAAGTAGAGAAAGATACATGAAGTTGGTTAACTGCTGCTCTCCATGTATGCACATATGGAGAGTGCATTGACATAGACACACAGAGAAGAGAATGGGAGGGAGGGAGGGAGGGGGGGGGGGAGGGAGGGAGGGAGGAAAAGAGAGAGAGAGGGACAAAGGATAGTAAGCAGGCTAACCCACTAGGTGAGTTGGCTCCAGATGCCAGAGTCCATGGTTAGTGTATGTGAGTTCTGATACCCACTGGATGTAGATGCTGTTGGGGATACTTGCTTCCCTGGTGGAAATGGGGAATGATTAGAGACTACAGGTCAGGACATTTCAAAGCTGTGAGCTCCTGAGAGCCTCCTCACCAGAACAGTTTATCCTCTGCAGTGTGGGTTCCACATCAGAGGAGACAACCAGCTGCAAGTCAAATGTATTTAGAAAGTAATTGCATCCGCAGTGAATGTGTGCAGACTTGTGTCATTGTTCCCTAAACAATACTGTCTGCCATCTCTTGATTTAGTCTTTGTAAAGCACTGTAGACCATAAAGTAATTTGGAGAGGGTTTTAAGTGTGCCCAGTGATGTATGGAGGTTACATGCAACACACCCCACCCCATATACTTGAGCAGCCAAGGATCTTGGAACCAATTTCCTATAGACACTGAAGGGAACTGTGTTCCCCTTGTTTCGTAAATTAGAGTGAATGCTCCCAGGCAGTTATAAGAACAGGGCTGTTCATCAGTGGCTCTGTGAAAGGACTAGAGTGACCCATGGAATGTCATCTATAATCACAGTAATCATATCAGATGAAGAAGCATACTGGGGAAAGTATGAGAGGAATTTTAAGTGGCCAAACTATTTGTATTGTGTACTTTACAAAAGCCCTGGAGCCCTTTCCAGACCGTAGTGTTGTACAATGGCTACTCCAAAAGGCTCAGCTAAAACGTTCATTATTTGATTTTACTGGAACTTATTGATTTTTAATGTGTGTTCATGAATATTTGCCTGCATGAATATGTATGTATACACCATTCATGTTCCTGGTGCTATTGGATGCCAGATCAGTGCCCTGGCACTGGAAATACAGCATGGTAGGTGCTGGGAACCAATCCCAGGTCCTCTGTAAGAGCAGCAAGTGCCCTGAACTGCTGAGTCTTCTCTCCAGCCTGACTTTCATAATTTATATGATATAAGACAATTTCATATATCCTTGAATATAGGGAATTGAGACTCTATTGATGACCTTTAGTAGGACTTTTGGAAAATCTTTGCAAGGGCAATAATGATATTTCAGACGCTTCCTTCATGTTCTAAGCTGGTATCTTCATGTCTTCTTTTCTCTCTCCCTCTCATCCTCTTTCCTTCCTTGCCTTCCTTCCATTTCATCCATCCTTCCTTTTCTCTCCTTTCTATGAGGGATTGATTAGGGATGTGTGCCTGACTACGGGCTAAGAGATACTGAGGACTCGGGGCTGTCATTTGACATCTTTGTGTCTTTTCACCCACAGGTGATCACCCCAGTGAGAACAGGCCATGGCTATGTGTACGAGTACCCAGCCAGATACCAAAAGGATGTCTACGATGTCCCTCCTTCCCACACTACTCAAGGGGTAGGCAATGGGAACGCCACCAGGGGAGCTGGCTTTCGGGGTAGCATGTCTTCAGGACCACACAGGAGAAGGTCACCAGTCACAATCTCATCATATGGAGCTCTGAGCTGCCTGTCCAGGGACCAACCCAGTGTTATTTAAATCATGGTCTCTGGATTTGCCCCAGCAGAAAGTCTAATCTTCCATCTGAGAAATATCTTGTTGCTTTATTACTTTGTCATTTTATTTCTGGAAATGTAATTTAATGATCTAAATTATAGAGTAGATATTTATGGAAGATCATTTTCATATTTAATCCAAATCAAAGAATGCATAATTCATAAAGGACACTTTCATAAACCCCTGATGTGTCCTGATGGTATGGGGACGCTGTTAAAGACCCAGTCTGTGTATGACCAGATAGATCAATCCACAGGGAAACAGCAGCAAGAGAAGTGAGAGATGACATTTCCATCATGGGTGACTCAAGTGTTTCTCTTTAGGTATATGACATCCCTCCTTCATCAGTGAAAGGCCCCGTGCTTTCATTTCCAGTGGGAGAGATCAAGCCTCAAGGGGTGTATGACATCCCCCCTACTCAAGGGGTAAGTGAGCTGATAAAGAACTGGGTGTGGATAAGGATCTCTGTGTGTATGGGGCGGGGTGATGTGTGTTCGTCCATTGGGATAGGATGAGAATGGTGTACTCCAAAAGGGAGGCACCATCTTCATCAGGGAAGGGGTGAGCGAAGAGAAAGAGGGAAGGAAGCAAGTGAGAGAAGACAGCAAGTCGTCAAAAATTTATAATTACAAATTTAGAGCATCCCCGAAAATACAGAGACGTCGATAATGAGATAATTAGAAGGGAAGAGAGTGAGCTCAGCTTTCAGTATCTACTACATCTCATCTTTCTAGAAGGATCTACAGCAGTGGTTCTCAACCCTCCTAATGCTCATGTTGTGGTGCCCCCCAATCATAAAACTGTTTCTATTACCACTTCGTAACTGTAACTTTGCTACTGTTGTGAATTGTAATATGCAGGATAATATGTAATATGCTGGATATCTAAAAAGGGTCGTTTGACTGCCCAAAGGGATCTCGATCCACAGGTTGAGAACTGTTCATCTACATCTCCCTCAGTTCACACACATGAGGTAGCTCATTTTGTCTTCTGTTAATCTCTGAGAGTACCCACACTTTGAATACAGTTAGATAGGGAACTGCGCCTCTGAATAGTACGGAGACTCTGGCACCTCCACAAATGAGCTGATGGTTAAGAAGAGAACTCAGGTCCCTCAGTCCTATGTATCATGTCCTCTGTCTCTCACCATGGGTCAATTTGGATGGGATAGTCAGTAAATGGTTGGAAACCTGAGACTGCAACCCAGCGGTGAGAACTCAGGGCTCTCCACTGAAGGCAGCCAGTGCTGCGAATGGTAAGGGATGCTCATGTGCAAGGATGCGGGCACACATCCTCCAAGGATCATGCTGCACCCTGGGAAGCATCTGAAATTAGTAAAGGGTGAGAGGGAGGAGGCAGATGATCTGGGGAACAGGTCTGTGAACTCTGGATCACACCTTCATGGACTATTCATTTTCCACCTCCATCTAAGATCCAACTGAACAAATAAATTGGCCTTTGTCTTGCTTTCTAGGTCTATGCCATTCCACCGTCAGCTTATCGAGACGAAGCAGGGCTTAGGGAAAAGGAATATGATTTCCCTTCTCCAATGAAACAAGATGGAAGGCCAGACACAAGACAGGAGGGGGTTTATGACATCCCTCCCACCAGCGCCAAGACAGCGGAGAAGGACCTTCACACCAAATTCACCTGTGACGCCCCAGGAGCTGCAGAACTAATGGCACGAAGACACCAGACCCTTTCTGTGCATCATCAACCCTCTCACTCAGGACAGTCTGGGGCCACTCAGAGTGATGCATATGATGTCCCCCGAGGAGTTCAGTTTCTGGAGGTACCAGCAGAAGCCAGTGAAAAGGCAAATCTGGAGGAAAGAGACGGTGTTTACGATGTCCCTCTGCACAACCCAGCAGACACCAAAGGCTCTCGGGATGTGGTAGATGGGATCAACCGCCTCTCCTTCTCCAGCACTGGCAGTACCAGGAGTAATATGTCCACATCTTCCACCTCCTCAAAGGAGTCCTCATTGTCAGCCTCCCCATCTCAGGACAAGAGGCTCCTACTGGACCCAGACACGGCCATTGAGAAGCTCTATCGACTCCAGCAGACCCTGGAGATGGGTGTCTGTGGCCTCATGTCCCTCGTCACTACAGACTGGAGGTGTTATGGGTACATGGAAAGACACATCAATGAGATCCGCACCGCAGTGGACAAGGTGGAGCTATTTCTGCGAGAATACCTCCATTTTGCCAAGGGAGCTCTAGCCAATGCCTCCTGCCTCCCAGAACTGGTCCTTCACAACAAAATGAAGCGGGAACTCCAGAGGGTAGAAGATTCCCATCAGATTCTAAGTCAAACCAGCCACGATTTGAATGAATGCAGCTGGTCCCTGAATGTCCTAGCTATCAATAAGCCCCAAAATAAATGTGATGATCTGGACCGGTTTGTGATGGTAGCCAAGACAGTGCCAGATGATGCTAAGCAACTGACCACCACCATCAGCACCTATGCAGAGACCCTCTTTAGAGCAGCTCCAGTCAGTTCCCACCTGAAAAATGGGCCCGACAGCATCATGAACTCAAGCGAGTACACACATACAGGGTCCCAGATGCAGCCACTGCGCCCCGGTGACTACAAGGCCCAGGTCCATGATAAGCCATTGCCTCCCACTCTAGGCAAGGACCAGCCACCAGACTGTAGTAGCAGTGATGGTTCCGAAAGAAGCTGGATGGATGACTATGATTATGTCCACCTACAGGTAAGGCAACCAGACCTGGAAGCCACCCACACTGATGTCCATGGGCTCAACAGTCAAAGGGCAGCCAACATGCTGAATGCTAGTCCAAGTGTCGTGAAAATTAAGGGTGAGGTTGTAAAGAAATTGTACAGCCACTTCATTTAACCTCCCTGAGCCTGAATTTTGTTTCAAGAATGCACTAACTAACTCAAAAGGACTATATTAAATCCCACTGACACACACCAGGCAAACTGGAGGGGACTCATCAGTAGGGAACAGTGGGTCCACTAGTCATGGCATTAGTTCTTCCTCTAGTTGTGTATGGCACAGTTCCATGGGACAGTCCATCGTAATGAAATGTTTTAAACATGTCACTGTTAAGAAAAAATAACTTGAAAATATCTGTATATAGAGAGTTTCTAAGGAACTCTTGAAGCCTTCTCTCTGTCTCTCTCTGTCTCTGTCTCTGTCTCTCTCTCTCTCTCTCTTTCTGTGTGTGTGTGTGTATTTTGCTGCTTACAAAGACGCACAGCCCCATCAGATTTAGAGGGTCTGTGATCATTTGCCAATTGGCCAACAGCTTGGCCTACATATGTTAAACTCTGCAAACTGCTTCCTAGAAGTATAAACTGTGCTAGTTCCCAGTTGACCTGGGATCCTGAAAACTTCCCCATCTGCTCTGAAGAATTCAAACTGTCTATCATAACTAGCACTTAGTACTTAACTTAATGTCTTATTCTGCCATTCTTTCCCATTTTATTGAGAGCCATGAATTATGCTGAAAACTTAAATACTGAAAGCCCCCAGGCACAAGAGAGTAGAAGGGATCAACTAAGCCTCATCTCATGCTGAGGGTTAGATGAAGGCATTTAACATTCATCTCACTGGGTTTCTGATGGTGTGCACTGGCAGATACTAAGTACAGGTAGAGAGATACAGGAGAGTCAAAGACATTGAAAGAGAAATATGCACCCATTTTTTACCTTGGTTTGAAAGTGCATGGACCAAAAAAAAAAAAAATAGCCAGGCGGTGGTGGCGCATGCCTTTAATCCCAGCACTCGGGAGGCAGAGGCAGGCAGATCTTTGTGAGTTCGAGACCAGCCTGGTCTACAAGAGCTAGTTCCAGGACAGGCTCCAAAGCCACAGAGAAACCCTGTCTCGAAAAACCAAAAAAAAAAAAAAAAGAAAGTGCATGGGTTCACATATAACCCATTAAAAAAGAACCATGGAAAAATAAAAATAATGGTTCTGAAAAGAGTGCAGAGAGAATCATGGGAAGGTCTCCAGCTAGAAGCAGTAACAATGAAGGCAGCCTACTTGAAACAGGCTTTACTTTTCAAGCCTGTCTCCACAGTAACTCTGGAAGTCCCTGTCATTGATTTATAATATCTAGCTGGACATGAGGGAAATGGCCAGTGGCTAATGAGAGTCTAAATGCGCTTGTCAATGAAGCTGCTCACGTAAGTGACTCCCAGTGGTGAAGTAATGTGGTATTTGTGTTGAAAATAGGGCAAGGAGGAGTTTGAGAGACAGCAGAAGGAGCTCTTGGAGAAAGAAAACATCATCAAGCAGAACAAGGCCCAACTGGAGCATCATCAGGTAAGTTCAAAAAAAGCAGTGGGCTCTTTGATGAAGGTAAGGGCTCCACTTAGTAGGGAATGGACAACTCCAAAGGTTGGGGGCCTGCCAGTCCACTGGCATGAAGAAGTCCGAGACGTATAATAGGACATAAGAACCAAGTGAAGGCTTGTGGTCTGTGGCTCCAGTTGAGTATCTCTGGATTGCATCCAAATGATGGGGTTTGTTCAGGCTCTGCCTGTTAATGCGTAACACATTAGCACTATATGAGTTAAAGCCTTTGGTCTCAAGACACAAGTCCTAGTCAAGCTGGCCCATGCTAATTGGTTTTCTGTTGAGGCCACAGTAAGGGAGTTCAGGAGAATAAAGATGCATCCAGGACCAACAGGAACAAGGCTATCGTTTCTCCTTGGTTTTCTCTTGGCTCTCTTCCAATATCTGCTTCGTTCTCCTCTACTCTTCGACATTTTCTCTAGTCGCCTCGTCACTCAGGTCCCGTCTAACTTTATAAACCTCACAAATGGACTCGCAAAGCCCTTTCTATGGGGCTCTGCTTTCTTATGTTATACTGTGAGGTAGGGTCTCCCTATGTAGCTCAGGCTGTCCTCAAACTTGATATCCTCATTTCTCAACCTCTTGAGTACCAGGATTGCAGGTGTATGCCATTGTGCCTAGCTCAGAAGCTTTTTCTGTAGATGGCGTTTCATATAGAATTCCTTAGCTAATGGTCAACACCCTTCTGTGGTTCTCAAATTCCTTAAAGGAGTTGGATTCTAACTCTCTCCTCAACCCCATTCCTCTACCTGTATTTTTCATGGTCCAGTCTAAGGGTCAAAGGGAAGGATCCGATGTTAGTGAGACAGGTCCAAGTCCATTCACCAAGGGCTCTGCGCAGGGCAGTTCACACAAAGGTCTAATGAACACGTGAGGACAGATATGAACGTCACGAACATGAAAGCAGAGAGAGATGGACTAAGGAGACACACTCTTTAAGATGGAATGAAATAACAGATGAGCTACTTCACAACATCACAACACGACTTTGGCAAACCTGAGTTCAACCCCTTGTTTTTGGGCAACAGGTGTGTCGACTTGAACATCATGTCAATTGGATCAAAACTTCAGTTCCTTCTCTATAAAATGGGAAAGTACCGTCCTCCAGGAACACATGATTTGAAATTAAATTTGTTATTATCAAATAATGTTGGAACACCACCATATATCTGCTCTGCTTGTTGGAGGGAACTAGCACACACTAAAGTAATTCCTAAGAAGAAAGTAAATTCTGTGCAATACACAAAACTGACTGTGCACTTCTCAGGGGTGTGGGGAGCAGGATGGAGCTGTCCCTGTGCTGACTCAGCTCCGAATCAGGCTGAGAGATTAACTGAGTTCTGATCTCAGGAATCTTAGTAAAATAGCTAGAAATTATCACTTCAGATTGAAAGCACAGTCCAGTTAGGGATGCAAAGGAGAGCATCAAAAAAGTGGATACCCAAGCCATTGAAATGGCCCAGTGTCGGGAACTTTCTACCTGATGACCTGAGCTTGATCCCTAGAAACCACCTGTCACAAATGGTCCTCTGATAGACACACACATGCCATAAAATATGACAAACAATTAATGCTTGGATTTCCTTGTACCCTTTTCCTAAGTAGGTGTACATTTGTATTACTTTCCTGCAGTAAAGGGTCATAGTGTGGACATCTTGACAGAAAGGACAGGAGAAATGGAGAATCTTCATGAATTTTCCATCTTGAAGAGAGAGGCAGGGCCTCCCCCAGCAAGTAGCAAACTGTCAGTGATGCCTTTGACAGAAAGGCATCTACTTTCCCTTGCTTTCTCTCGACATTTAAGAAACATTTACCCAGAGCCTGCAATTCACCAAACACTATTTCAAGCACTTTGTGAATAACAGTAATTCACTGAACCCTCATAATGGCATAGAAGGTGAGGCTGGGGTTTAAACCCAACGTTGCCTTCCAATTAGGAGAAAAAGACAAATGGTGTTATCCCAGGTCAGGGTTGGAGGATCCCTTAGGGGTTGTCTTCCCAGGGCTGTGTTGTACGGTTTAGGAAGCAAGCCTGGCTAAAGTACACAGCTCCTAAGGACCTGGCATCTATTAAAAATGAAACTGACATCTTTTGACTCCACAGCCGTATTTCTTTCCCTTTACAATGCATGTTTTGCCCCTAACGAAGCCTCTTATCTTCCTTCCAGCTGAGTCAGTTCCAGCTGTTGGAACAAGAAATCACCAAGCCCGTGGAGAATGACATGTCCAAGTGGAAGCCCTCCCAGGCCCTCCCAACCGCAAACAACAGCGTGGGTGCTCAGGATAGGCAGTTGCTTTGCTTCTACTACGACCAATGCGAGACCCACTTCATATCCCTCCTCAACGCCATCGACGCCCTCTTCAGCTGCGTCAGCTCGGCCCAACCCCCACGGATCTTTGTGGCACACAGCAAGTTTGTCATTCTCAGCGCACACAAACTGGTATTCATTGGAGACACTCTGACAAGGCAGGTGGCTGCCCCGGACATTCGAAATAAAGTCAGGAACTCCAGCAACCAGCTCTGTGAACAGCTCAAGACGATAGTGATGGCAACCAAGATGGCCGCACTCCACTACCCCAGCACTACGGCCCTGCAGGAGATGGTGCATCAGGTAACTGATCTGTCCAGAAACGCGCAGCTGTTCAAGCGTTCCTTGCTGGAGATGGCCACCTTCTGAGAAGAAGAAGAAGAGGCGGAAGGGACTGAGTGAATAATTACTAAGGAAAACTGGAAAATACGATCTGGTTTTTGTAAAGGTTATCTATTTTTGTAGATATTTTATATGAAAATGAAATATTTTAACGTTTTGTGTGAGTTAGTCAATCTTCATCAATTCAGGGAGCTGAAGTGGGAAATCTTTTTCTTTCCCCCTGTGTGGTTCTTATGTATACATATAAGTATCTAAAGCGTAAGCTGTACAGAAACGTGTCCGTGTTTGTCTATGCCTATGTATCCATATTTGTTTGTAGATGTGTGTCTGATACATTCCATTAAAAACATGAATTAAGAAGCACCTTAGTAAGCACCTCCCAATGCTGCATTGTTTGGGTTTTGTAGAAAATTATACCCGCTGGATGTAATATTGCTCTGCTTGTGTCAGTGGTGAGCTGAGCCCAGCACACTCAACCTGGAGCTCATGGTCTGTTTGCTAAGTGTTCACCTCCCACCTAACAAGTCGTGGTATGACTTGTTGTTATCTAAAACATTTTTCAAACTCGACTCTCTTTAACACAATGGTAAATGACCCCAATCTGGTTGAAAAGGCCAAGAGAGAGAGGGGGGAGGAAGGACAGAGGGAGTTTCAAAAAGTATACATTAACCTAGGTTAATGTATAAGGCGCAAAGTTTCAAGGGCGAGAGAGAAGCAAGGCGCTCATGCTGGTCTGACCGTCCACAGCTGTGATTGTGCTCTTTCAACTCAGCAAGAAAGCTACAATAAAGTGAGAACAACTGTTTCCATGCGGCTGCATTTGTGAGCCATTAAGCCACTAGATTTTCTCACAGGTACTTTTAGAGTTGAATTCATGAAGACAACATCAGACTGTGATTGTAGACAAAAAGAAGGAATGTTTCCAACTGCCAGTCATTGAATAAAGGTCTCTCTGAGGGGTTTCTACCTTCGTTATCCAAAGGAAAATGGCAGCTCCTTAGCCACTAGACTGTGGAGCCACCAGGCCCTTTTCTGTTCTCTCATTGCTTGGTGTATCCTACACCCTTCTGACAACTTCCCTATGTGTACCCAACACTCAGAACAGCTGCAGGTATCTGATCGTCACACCCCCTGTGGCCATGGACCTTGTGGCTATGGCGTGTCACCATGTGACAGCTAGTCACAGCATCGATCCTGCAGTCTGTCTCTTCACACGTGCTGTGTGGAACCAGCACAGGCACCAGACTCACTGTGGACAGACAAACTATTCCCCTATTTCTTTATGAACAAGTGGAGAAGTATGATTCTTGTAGTCTCTGTCTGTGAAAGTTATTCCATTCTGGCCTATTTGGAGATGTGTTTTTGTTTGTTATAAAAGTCTTTCTTTGATGCTGTTTTTGTTTTGGTTTTCTTGTGTGTTTTTGTTTGTTTGGTTGGTTGGTTTAGTTTTTGAGACAGTTTCTTTTTGTAACAGCCCTAACTGTCTTGGAACTAGCTCTTATAGACCAGGCTGGCCTCGAACTCACAGAGATCTGCCTGCCTCTGCCTTCCAAGTGCTGGGATTAAAGGCATGTACCACCACCACCCAGCAGGTGTTATGTATGTCTTGACTTACTTGTCTTAAACAACCAAATTACAAACACGGGGAGGAGCTTGGGAAGAACGTGTGACCTCAGTGTAATTTTTTTTTTTTTAATCAGAGGAAGTTTTTAAAGAGATGGTGCTTTTTAAAACAAACTACAACTGCAGTTCTTAAAGCTCTGAGCAGCAGAGATGAACAGCTGAGCTGTGGAACCACAATTCACTGTGTGTGGAGGAAGTGGGTCATGGAGCATCGGTACCACTGGATAAAGTCAGGAAGGGTTTGCTTGGACTTCTTACTGTATGATGTGTATCTGTTGGGAGAGGGCTGCCCTGTCTTAACCTGAGTGATGACATTCCATATTGTCAAAACCAAACTATCCAATTTGTATTGCCTGTTGTCATCTTGTATATACAAGCTATTAAATTTCTAGATCATTCTCTTCGTAGTCATTGGGTTTCTTTTCCATGTGTCTGTCTTTATCATGGGATTAAGTATCAACCCATCTGGGCTCACTGAGTATAGAAAGTCAAATTGGTCTACATAGACTTTATGTAGACCAGACTGGCTTTGAAGTCACAGAGATCTGCCCGTCTCTGTCTCCAGAGCGCTGGGTTTCAAGGTGTGCACCACCACATCTGGCTACAGCACCCGCACACCTAGTGAGGAAAGGGTGGTTTCTGTTTCTACTCTGTAGGTGTGACTGCTCGAGTAGTTTCAGCAGTGGACTTTGTTTTTTTCATTCTGGGGTAGGCACAAAGAAAACAATTCCAAACAAACTAGAAGAAAAATAGATTCCTAACCACATGAATTCCTAACCACTGAGGCATAGAAAGTATTTGAATACACCAGTGTGTTGATTGCCACAAAAATATCTTACAGAAACAATGGCATAGAGGTTTCTTTGGACTCCCAGTTTAGAGGGTGGAGTCAGTCTGTCCATCTGGGAAGATAGGGATGTTGCCTTGGTTACTGGCAATGAGGGCTTGCATCGTAGCTTGCTCACATCTTATTGGTTCAAGAAGCAAATAGAGGGCTCACCCAGGCTGCATGTGGGGCTGGGTTAACACCTACACGGCTCACACCTACTCCAGGATCTGTCTCAAAGTATCCACAACCTACAAAATCGTGCTGATCGCTGACGATCAAGTGTTCAAACAAGCACACCTGTGAGTGAAATTTCAAAATCCAACCATAACACCTGTATCTTTTTGTTTATACATAAAGGCAGTAAATGATTTTTGACAAAAAATAAGATATTTTAGTGGGGTAGATGGAATGCCTTTGGGGAGAAAATAGTGCCAAATCAACCAAATCTCTCTATGGAGAAAAATGTTACACTCTGCACAAAAATTAACTTGCACAGAATAGAGACATAAATGTAAAACTCTCAGACTTCTAGGGAAAATGTAAGAGAAACTCTTTTATGAACTTTTGCAGATAACAATTTCATAAATAGAAAAAGTCTCATAAATATAATTGCACAAATTTAAACTCAAAAATATTTACTCTTGAGGCTGGAGCAATGGCTCAGCAGTTAAGAGCACTAAATGATTTTCCAGAGGACCCGGGTTCAATTCCCAGCACTCATATGGCAGCTCACACCTGTCTATAACTCCAGTTCTAAAGGATCCAGCACCTACTTTTGGCCTCTGTGTATACTGTATACTGTATTATCATGGTGCACAGATACACAGGTAGGAAAAACACCCAACACATAAATAAAGGTAAATGAATCCTTTTTAATGTTTCCTAAAGAGGCTCTTAAAAGTCAAAATTAATTCTTGACACAATGTGGCCATTGCTTTCATGAGCTCACTGCAGCCACGGTGATCTCCACAAGAACAGGCCAGTAAGACCAGTTGACATCACAACAGGCAGCAGTAATCAGACCCTGATGGGTTAACAGAAACAAACAAAACAGGAGAGAGTGCGAAGTAAGTAACACATGTTAGAGGTACCTGAGACGGGGGGGGGTTGGGGATATGATCAAAATATATTATTTCCGTGTATAAAGTTGTCAAGTAATAAATAAAAGGCATTCTGCTTCAGAGAAAGAAAGGTTGGTTGGTTACTTGGTTGGTTGATTGGGGCCAGCAATGTGGGTCAGTAGGTAAAGGTACTTACCACACAAGCCTACCGATCTGAGTTTGATACCTAGAACCAATTGTAAAATGAAAGAACTGACTCCAGAAAGCTGTCCCCCAACCTCCACACATTAATCTACTCTCTCTTGCTCTCTCTCACACACACTCACACTCACACACACTCACTCACACAACACACTCACATATACGCCCACATGCACACACGCTCACACACACACACTCACTCACTCACACACTCACATCATCCATACCCACAAGGGCAATAAGTAAAATTTTAAAGAGCAAAATAGCTGGGCAGTGGTGGCGCATGCCTTTTATCCCAGCACTCGGGAGGCAGACACAGGCAGATCTTTGTGAGTTCGAGGCCAGCCTGGTCTACAAGAGCTAGTTCCAGCACAGGCTCCAAAGCCACAGAGAAACCCTGTCTTGAAAAACCAAAAAAAAAAAAAAAGAGCAAAACAAAATTCAAGCCTCCTTGCAGCCAACATTCTTGTGCCACAAACATCAGCCAGGGGTTTGCAGGGGGTGAGAGAACCAACCATTTTAATGAGGCAAAAAGTTCCTAGCAGAAACTTCATCAACAAAGACATATGAGTGGGCAATAAATAAACGAATAAAAACCACACCAAATGCACTAATTGGAGAGAAAAGCTATTGTAAATATTGCTGAGAAAGGTCACTCTCATAACCAGCGGTAAGAATGAGAAATGACACAAATGCATTGGAAAATAAGCCAGCAATCAAAACCAGAACTCGGCCTGCTGCATGATCTATTTTATTCTCCTAAGTATTTATCCCAGAGACATTAATAGAAACATACAAAGGCTTATGTAATGATATATTGCACTTCTGTATGTAAAAACAAAAGTTAGCATTGACCTGAAGGTCCATCTTGGTGGAGGCACAACTGTTCCTGCCTACCCACGTAGTACTCTCTTCATTGTGTTTTTCAAACATAATGCACGCTAGAGTTATCTGAGTAGAGAGAAATCACAATTGGGAAATGCCTCCAAAATATTGACCTTCAGGCAACTCTATGGGACATTTTCTTATTTAATGATTGATGTAGGAGGACCTAGACCATCTTAGGTGGTGCCACCCCTGGGCAGGTGGTCCTGTAGTGCATAAAAAACACTGAGCAAACCATGAGGAGCAAGCCAGTAAGCAGCACTCCTCCATGGGTTCTGTTTCAGTTCCTACCTACAGGTTCCCACCTTGGGTCCCTGCCCTGACTTCCCTACATAATGGACCATAACTGCACACCTAAGTTATAGTCCCTTCCCTCACCAAGTTGCTTTTGATCACAGTGTCTTATTAAAGCAATAAAAGCCCTACCCAAGGCAAATACTGCATATTAAAAAAACACACACAGTCAAAATAAAAGCCCAACATGAAAAAATTTCAAAATTACTATGATAAAAAAATACCAAAAGCGCCATAGTAAATGCTATGGTTCCAGTGAAATAAGACTGTAGAAACTGAAAACACCAGGCCATGCTGTATTGCATGCCTGTAATCCCAACACAGAGAAGATGGATACAGTGTGCAGGAGCTTGAGGCCAGCCTGGCTACACAGTTGGATTTGAAAAAAAGCACAAACTGACATATAATGGCAGAATATCAGTAGCCACTGGGGGAGAGAAGGGCTAGGAGGTATTAATTTCAAAGGGGCCCAGGGGATGCAAATGATGGAAAACATCCATTTTCTAGATGTTATGGATGGTCTCACACATGTGCATTCATCAAACAACACACAACTGCAGATTCGGCCTGCCACAACAATCTTTTTCTAAGTAAGCAATCAGATACTTCCATTAGAGTTTTAGAAGCAAGGTTATTTAAACCACCCCCACCTAAGTGAAAATGCACAGATAACAACAAAGGAATGGGAGGAAATATGCAACGCACATCCTAGTTCTTGCTGAGAAAAACTGGAGTCGCTGTATTAAAACAATGTAGAATTCAGCACAGAGCAAGGTGGACGGGTCGCGATGCACACATAAATGCACAAGAGGCAAAGCTTTCCTAAATCGGCAGTACCCAGTCTCAAAGCCTCAAAACACATGAAGTTAAAACTGACAGAAATATAAATGAGGAAAAAAAATGAAACTCTGTAATGGTGCATAGAGATCTTCACATTTCTCTCTCAGTAACAAATAAAACAAGTAAACAAACATGATCAGTAATAATTAGTAATATCAGAACTCTGGCATACTGACAGAGGGATTATAAAATGACCCAACCACCACAGACAATGTTTGACACATAACTGAGCGATTCTAATTATAAACACTTACTCAAGAAAAAAAAAAATACATCTAATTATTTTGCTATTTTTTAAAATGTTACATGTAGGGGTGTTTTGGCCTGCATGTATGTATGTGTACCCTGTTGATGCCTAGCGTCCAAGGAGGCCAGGAGAAGGCATCAGAATCCCTGTAACTGACGTTATAGACAGTAATGAGCATCTTTGTGGGTTCTGGGAATTCAACCCAGGTCCTCTGGAAGAGCAGCCAGTGCTCTTAACTGCTGAGCCTTCTCTGCACACCTTCTGATTTTTCAATCCTAAAAGACTTTAAAGCAGTTGGTTGGGGCCAGTGGGGTAGTTCGGCAGATGAGGATGATTGTTGCCAAACTTGACAACCCAAGTTTGATCCTGGGCCCCACATAGTGGAGTAATTAACCTCCTTAAGTTGTGTGGCATGTGTGAATGTGTGCACAAACACACACACACACACACACACACACAATGTGTAAATGTGAAGAAAGCTTTAATTAACTTCTTTTTAAATTCATAATCGTATTGAAGTAGAAGCAGCCCAGATATCTTCAATAGGTGACTGAACAAACAAAATGTACAATTCAGAAATAAAAATTTATGAACTAATTATGTATAGAGCAGTGTGCATGGAGCAACCTGAACGAAAATGCTAGCCAGAATCAGGCAATAACAATGAATGACAGAAGCGGTCATAAACTTGAAGAAGAATGAGGGGGTGTGTATGGGAGTATTTGGAGGGAGGGAAGGGAATGGAGAAGCATTTTAATTAAATTCTGATCTCAAAAACAAGCAAAACATTTTAAAGAAGAAATGACAGCTGCCTATAAGCCATGACCTGAAGCATTCTGGGAGACATGCAATAAGACAGATGAGATTGACTGCATGGTCGCTCAGTTGCTCTTCAATGAAGTAAGCTCACTGTTGTCTATACAGAATCTGAAAGGATTTCCCCCGGAGCCTGCAAACAAATTACTGTAAGACCATGAATGAAGCTGATCAGCTTTTCCGTGAATATAGGGTGGCTAAGACATGGTCCATGGCATACACATTCTGTTACTTGTGGGCCAGTGTTCTACAGTTAAACACTAGAAAAGTCTATAACGTACATTGGAAGGTCTGCTTCCCCCTTTCATTCCCTCCCATGAATCCTGCCGAACAGGCTGCCCGCACCACTTGACTCTTAGGTTGTCACTCACCTGAACTTCTGGTGATGAAAACACAGGGTAGGAGAGACAGAGAATAACTTTACACACCTACTCATCTTCTGGGCAAACTTCATCAGTCTCCCTCCAGGCTTGTTTAACAGTAATAGAACTTGAATCACTCATCTGTTTGTAAATATTTATTGACTATCTACTGGTACCTCATACTGAGGGTAAAGCACAACCCTTGATTTTATGGAACCTATCATCTGACAAGAGGGGGTGGCTCTAAAACCTTGTGTGTGCGCATGTGTGTGTGTGTGCGCGCGCGCGCACGCGCACGCAAGTGTACATGTGTGTGTAACTTGAAACTCTATGTGTGGGGGGGGAAGCACATATGGCTTCCTTCAGGAAATAATGTTCAATCCGAAGTCTGACGAGTGAATACCTTATTTAGGCCAAAAGAGAAAAAGATGCTTAAGGAGACCAGGAAATGGGGACAAAAGCTCCCAAGGCTATCAGGATCTCAAGCTCCAGAGCCTGGAAGTGGCCAGTGTATCAGGAGGTCTGCCGGGAAGGGGACATGAAGAACAACAGGAAGGAGATGTGGCAGGTGTTGTCTCTCTGTTTCCTCTGGAGGGTCATGGTGAAGCTCACAAACAAGCACCTTAGAAGATCCAGAAGGGCCCTGGCTTCAGAGGATATATAGGCAGTATATAATTTCTGGGAGAGAAAAGAATCTTTGGTAGCACTTGCTATAAGCTATTCAGAGAGCTCCAGAGACACGTGGCTTTCCCAAGGCCTCACCCTACTGGGGTGGATTTTTCATGGTTCATCTTCCTGAGTTCCACATGCTACTCTAAGTAATCCCTCAGCCACACTCCATAAGTCAGTCCCGATAAACTCATGAATTCGCCAATCAAGACTTCGGACTGTCGCTGGTGTCCTTTCTGAGGTGAATAGGTGTTTGTTCACATATCCCTGGGGAAACTCAGGCAACACAATTGATGTCCAAAGAGGGACTGACAAAACCAAAGATGCACTGACTGAAGCACTTGCATGACCTCTGCTACGGGCAATAAGCCATGCAATGGATGCTGACACGTCTGAGAAGAGTGCCTCCATAGGGGCAATGCCAATATGATGACATGGTGTGGGATGGTGTCCCTTCCTGTTGAAGTACCAATTTCAAGGTGCCTGCTGTGGGTAATAAGACGTGCAATAATGCTGTGCCAACTGAGGACGGAGTATCCTTGGATAGACTCCCAATGTAGCCATCTTGCTTGGTGTGAGATATGGACCTCAAGGAGGTCCACAAAAGAACTGATGGACAAGAGCGTATGCTTCAGTACCAAAGAGTAGTAAACGTGGAATTCTATCACACGTGGGCTGTGGCAGTAACTGTGACTTCTACAGTAAGACATGCAACATATGTTCTGTCTTTTCAGAAAGAACGTATCTGTGTTGGGGAAGAATCATCACAATGGGAAAACACCCACGATGCTGCCGTCTACATTCATCTCTTATCTAGCAGGGAAGGTGCGGGGAAAGAGAGGGTAAGATGGAGATGTTAGCTTTTGTTTTCCATCTCTTTCTGACAACAGGAAGTGAGGGAGAAACACAAACCAATGCCAAGGAGTCTTTCCAGTAAATCCAAATATTCCTGGCTACAGGAAGAATCAGATAGAGGGAAGAGAGAAGGCAGAAGTCACAGAAGATATCCCTCAGGTGAGAACTTTAACATGCAGAGGAAATCTGTGATACAGCATGTAGAGAGGGGACCAGGATAATAGCCCAACACAAGACACAACGGCAATAGGACATTGCTCTGCCTCTGAACTGTTAAATTGGGAAAGACTTTTAAACAAAAGAGAGAAGGCTGTGGATGTTGGGGCAACTGGGATGATTTTGAATATGGTGAAAATGGAGATTCTTGATAACTATGCATCTGTCCTTGAGGCTAAACTGAGGAACCTAGAGCCAATCTCTAATGGACTGACTCATTTGAGTCATGAAGGACTTTTGGTAAGTGCTGTCTGAGGTCCCTATGACTGTCAAGGACTAGAGGACAACAGAGAATAGGTGGGTTGGCACTTCAATGCTCACTGAGAGTATGCCAATGACAGTTAGCCAAGATGAAAAGACCTCATGGTTCGTGGAGAATATCTGTGAATTATGGAAGATTAGGCAGGGTAGGACACCCCACCCAGGCTTTGTTCCCAACATTATTCTTTTGATGGAACCATCAGCATAAGTAATGGCTAAGTCTTTTGATGGAACCATTAGCATAAGTAATGGCTAAGTCTTTTGATGGAACCATCAGCATAAGTCATTTCAGGCTATATATAATGTGTTAACTTCTTTTTTGAAGTGTCCTTTTAGCTGATGACTCCTAAGACCAATTGGCACTTGTTTGGAAGAAATGGCACTGGATCTTCAAAGCTCTGGCCCATACTTTGTAAAGAAAGTTCATTAAGTTAATCCTTGTATGTCATGACGATTTGGAAATACATCTATAACAGGCAGTAAAAACAACAACAACATTTAAATGCAGAAAGCATTCCAAATGGGTAAAATGGTTGCTGGATGACAATTCCAGTACCAGGGGTATAGCACCCTTCAATGAGTTATTGGCCAGGAAGGCATCCCAAGGTTTCACAACCCACAAAGACTGTTGTTACTTTTCATATCCAAGACCCTAATTTTGAACCCAACATACTTTGATTTTAGGACATTTGGAAGTTAAGCAAGTGTTAGAAATATTCCTAAGAGCCTCTCCACTGACAAAATAATTCCAATCAGACCAGGTTAGACCAAATTAAAAATGCCCACATTCAATAAGCACAGCACTCCCAGGTGGACTGGGACAGCATGGCGGGCTGAGGAGCCCACACAAACCCAAGAGACCATATTTTGCTTCTCTGGGCAGCCGCCTAAATACCCTGTGGGAGTGACCCATTGGGTCAGTGCTTGGTCGGCTGGGAGTTGGAGTCTGGACTAAGGCAGTAACTCCCAGGTCAGGGGTTGGGGTGATGCTTCCAATCATCCCAGACTTCTTGGACATAGGAGTGTCAGAGGGCTGGGGTCTCACTTTCAATAAAACAGCAAGGACTGAGCTGAGAGCACCTTCCCTGTCTGCCAGCTTGTAGCGCTGGAAGGCATTATCCAGTGGTGTGGGAAGTCCTTCTGTATATGTGTTGCTTTTATTGGTTAATGAATAAAGAAGCTGCTTAGGCCTGTGATAGGGCAGAATAGAGTTACACAGGGAAAACTAAACTGAAGCTGGGAGAAGGTAGGTAGGGTCAGTAAGTCACCGTGTAGTCGCCACAGGAGACAGATGCACCGGAACTTTGCCTGGTAAACCACAGCCACGTGGCAATACACAGATTAATAGAAACAGGTTAATTTAAGATGTAATAGCTAGCAAGAAATACGCTTAAACCATTAGCCAAATAATTTTGCAATTAATATAGTTTCTGTGTGGTTATTTCAGGTCTGGGTAGCCAGGAACAAATGGGTGGCCTTTGCCAACAATACAGTCTACGGGACAATTATCAAGGACAGCTCTGCTCATCCATGAATCCTGTATACTAAGTATATCAACATGCAAAGTAAGATCTACTCATGGGTAAAGCAGTGGAAAAACAATTCTGTAACTGTTACAAGTGAAACCAACCACTTCCCAAATGAGTAAGTTGCCTCCAAAGGAAACCTGTGTTTAATACTATATGCTGGAGGAGGGGGGTCAGTGTGTGGTGGGATGGTTATAGATTCCAGAGGTGAGGCTACTGCTATTATTTGGTTAAATGGTTATATTCTGCCTGTTTCATTTCATTCTAAATATTTGTGTTTATACCCAAAGATTACTGCTGCTCTCAACCTAGCTCATAGAAGATTTCTTTTTCCTGTAGGACATGGCTATTGCAGACTCATTACTGGTCAATGTGGTTAATGGCCCAACAATCAGCTGTAAATGGAAGAAATGGTAGATGTCTCTATGACCTTCTCCAAGGTCCGGGGAATGTTGTAGAGGCAGGATGAGGCAAGGAATGCTGGAGTAAGGGATGGAATGTTGTGTAGCTATTCCGGCCAGATTGAAACATTCCCTCTCAGAGATGGTGAAGGGGTCCAGTACCAATATTATGCAGGCAGTGAACAGTCTCTGTGGGAGGGAGACCCTTTGGGGAGCTGCCTGCAAGCTGTCCAGGGAACTGGGCAGGGAAGTGTGCTGCTTTGATGAGCTGCCCCCTATGCAGGATGAACTTGTTAGTGATGAGGTCGAGTTTGGATGCTCCTGAATATAATTCCTCACCCAGGTTTCTGTTCACAACCCAGATAAACTTAAGCTAGATTTGGGAGGGATGGTTTTTCTGATCTGTCATTGGTGCGGTTTGTGCTGAACAGAGTTTGTTCAGTCTCCTCAGGAAAGGTCAGGTAACAATGTATCAGGCTTGGGAAACTATGGAAAGGATCTGAGTTTTAACCCCAGAGCAACTGAAAAGTTTTCAACAAAGGGAGATGAGGTCAGGCTTCTGCTAGGAAACATATTCTGGAGAATGATCAGCAGGGACCTGGTAGATCTTAGGAGCCCAGACAGAAGGTCATTGAGTAGGTGCTACCTGAAGCAGGTAAGGTATTTGGGGGCAAAATCAAAGAGGAAGAATTAAAAGGAAAGGGATGGGCTTTGGGGATGTAAGAGAGGAAATCCACGGGAGAACTGCTACATCAAATGCGGTTCAAGATGGACATAAGGAAACAGGTGAAGAGTATTGTGTATGTCTGTGTAGATACAGACCAACCAAAGAAGGTGTGAAGGAGACTCCCATGCAGCATGGCTGCCTTCCAGATCCGGGATTAGACACCAGCCACACCAAACACCTGTTTTCACAGAGAGATCCTTTATGAAGCTGGGAAGAAAAGTTAAAGGGGCTGCTTTCTGACTCAGGCAGAAACAGCAGCAAATCACCTTGCAGGTGTAGTTTTGTTTTTCTTGGATTTTTTTGTTTGTTTTTAGTTTTTTATTGTTGTTACTGTTGTTTTGCTTTTATTCTTTGTATCTTCTACACCATGTATTTTGATCCCATTCATTTCCAGGTCCCTTTGCATCTGCCCTCTGCCCCTGTACCTCCCACCCCAAATAAAATTTAAGAGAAAAGGGGGGAAAATTAAAATCCCTTTATGGAAGCTGCAGTGTGGCCCATTGAGTCATGCCATACATCTTTTTGTCCATATATCTTCACTTGCAAGTGCTCATTGCACAGAGTCATTGGTCTAGTTCGAGAACTCCTGTTTCTGCTACACTACTGATGCTGGGTCCTCACTAGGACTCTCCTGGATATCCTGTTGCTCTCCTGTGTTGTGGAGATCCTGCAGCTTTAGGTCTGCTGGTCAGGTTCCTTCATGTGCTCTAGCAGATCAGGGATGGGGTGGATGTTGGGGCGGGCCAGTTCGTAACCCTGGGTCTGGGTCTGGGCAGTTATAAGGTTGGTCTGCCAGATGAGAAATGGGGACAGCTCTCCCATGTTTACAACTTTGAGGCTGGCTCACCCACACCTACGCTAACAGGGTTGGCTCTCCTCTTGTAGGACCACAGGGCCAGCTCTCCCACCTGCCCCAGGCATTGATAGTGTGGGGTGGGCGCAGTTTTTCTTCTGCCCATGCCGCCACAAGGCAGATGGATAACGGAGGACTAAACTGTGTTAGGATGGGCTAGGATGTAGTAATGAAGGAGATAAGGGACTAGAGAGAAGGGGACAGGGAAAGGGGCAGGGGTATTTGTCCTCAGGGACAAACGACTGTCTCTGGATAGAAAGGAGACAGACATGGCACATAGACAAATGGTGGTTTATAAAGGTAAAGAGGGATGCCCCGTGTTAGGATGAGGGGTTTAATTTTAATTGGGCATGTTTATTAGGTGAACCAAATGGGCTTCTGGTTGCAGGACTTTGGTCGGCAGCCTCAGGAGGAGGAAGTGGCCAAATAAGGGAATAGACCTCATGGCTAGCTTTAGGAATGTAATCTAATTGTTTTTTAGCAAGGCAGTGAGAATGGGGGAGAAAGATAAGGTTATCAGAGCCATATGCTGTCTTTTCAGGGTGTACCAAACTCTCAGCGCGTCCTTTGCTGCAGACACTGGTACAATCCTTACTGATACAGTCTCCTAGTCTAGCACGGAGCAGGAAGCCAGGCACAGAACAAGAAAGGGTTCCGAACACTGAGAAAGAAACTCCAAACTGCAGCTGGGCCTGGAAGTGTAGTCCTGCCATTCCAGCTCTCCGGAGCTGAAGCAAGGGGATCATGAGTTCAAGGACACTCTCCTGGGATACATGCAAGGCTGTACTTCAAAAAGAAAAAGGAAAGAAGAGGAGGAGAAGGGAAAGGAAGGAAAGAGAGAAGAAAGAAATGAAAGAAGAAAGGTTGGTTTGTAGAAAATATATAAACCAAGCATCCTTGGAAGAATTTTAACCAATAGAGGCGAGAACACGGGATACAGGGACAACTGAAAATTCAGCAAATAGAATTTACTATTACCTGTGTCTGCAAGATATTCCTTTGCAGCCTTGAGGATGGGGAAAAAAATCACTTCAGAGCCTCAGAGCATGGTCTACGTAAGTCCTCTCGCAAGTACTATAATTAAGAAAAACTGAGCTAACCGAAAGAGTGTCTTACATTGTTTTCTCACAGACAGTTTTCCAGGGAGACCAGAGTCAGCAAAGAATGATGTTAAATGAAACATACCCTTAATTTTCCCTTCCCTGCCCCGCAGCCCTGCCTGGCAGCCGGGGTATGGGCAGACAGGAGATGCTGCCAGTCTCCCAGCAGTCGTCTCCAAAGGCAGTTTATGAGCCTCCGACACCACCCAGCAGCCTGAACTGAACGTGGCGTTTGAGAACATCTGACCTCTTGGGGGCTTCTGGTCCTAGGCAAGAGGTCAAAACTTCCGAGAACAGTGGTTGCCAACTGAGCATAGCATTGGTGAGAGGTGCAACTTAGTTCTGAGTCTTGCACAAGGTTGAAGTGTCAAAGCAAAGGACTGACGGGAGTGTTTTCAGGAGAGTCTAAAAACGTACATGAACTACCTAAAGATATCCTTACCCCCAAGCAATGACTTCCACCTACCTACCTAGATACCCAGTCCACACAGGCAAGGACCTAAGATTTGACAACAGAGAGTTTGGGTTTAGTGATTATCCTGCTTGCAAAAGAAAATCAACAAACAAGGGAACAAAAGACCTGGTGAGGAACAACCGGGGCAGGACTTGTAGGGACCTGTGCAGAGAAAAACATGCTGGAAACAAATTAGCACCCATTCTGCTGTTCGCAACCAAAGTGAATGTGGAGCGTTGGCCCATTTCAGACGGCAGTCAGTTCCTGTTGGGAAGGGTTCCCAAGAGTTTGTTATCAACCTCCTACTGCAAAGAACCAGCACTCCTTCACTGCAGTAATGAGCTCTTTGGTGCATTTCGCTCATCTGGGTGCCCGCTCAAGGATACTGCACACAGTGCCCCCTTGTGGTCCAGTGTGAAAACCTAGGAGCCTGCTCAAGGATGCTACACAGTGACCCCTTGTGGTTCAATGGGAAAATAGAAAAGCTGAGTTGGGGTGGATTATAACTAGTTCTTCCCACCAACTAACCAGTCTGTGAAATGGGGATGCTAATAAAGGCTTTGTTCAATGCTATGAAAACATGGTCTTAGGATAATTAAAAATGCTCCTCAAACACATAAAACACTACTATTTTCTGGCATAAGCATCTTAGACCATGAGTTCCTTTCTGCCTTCTGATGGGGTTCACACAAGGAACACATTTTGACTAACCAATCAAATGAATGATGGAAGAGACTTTTTTAAAGAAAGTGAGAATTTTCAGACTCCTTAAATATATTTATTTTTCTTTATGTGTATATATATATATATATATATCTATGTCACAGAAGCCAGAATAGGAAGTCTGCTCCCCTGGAATTAGAATTGCAGGTGTTTGTGAGCTACCTGGTATAAGTGCTAGGAAGAGGATCCTTAAATATAATAAATAAAAAAATTCTTTTAAAGAACAGGATGTCCATAACCCATTGCTGTATCATGTCCCTCAATGGACACATACTTCCATCGTGTGTTAGTTGTTTTTGCGTCACTGTGAGGAGTACCTGACAGGAGCCACTTAAGGGAAGACAGAGGGTTGCAATCCATCATGGTGAGGAAGGCATGGAGAAGGCCAGGAAGTAGATGAAGCTAGAAGAGACCCAAGGGACAATATCAAAGGCTTACTCTGACAGCCAGGCCCCACGCCAGGCTCCATGGGCTCCCAAACAGCACCCATGCCGCTACTGAGCTACCAAAGGATGAGTCTGCAGAGGGTGTTCAGACTAACAGCCCACAGATGTCCTGTCCTGTAGCTGGGTAACTCTCACCTCCATGCTGTGTGTCCACAGCTCACAGCTGTGATGAATGCTAGAAACAGCTTTGCAAAGAGAGCGTCACCAGACAGAATCTGCCTCTGGGTTTAGTGTTCATGGTTTTGTGTGAGTCTGAGGTTAATCACCCCCAGGCACCATCTCAACATGGCCAGTCCCTCTGTCACCCATCTTGATCTCAGGACCTCCATGTGTCACAGCATCACAGACTTCGAACCATGTTACCAACAGGTAACATGCTAAAACAGAGAACTGACAGGAGGCCAGGTTGAGGAATGGGTTTATTACTCATGAGCAAATTAAAAGGGTATGTATTCATATTTAAGTACCAGGGGATATGGTTTGTATTCCCTAAGAAACTGATAAGCTTGTTTTAGGGCTTATTTATTTTTTGATAAGTTTTCTTATGGGAATTAGATTTCGTAGCTAACTGATCAAAGGCAAACCTGACATTGACTGCAGTGACTATGTGACACAGCTCTCACATCTCAGTTCTAACTTTTCTTTTTCATTCTCTCTACCTGAGTTATTCTTCATCTTTTCTTTTTAGATGCACATGTAGTGATGCACATGGACGTGGTCTCTCTGGCCAAACAGTATTGCAAATAATACGGTTTCTGTGTGATTATTTTGGGGCTGAGCAGCCAAGAACAAACTAATGGCCTTCCACCAACATCTCCCTACACAGAATCAAAATGTTCAGTCCTGGGCTGAGCTTGCATGGCATCATCAATTCTCTTCAATGTATACTAACCCAAGGGACTCCTGAGTAGACTAGCTCACTCTCCCTTACTTCCCCTACCCCACACTTTGACTCATCCCTGGGATTGACCCTATGACTTCATGCATGCTGCTCAAGCCCTCTTGCACTGAGAGCTTTTCTCTAGGGTAATACATCTTATCGTTTTCACACACCTCCCCAGTCTTTCCCTGAAGCTTCCTCCAGACCGTTGTGTAAAACTAGCTAGACTTCCCTCTTGGTTACCATCTGTCAGCCTTCACAGAGGTGCTGCCGTTTCCTCAAGTCTGACCACAGACATTTTAAAATATATTTTGCCCTCAAAGATTGCCAGAAGGGTGGGTTTCATTCTTTTCTCTTCCCTGGCATGCCTTGGTTACTTTATAATTTCGCAAATGGAGTTTGAGTCATCAAAGCCTGCAAACATCCAAGCCCCCAAATGTCCTGGCTGTATCTAAGATCTAACCAAATGCTGTGGCATGAGTATGCCTCTGCCACTGCAGTAGACTGAAGGTTGAGGGAGTGTGTGACTCCTTGTCAATCAAACCTCTTAGGACCAAGTGCACTGAGCCCTTACAAGTGCTTATCAGAAAAGGTCCAGGCTTCGGCACAAGTTCCCACAACTTACTACAGCAAGGGTATGAAACAGTGGGGAAAATGACCAAGCATTTGAGGATGGGCAGCTCAGGCTGTTTCTCCAGAATTCATGAAATAAGTGGGGAAGGCTTTGGGGTAAGAGGTCAGTTCATTTATATCACTACATGACACTTCAGTGTTCATTGGGGTTAAGAGCCTGCAAAGTTCATGTGTAAATAGGACAGTGGTTCTCAACCGAGGATGGCAACCCCTCTGAGGGTGAATGACCCTTTCACAGGGGGCACCTATCAGATATGCTGCATACCAGATATTTACATTACAATTCATAACAGTAGCAAAATTACAGTTATGAAGTAGCAACAAAATAATTTTATGGTTGAGAGTCACCACAACATGAGGAATTGTATTAAAGGGTCACAGCGCTAGAAAGGTGGAGAGCCCCTGAAATAGGATATAGTGGCCCAACTAGTCTACATGATGCCACGTGATTTAAGTTTCTCCACACATCCAGAAATATGAATCATCATCATCATCATCAGTCAGCTGATTAACAGATCAACTTGGTGTGGGAGAATGGTCTGTATTCTGTCAATTATATTTTAAATAAACACTGATTGGCCAGTAGCCAGGCAGGAAGTATAGGCGGGACAACCAGACAGGAAGTATAGGCAGGTCAATGAGAACAGGAGAATTCTAGGAAGAAGGAAGCCCATTCCTCTGCAGTTGTGAGCCCACCATAGAAGAAGCAAGATGTGACTGCCTCACAGAAAAAGGTACTGAGCCATGTGACTAACATATACTAGAATAATGGGCTAATATAAGTTATAAGAGTTAATAAGGCTGGGCGGTGGTAGCATGTCAGGGACCATTCCCCCTAATAATTACAGATATGTCAGGGACCATTCGCCCTAATATTTACAGAAGGTCATATAAGACCTTTTAACTTAGAATGCTTAACAGAGCCAGCTAGGAATTTTGACTCTAGGAAATTTACAAAGATAAGGAAGGCATTGCCTCCAGGAAGTTTACAGAGATTCCCCTCTTTAGCATTCCATAAAGGAAAGTTTGCATAGGTATGCTGGGTATCCTGTTCTCTGCCCCAAGGTGTTTATTACCCTCAATTCCCACTCTCTGACTCCCGACCCCCACTTCAAGAACCAGCCCCACAGTTTCTGGGGCTATATATATTTGGCTTTGTTCCCTAATAAAGAGAGACCTTGACAAGAGAGATTTTGCTTGGTCTCGTTCTTTTCTCTCGCCCATGATTTTCAGATAGGAGCCTCTTCGGACCCCCTGAATAACTGGACCCGCGGGTCGGGTCAGTGGCACATACCTTAAATCCCAGCACTCGGTAGGCAGAGGCAGGCAGATCTCTGTGAGTTCGAGGCCAGCCTGGTCTATAAGAGCTAGTTCCAGGACAGGCTCCAAAGCCAGAGAAACCCTGTCTTGATAAATCAAAAAAAAAAAAGCCAACATTTCTATCCTATTTCTTTGGGCTAGAGAGATGGCTCAGAGGTTAAGAGCACTGGCTGCTCTTCCAGAGGTCCTGAGTTCAATTCCCAGCAACCACGTGGTAGCTCACAACCATCTGTAATGGGGCCTGGTGCCCTCTTCTGGCATGGAGATGTGCCTGCACAAGGAATATTTTATACATAATAAATATTTTTTTAAGAAAAAAGAGTTAATAAGAAGCCTGAGCTAATGGGCCAATCAGTCTGCAACTAATGTAGACCTCTGTGTGATTTCTTTGAGACTTAACGACTGCAGGAACCGGGCAGGTCAGAAACCCCTGACAACATCAACTATTCTTACCTCTGTGCCCCTCCACCCTCCAGCCTTTCTAATTAGGTTGATGACATTTCAGAAACTCCTCCCCCCTTTTTTCTCATCCCATGTTCCTCACCTCTCCATGGCAGGAAAACACACTTCAGTTTCCTATAGACTGTTGCTTGGTTGCAAGGAGGGGGGACGTGGTGATCACACAATAGAGAAAGCAGGCAGCCCCTTGGACAACTGAGGCTATAAAAGTTAGCCTTGTGAATAGGAAGCAAAGACACATGGGTCTCAGAAAGGAGACTCTATGATGGTCACAGGGTCATCTTGAATAGACAAACACAACATGAAGAAATGTGTGTTCTAGTTTTCAAAGGCAGGGGAAATATGTTCCGCAAAGGGGGCATTGTTACAAAAGATGAAGAGGGGTTGCTGAAATGTTTCCAATTACAGCAGGCAGAGAGATGTGGCAGCTGGGCACAAAAGCCTGGCCCCGAGCTGGATCTGATCTCAGAGGAAATAACTGAGGGCATTGTTGGGTCAACTGTCAACATGGAAATACAGATGGTAAATTAAGCAAATTGAATCAGTGTTGAATGTATTCGAGTTGATAAATACTCTGATGTTCTCTAAGGGAAAAAAAATCCCACTCTTAGCAAAAATGTAGTTCAGTGTCATCTGGTGTTCTAAGAAAAAACAACTTGTTACATATATCACAGACCTGTGTTTCAGCAAGAGGATTGTACACGTTAATAGTAAGGGAGCCTCAGTAAAATGTGTGTGCTGCTGGTATTTTTACAGATTTCCTGATTTAGGCTATTCTATGTTTATTTTGCAGTGGCCAGGACTGAACCCAGGGTCCTGCGCATGCAAAGCAGGCAGTCTCCTTTAAGCTGCACCCACAGCCCCTGGGAATGATTTATAAACGAGAAGCAAAAACGGCGCTGTCTTAGCCTGATCTACAAGGCTTCCAACCTCAATCTCATCTCTATTAGATCTGGGGCCTGGAGTTCCTTATCTCCCTGAAAGCTGTCACGGGTCACCGTAATGTGACTATGATGACGGTGGCTAAATCAAGGGCTGGAGAGATGGCACGCATGCACAAAAATAATAAAAATGAATCTAAAACAGTAGCTAGGTCAGAAGCTTGTTAAAAGGCTACACACTACAAATGGATACTGATTAAGGCATGGATTCAGATCTGACCAATAGGTATCACACAATTGTTTTAGTATTTGCGGCTTCCTTTTATTATAAATTGATGAAAATTCTACAAACTTATGATATCCAGAGTTGTGATTTATGGGAACTATGTGTAATAACTAAATCAAGCTCAATAGCATCCATCACCCCAAAGAGTGCATGGGGAACATTTGTAATTTACTTTTAGTGATTTTGAAATGTTCGATTTTTTACCATTAATTATATCATTATATTTTCATTACATTGTGTAATGTAATAGAAAATATCCTTCCTGTATAATAGAGACCTTTGATCATCATATATCTCCCCAACTCTCTTATATAAATATTTAGTGACTATATTGGTACTATTCTGAAATTACATGCAAAACAGGCACATGAAATTTTGCCACTGGGATTTCTTGGGCTGACTATAGTTGTCAGCACTTCACAGACTTAACATAAACTGTTTTGATTGTATGGCGCCAATCAAAATCAAGCAGAATTAGAAATATGGACGAGCTTGGGCTCCTTGTGAGCAAAAGCAAGGAGATAGATTAAGGATGAGACACTGACCTAAATGAAGACAGACCAAGTGACCACTCATTACTCCTCTGAATTCAGCTTTGCCATTACTCTGAGCTTCTGGGAAATAAGGAGGGGGGATATGCACTATCCTCCACAGCTCACCTTGTTTTTGGATGCAAAACAATTGGAAAATCAGACAGCATCTTCTTACAGTCATGACTAATGCTCCCAACCCCGCATGACAGTGTCTCATGACACCAGACACCTTATCCAGAGACTAGCTAAACTGGGCGGTGGTGGCGCACGCCTTTAATCCAGGCACTCAGGGGGAGGCAGAGGCAGGAAGATCTCTGTGAGTTCAAGGCCAGCCTGGTCTACAAAAGCTAGTTCCAGGACAGGCTCCAAAGCTACAAAGAAACCCTGTCTTGCAAAAAAAAAAAAAAAACCCACACACACACACACAAAAACGGGCTGGCTAAGATTTCCTATCTTTGGCCCCTAGACTATAATTTTCCCTGGAAAAGGCAAAGCTGGAACAACCAAGAATCAGTTTTATGTAAAGCCCTGGAAGTGCTTGCTAGGAAAATTCTTATCTCAGCGGGGCCGGGTCAAACACTGTCCTCCTGGTCCTGGGGTCCTGCAGTCCACCCATAGATAGGTCCCCACCACCCCTACCACTTTGTTCCAGGAAGGAAGGGTGTGGTCACTGCACCAGGGAGGCAGTGATGAACCAAGGCTTAAAAGTTCCTCAGTATGTAGCATCCACCTACCCCTCCAACTACTCTAAACATCTTGATCAATCCAGCCACCAGCAAGTGCCACACCTGGAACCAACTACCTTCATCTCCAGACCTCAGAACTGCTCTTACAAGCTCGATACCCTAGCCCCACCCCACCTTAATGGGTGTGCAAGCAACCCTTCTCGATTCACTGAGAGAATTCCCTTTATATTACACCGTTAAGAAAAAAGTTCATTTAAATAACTTGGTCTCTTAACTTGAATCCCCGTGAGGCATCTGTTTTACAGAAGTTTGTCCCAGCTTTAAAATAGATCATCTTCTGCATTAATAAACACATATAAAAATTCTTACTATTGTCTAGGGTTTTATAATGCTAAATAAAACACTGACATTTTCTATTCCAGTAAGACATTCTAAGTGGGGAGGGACTGGGGAGAGGGGCTCTGTGCTTAAGAACACTGGCCGCACCCACATAGCAACTTACAACTTTCCACAGCTTCAGTTCCAGGGGACCGGATACCCATGTGGCACCATGAGCACATGTAGTATACAGACAGACATGCAAGCAAAATATCAGTGCACAAAATTAAAAATATAAACAAATAAAGCTGTTCTGGGTGGGGGGAGCGTGATTGTCGTTTGCAAAGGATGAATGTAAAGCAGTACAATGATGCACAGAAATAAAAAGGGAGGAGCACACCGACAGCAGATATTTTATAGAGATTTTCTCCAGCCCATTTCCTTTGCTTGTCAACGGACTGTCTTACAGGCTACTTGACTAAAACAAACAATAGCACAGGGAGGGCAAAGATGGCTCAGTGGGTAAATGTGCTATCCACTGTAGACAGAATTTTCTTTGGGCTGCCAGCTCACAAAGAAAGTCGACACAGAGACTTATTATTAATTATGAAAGCTAGGCTGTATAGCTTAGGCTTGTCCCACTGGCTCCTATAACTTAAATGATCCTTTGCCTTGTGGCTTTTTACCTCTCTTCCATCTTGCACCTCCTGTTTCCTCTCTGTGCCCTCTGGCATCTCTTCCACACCTAGACTCATCTTCCCCTTCTATCTTTGCTCAGATGTCCCATCTAATCTTTTTCTGTCTAGCTATTGGCCATTCAGCTATTTATGCTCTCTTTGCCTTCCTATTCCAAAGGGGCAAGTTCCTTTTTTAAAAATATTTTATTTTTATTTATTATGTATACAATATTCTGTGTGTCTGCCTGCAGGCCAGAAGAGGGCATCAGATCTCATTTCAGATGGTTGTGAGCCACCATGTGGTTGCTGGGAATTGAACTCAGGACCTCTGGAAGAGCAGGCAACGCTCTTCACTGCTGAGCCATCTCTCCAGCCCTCCATTCAGCTATTTATTAAACCAATTAAAAGGCGCCTTGGCAAAGACACATCTTCACAGTGTACAACAAGATTATTCCACAACAGTTCACAAAAGTGTGAGGACCCAAGTTTGGCTCCCCAAAACTCACATCATAAAAAGTTCCCAGAGCATCTCTAGTCCCAAGTGCTCTTATGGAGGGATGGGAAGTGGAGATGTAAGACGGCTGGAAGTTGATTGGCCACCTCGTCTGCATAAGCAGCTATGGAAGGGCAACCATGAAAGCCTGTCTCAAGCAAGGTGGAAGGTGGGGACTGACAGCTGATATGGTCCTCTGACCTCCACACCGGCACCCAAGTACACAAGTACCTGCATTCCCAGACAGTCATGTCCCAAAATAATTAATTAACCAATGTAATGACTAGATAACAGCACAGTGGGTCCAGGCACATATACGGAGTAGAGGAAGGAAGAACGAACGTGGAGAAGCCGTGAGTGCAGGTCAGAAGGTGTGAGCCGCAGTGGCGCTTACACCATCCCAGAGGGAGCCTTCTCAGGGTCTGGTGAAAGACAAGACATCATTTGCTTTTCACTTCTCTCCTCAGCAGCGCCTGTCCTTGATTATCTGCCCGTGAAATTGGAATTTTCTCTGCCTCCATGATGAGCCCTGGCCTTTAAGGAGATTTCATTCAGTGCCTGGGCCGTCTGCTTCTGAAACAGAAAAATCCTGGCCTAGCTCCTTCCTAGTCCTGACCTTTCCCTGAAGCTTTTTTTCCCTTCCTCTCCAGTTTAATGTAGGCATAATTTGACAAATCAAAATTATGTGTTTGTAGAGTGGCATATGATATTTTGATACACAAAGGTATTGTGAAATGATCATATCCGAGTCAAAAAATTAGTGACTCCATCAAGTCATGTAGTTAGTGTTTGTGTATACACATGGGGGATGTTAAACATCTGCTTTCTTAGCAAAAGTCAAGCATGCTGTGCATTCTACTAATGATAATCTTCAAGCTATCTGTGATGAGAACCCACTCTCCCTACACACCAGGTGGCCACAAAAGGATGGAGCAGGCAGTGACATTTCTGTGCTGGTGCTCTGTTGTATGTGACTGTCCCTTCTTAAGGACTCCTGAGACGTTTCTCTCTGACCTGGGGAAGCTGCTACTTAGAAGCTATGGGACGTTCATAAGTGGAGAAACAGAGAAAAAGAGTGTGGTATTTATGCAAAATGGAAGCCAGGAAGGGTGACTAACACTATAATTTCAACACTGGGGAGGCTGGGGAAGAATAATTGTAAGTCCCAGGTCATCCTAAGCTACATGCTGGGACCTTGTATCAGGCCCTCCAAATAAATAATAACTGAAAAATCAACAGAATATAATACAGTCATAAAAAGAATGAAATCCTGTCATTTGCAGCAACGTGGATGAAACTGACGGACACCGTGTGAATTAAGGAGGCAGGACACTGAAACACAAACACGCATATTCTTATTGGCAGAAGTTGAAAAAGGTTATCTCATAGAAAGGGCCGGTGTTAGCCCCCTCAACAGCTAGCCTCATCTAACGGAACATCCTTTTAACTGTCAGGTAAATACTTTGGGGTGTATTGATTCACCAGGCCACTAGCCTTCACCAAGCACAGACTGAGGCTGTCATCTGATAGCATTTGGAACCTACAACACAGATTCACCGGCCCTGCTGCAGCCTGCCTTCCTGATGTCCCCAGCAGTGTGATTGATGAGTGCATTGATTTATGACTTTCTCTTGCCTATGACTGTGACTCCTCACATGGACCATGCATTCAGTGCCACCTGAATCTGTGTTCCATGGTCACTCCTATTTGGCTGCTCCCATCTGGCACACATTTCCACTTTCTGCTCCAATCTTCATCCGCATCCAAAAATGACCTCACACCTCCATCTGACTCTCTGACCCTGGGGTCGGTGACTTGCTTTGTGCATTTTTCCCCATGACATGGAAGCACCTATTTTACACTTGCCCACCAGTGATGGGAGGAGTCACTGCTCCTCCCCCACCCCACCCCCAAGTTCCCACAGCCACACTGAGTCCTTCGCGCATGTCATCAGGATGGAAGGCCCCATCCCCCGCCACCTTCTTTTCCATGGAAAGGGGATGCTAAGTGGCATGTCATTTCTCAAAATCCAAGTGTGAAATCTGAGTGACACACAACACCACAAAAAGAAATGTCTAAATTATAGGTGATGAGCACAAAAGATGCATAAGTCATCTAAGCCAGGGGCAGAAGACTGGGAGCTGGCTCTCTTCTTGCACAAGTCTGCACACACCAGGGCCGAGTCACAGATGACCAGAGAAGAATGGCCCTTCAGATGCCTGCCAGGAATGAGAATGCTAAGGTCACAGACTGAAGTTCATGTCCCCTGGTTTCAGTAGCGGGTGAAGAATTAACCTTTCTGCCCAAAGTGTTCTTTGTCTCAGCTTAAATTTCATTTTGGGAACTCTGGGCCAGTTCACTCCAATTACAATGAATCATGTTTCTGTGTTATGAAAAAAAATTCTTAGTGTCTGACCAGAGTTGGGGGAACTTGGGAAACTCACCGGTCAAAGGGAATGAGAGCTGCCAGGTCATTTTGGTCGGAAAGCTGAGGGAACACACATGTGAAAAATGCTCCATGGGGACATGTACTCCTCTGAACTGGGCAGTTTTAGGAAATAAAATCTAAACAACCCTACACGCAAGTAGGAGTAATACAAAAAAGGTCCTCGGCATCTGCTAACTCCTCCAACCAGCTGCACTCTTCCCTCCTGCGGGTCAGTCAGATTTCAGTAGGAATTCTTGCAGACTCGTTCTTTGAATAGAATAACATAATTAACACACCGCCATATTTGGAACAAAAAGTAACGATTTTTGGGTCTTTTCAAGAGGCACTTACCTTCATATTCATATTTAAAGGTAGAGCAACATCTCCAAAAAGGCAAATGGATTTATTAAGGAAATAAACTAAATAGATAATTTTAACTCAAAATTTTTTTAAATATGAAATGAAGAGTTGATTAACAGAAGTAGAAGCAAAAATAATGAATAAAAATTAAAAAGTAGATTTTATGGGCAGGGAAAATGGTGCAGCAGGTTATGGCTCTGGCCACTGAGTCTGATGCCCTTGAGTGTGAGACCCAGCACTCACATGGTGACACAGAACAGACTCTGGAAAACCACCTCCACAGGTCCACTGTGCTGTAAGTATTCCCCTCCCTCCCAAAATAAATACGTAAGCAAATGATTTTCTAAAGCAGAATTGTGGTTAAAGCCAAGATTTTTCTTTTTAAAAGTTCTACATAAAGGTAAATGCCCAACAAGTATGCACAGGGGAAAGGGTATGACCAGAGTCTGGAACGCTAGGATGCGACCCGCAGAGGGTGCAGAAGCACCAGCAGCATGCAACTCCAGTAACCCGCTCTAGAGTCCAGCTAAAGAAGGGCGGGTCCCAAGAAAATTAACCATCAGGGTAAATAAAAATAGAACAGGAACTTACGCGGAAAATAATCCCTAGAGGGGAAAAAGAACATTTTCAAATAATTTCTCCAAATAAGACACTAGATTCAGATGAATTCTAGAATTCATCCTATCAAAGACCCAAGGAAGATATAAAAAGTCCTAAATGAGTTGAGCTATGCAAACATAAAGAAAAAAATGAACATCTTCTGTTTCCAACCTGGGAGGACTGTAGCATTCTGACACCACAACTAGACAAAGAACAAAGAAAACTAATCTAATGAGACAGAGGCAAAAGTTTGTTTATGACCTAAAAATAATGTATCTTCTGGGCATTAAAAGAATTACATACTGCCAGGCACTGGTGGCACACACCTTTAATCCCAGCACTCAGGAGCCAGAGGTAGTCAGATCTCTGTGAGTTGGAGGCCAGCCTTGTCTACAGAGTCAGTTCCAGGTCAGGCTCCAAAGCTACACAGTGAAACCCTGTCTCAAAAAAAAAAAGAAAAGAAAAGAAAAGAAAAGAAAGAAAGAAAAGAATTACATATCATAATAAAGCAACGTTTATCCCTGTTAAGATGAGTAATAACAGAAGTTATTATCTATTCCCATAAATTATCACAAAAATAAGCTGAAGCAAAAGAAATCCATATAACCATCTCATGTTTTACTCAAAAGATTTTCCAAAGAATTTCACATCCATCCTTAACACACAGATGTTTTCCCTAAACTGTGATAGAGATGATTCCAGAATCTGAAACCTTAGAAAATGCTAAGGAAATACTGATGGCATTTCCACAGAGCTGAAACAAAACTGCTCTAATCAGCAGCATATAATCATGAAGAAAGATTGATTTTGGTTTAAAATCAAATATTTAGAACAATAAAAAAGGAAGTGAAAGTTAATTTCTTATAAATATTAAGTATTAAGAAAAAGAATAGGAAACAGGTGAGCCTTATTAGGGACTAGAAGAAGAAATATCAGAACTGAGCAGCAGACTTGCCTGTCCTTACATACATGAGCAACAGGATCTTGAACTTGATCCATTAGCCTCAAGGAATCTCTGAACTCGTGCTTATACATGTGATCCAAAATTCGACTCAACCCTCAAGGATGCCTACAGACTGCTAGGCCTGTTGGCGATGTTAATATTCAGGCATCTGCACTGGCCTGCCCTTGGGGCTCTGACAGGGTATGTCCTCAGCTGAAAACACTAAGAGAACCTCCTGGGCACATTCACTATTACCTTTTGAGAGGAGAGCTGTCTGCTCGCACTCGCTCTCGCTCTCGCGCTCTCTCTCTCTCTCTCTCTCTCTCTCTCTCTCTCTCTCTCTCTCTCTCGCTCTCTCCTTCTCCCTCTCTCCTCCCCCATTAAAAAAACCTCCACGTGAGCTCTGTCGCATGGTGTCTTTCTCTCGAGCGCAGACACACTCTTAGAGACTTCTATGCCCCATTCCAACTCTTCGCTGCCCTGTCTGTGCACACATCAGAAGGTGTATTAGAAGATGTCCTTTTCTGTCTTTGGGTACCTTGTATCTTGTTGTCTCTCTGCACTTCTAACCAGTCCATTTGCAAATTCGTGCTTCAGCTGGGTCTAGTCTGCTATGGAAAATCTTGCTTTTCAGTTATTTTATTTTCCAGTTCTATAGTTTTAAATTAGTTCCTTGTGGGTGTGAAAAATACAGTTTTATTCCCCTTAACTGGAATTGTTTCAGGATTTGAATGAGTGAATGCTATTTCCACTTTCTCGGTTTGCTTTCACTAGCTATCATTATTCCACAATAAATATCTTTCCCTCATCAGTCATTTCGTTGCCCTGAATTGCCATGGGAAAGAATATTCATTACAGAATAATAGTTGATGCTCCTGAAATCGCCAGAGGAATCCAAAATGTTTTTCTTTGATTGTAGTATTCTAAATTTAAAGATAACTTTAATGAAATATAATAGATGTACCTTAATGTTGACTACTTAAACTGCAACATTCTAGAAATTTTCATGTGTTTATAGAATTATACAACTGTTTCTGGGTATGATGGTAGGTACATGTTTATAATCCTAGTACTTGGAGGCTGAAACAAAAGGAGCATCACAAGTTCAAGGCCAGTCTGGACTACAGAATGAGTCCTACCCCCAAAAATAAAAAAGAATGAGTGAAAGAAAGAAATGGAGGAATGGTGGGGGAGCAGGAGGGCCAGGAACAAGGGGAGTAAATGTAAATTTTTCTTTTAACACTAAAAAAAAAAAAGAAATGGAGGAATGGAAGAAGGAAGGAAGAAGGGAAGAAAAACACAAAAATAATTATGGCATTATCACCATAATGCATAATGTAACCAAAAACTTTATTACCACTCAAAGAGATTTTGTATCTACTAAGAGTCACTCCAAGTCTGTCCCCTTCTGCCCTACTCAAGTTCCAGGAAACTACAACACATTTTCTTCCTCTGTGGACTGACTTGTGCTTGACTGTTTCATATAAACAATGTCCTAGAATATGGGATTTAGTGCAATTCCTAATTGGTCCTAATAATAAAAACCCAGAGTCAGATATAGAGGTTAACACTGAAAGATCAGAGAAGAAGAGCAGCCAGCCACTAGTTCTTACCTCTACTGAATCCTCAGACCAAAGGGGAAATCCTCAGACTGAATCCTCTGAGCCCTTGTCTCCTTCTGCTTTATATTCCTCTCTCCAGTCACATCCTTTCCTGTCTCCACCTCCCTAGTCCTGGGATTAAAGGTGTGAGCTCTGTTTCTCTTTTAGATTGAGTCAATCTTGTGTAGCTCAGGATGGCCTTGAACTCACAGAGATCTGTCTGCCTCTTTCTCTGAGGGCTGGGATTAAAGGTGTGTGTCACCACTGCCTGGTCTCTGTGGCTAACCAGTGTGTCTAGCTCTGCACTCTGATCTTCAAGCAAGCTTCGTTACAGCACAAACAAAGCATCACAACAGTGTGGCCTTTTGTGACTGGTTTCTTCCATGCGGTACTGTATTTTGGAGACTCATCATGGTCTAGTCTGTAAGAGTACCATAGTTTTCTTCAGGGCTGGTCAGAATTCTGTTGTGAATTCAGCTTACCCATCAGTTGATAGATATTAGGTCCCATCCACCTTTTAGTTATTGTGATAAAGCTGCTATGCATATTCCTTTGCAAATTTTTGTAGATACACGTTTTCACTTCTCTTGGATACACGTGCAGAAGAGGAACCGCTTGTTACAGCACACACTGTAACATTGTAAGCAACTTCTTTTCCAACCTTTTTTCCAACATGACCAGAGCTTTTCATAGCCATACAGAGGAAACTAAGGTTCTGTTTCTCTCCATGTGTGCACTAACACTTCTTCTTGTCTGTCAGAGTCATTCCAGTGGGTGTGAGGTGCTGAAACTCAGGGGTTTGGTTTACATTTCTCTAATGACTAATGACAACAAGCATATTTTTATGAATCTTTAAATTCATCTGTCCTTTTATTTTTAATTGTAAGGATTCTTTATATATTTTTATACCTGTCTATTTTCGGATACATAATTTGGGATTTTTTTCTATCTTGGGGGCAAGTACAAAGGACCAGGGCCCTCTTTCATTCTAGGAAACTTCTACCTGAGTTATAACCCAGTCTCTATCTTCTTGATAATATCCTTTGAGGTCCCCAGAGTTTTCAATTTCGAAGAAGTCCAAGGTAATAGCCATACTATCACTTGATCAGATCTAGAAGACATAGGAGGCAAGCAAGCCTCTGGGCAGGGAGACCGGACCCTGAGAGTGGTGGTAGCACCCCATGACTTTGCATCCTGAACTGCACAAAGAAAGAAGTTAGCTGAACACAAGCATTCATCTCTCTCAGCTTGTACCTACAGATACAATGTGACCAACCGCCTCAGACTCCTGCCACCTTAACTTCCCTCCGTGCTAGCTAGTTTTCTGTCTACTTGACACAAGTTAGAGTAACAATTGAGAAGGAAATCTTGTAAAGGATTTTCTGGAGTCCAAAGCAGCCAGTCTCAAGGAGGCTGGGAGTCCCCTGGGTCCCAAAAGTAGCCAGTCCCAAGCAGGGACAGTGAACGAGAATGAAGGTGGCAGGTGAGACTTGCTGCGGGATCCTGGCAGCAGCAGACAGACAGATAGGCACACACTCTATAGAGTAAAGTTAGAAATTTATTAGGTGGGTTATGGAGGGGAAGGAAAAAGGGGAGATGGGGGAAGAGAGAAAGAAAGAAAAAGAGAGGGGAGGGACCAAGAGAGAGCCAAGATGAGAGAGGGAGAGAGGCTGCAGGAAGGGAGTGAGTGTGGCTTGTCTCTTAAAGAGACAGAGCATTACAAGTCTCAACTGAGAAAATGCCTCCATAAGATCAGGCTGTAGGCAAGTCTGTAGGATATTTTCTTAACTAGCAGTTGATGTGGGAGGGCCCAGTCCTTTCTGGGTGGTACTATACCTGGGTTGGTGGTTCTGGTTTCTATAAGAAAGCAGGCTGAGCAAGTCATGGGAAGCAAACCAGTAAGCTGCATCCCTCTATGGCCTCTGCATCAGTTCCTGCCTCCAGATTTCTTCCCTGTTTTAGTTCCTGTCCTGACTTCCTCCAATGTCTAACATTGCTGTGAAAGTGTAAGCCTAATAAACTCTTTCCTTTCCAACTTATTTTTGGTCATGGTGTTTTATCTCAGCAGGACACACTCTATGATGGATTTAATCTGGAGCTAGTGTCAAAATAAACTCTTCCCTCCCTAGATTGCCCTTGTCAGGGTAATTTACCATAGCAACAGAAAGCAACTAATGTGTGCCTGGACCTTGTAATCATACTAAGAAATTATTACTCAATCCAAGATTATAAAAATATTTGTGACTATGTATTCATCTGTGAGTTTATTGGTTTTGTCTTTTACATATAAGTATTTGAGCCATTTGGGGCTAATTATTGTGTATCATGTGGTTTGGGGGTTAAAAACTGAGATTTCTGTATATAGTATTCATCCTTTCTGGTTCTGTTTGTTGGGGGAAAATTATTATTTTTGCATTGAAATTCTTTGACTATTTTGTTAAAAATAAGTTGACTGGGGCTGAAGAGATGGCTCAGTGGTTAAGAGCACTGACTGCTCTTCCAGAGATCCTAATTCCCAGCAACCACATACTGGCTCACAGCCATCTATGATGAGATCTGGTGCCTTCTTCTTGCCTGCAGGCATATAGGAAGGCAGACACTGTATATATAATAAATTTATAAAAAAAAATAAGTTGACCATAATTGTACAGGTTGATTTCTTGATTCTCAATTCTAGTTAAGGTTTATCTTGAGCCAGCACCTCACTGTCTTAATCATTAGAGCTTTGTGGTGTGTTAAGCAGTCAGGAAGCTGTGAGTACCCACTGGCCTTTTCATAAGTAGTTGTCCTGGTGTCTTTGAACATTCAGATGAATGTTGAGAGGGATTTGGCTTGGAATCTGTAGATGAATTGGAATTATTG